>SJYQ01000323.1:87892-101096 GCA_006410935.1 Redunca redunca | reverse complement strand
CCAAAGAAAGGCAATGCCAAAGAATGCTCAAACTACCGCACAATTGCACTCATCTCACATGCTAGTAAAGTAATGCTCAAAATTCTCCAAGCCAGGCTTCAGCAGTACATGAACCATGAACTCCCTGATGTTCAAGCTGGTTTTAGAAAAGGCAGAGGAACCAGAGATCAAATTGCCAGCATCCGCTGGATCATGGAAACAGCAAGAGAGTTCCAGAAAAACATCTATTTCTGCTTTATTGACTATGCCAAAGCCTTTGACTGTGTGGATCACAATAAACTGTGGAAAATTCTGAAAGTGATGGGAATACCAGACCACCTGACCTGCCTCTTGAGAAATCTGTATGCAGGTCAGGAAGCAACAGTTAGAACTGGACATGGAACAACTTGAGAAATCTGTATGTAGGTCAGGAAGCAACAGTTAGAACTGGACATGGAACAACAGACCGGTTCCAAATAGGAAAAGGAGCACATCAAGTCTGTATATTGTCACCCTGCTTATTTAACTTCTGTGCAGAGTACATCATGAGAAATGCTGGGCTGGAAGAAGCACAAGCTGGAATCAAGATTGCCGGGAGAAATATCAATAACNATGCAGGTGATACCACCCTTATGGCAGAAAGTGAAGAGAAACTAAAAAGCCTCTTGACGAAAGTGAAAGAGGAAAGCGAAAAAGTTGGCTTAAAGCTCAACATTCAGAAAACAAAGATCGTGGCATCCGGTCCCATCAGTTCATGGGAAATAGATGGGGTAATAGTGGAAACAGTGTCAGACTTTATTTTTTGGGGCTCCAAAATCACTGCAGATGGTGACTGCAGCCATGAAATTAAGATGCTTACTCCTTGGAAGAAAAGTTATGACCAACCTAGATAGTATATTCAAAAGCAGAGACATTACTTTGCCGACTAAGGTCTGTCTAGTCAAGGCTATGGTTTTTCCTGTGGTCATGTATGGGTGTGAGAGTTGGACATGAAGAAGGCTGAGCACCAAAGAATTGATGCGTTTGAACTGTGGTGCTGGAGAAGACTCTTGAGAGTCCTTTGGACTGCAAGGAGATCCAACCATTCCATTCTGAAGGAGATCAGCCCTGGGATTTCTTTGGAAGGAATGATGCTAAAGCTGAAACTCCAGTACTTTGGCCACCTCATGTGAAGAGTTGATTCACTGGAAAAAAACTCTGATTCTGGGAAGGATTAGGGACAGGAGGAGAAGGGGACAACAGAGGATGAGATGGCTGGATGGCATCATGGACTCAATGAACGTGAGTCTGAGTGAACTCCGGGAGATGGTGATGGACAGGGAGGCCTGGAGTGCTGAGATTCAAGGGGTCGCAAAGAGTCGGACATGGCTGAGTGACTGAACTGAACTGATGTTCTTTGTTGTTTCTCTGATGGCTCAGTGGTAAAGAATCCATCTGTCAATGCATGAGATAGTTTGGATTCCTGAGTTGGGAAGATCGGAGGAGGAAATGGCAACCCAGTCTACGTGCTTGCTTGGGAATTCCATGGACAGAGAAGTCTGGTGGGCTATAGTCCGTGGCGTCTCAAGAGTTAGACTTGACTTAATGACTAAACAACAACAGTGATGCTCCTTTTCCACTATCTCATACAGTTCTGATCAAAAATTTTCCTAAGGGTCACAAGCAATTTACACTGCAAAAGAGTACCTGATACCTGGTATAAATATGTTAATTATCATTATTGTCATTACTATCTTAGTATATTCTTCTACATTTTTAAAATAACAAGGTGTTTAAAACCTTCAGTCCTCAATGTAATTCTTGTATTCAGAATGCTAGCAAAAGGAATAAAACACTATAACATATACTGTAGAAGCTAAATATTAAATTTTATAATAAAAGCTTTTAGTACTTTTGGGATGAAGTCTTTTGGACTCTGTGGGAGAGGGTGAGGGTGGAATGATTTGCGAAAATGGCATTGATACATATATAATATCGTATATGAAATGAAAAAAAAAAAAGAAAGAAAATTTCTAGTCCATACTTCTTATGAGGTAAATTCTTACAAAGAGTATTACTGAATGCTTGAGATTAATCAATACTTACACAAATTTTCTGTATTTAGCAACAGACTTCACCAAAACTATGCTCATTAAGGTACAGTTAGCATTGTCCTAAGATGAAAGAATTTGGTAGTCTTTAAAAATTTGAAAATACCAGTGGTATTGCTTCTGCAGACAGTTTCAATCTTAGCACTCCGACCCATTAAATGCACTAGCAGCCAGCTGACAGACTGTTGAATAGAATTTCCTTTTCAAACTTCCATCTTAGTCAGCTAAATAATATGAAAGCTATTTGTCATGCCACATAGATCAAACATGAACTTGCAAAATAAATTACCTTTGAGGTCATTCACAGACAAATATGATCCTGGAAAAAATGTGTATATGGAAAGATAATACAAGTCGGTGAAAGGAATAACTGATATTCAGAGTGAAGAACAACTATTAAAATTTTTTCCCAAGTTGGAAAAAATGAACAATTAAAGCCTTTACCTTTTCCTTTCCATTGACTCTCTGTTGAAGGCAAGAACTGTGTGGAGATACAAGGGAAGTTGCTGTTTCCTAATTTAGTATCTGATTTTGATGGTCACTATTTGGCAAATAAGAAGATGAGACAATTTTTCCTGCTGAGGCCAGCTGTTTTTGTAGTTATATCTAGCCCTTAAAAAATAGGAAAAATTAACATAAACCATCCATACAACTGGGTTTCCTAAATGGTGCTAGTGGTGAAGAATCTGCCTGCCAATTCAGGAGACGTAAGAGACGCGGATTAGATCTCTGGGTCAGGAAGATCCCCTGGAGGAGGGCATGGCCACCCACATCAGTATTCTTGCCTGGAGAATCCCATGGACGGAGGAGCCTGGCGGGCTACAGTCCATAGGGTTCCAAAGAGTCGAAGACGCCTGAAGCAACTTAGTGAGCACGCACATGTATCCATACAATCAAGGCTGTTATGTACTACGTATGTGCGTACTGTGATTATGTGTGTAACTCATCCTGCAAACAAAAATTTTAAAGTTGAAACATCAGGCTTCATGTACAGATTGTGAAATGTTTTCCCCAGAAATTATTGTAATATTTTTGTGCATGTGTACTTGTGTAAAGCAGAATTCCTTGAGTGCAAGAACAGTATTCATCTGTTTTGGGAACTCAAATGCCAACCAAGTGGAGATATTCAATATATCTTCCTGATAAATAAATCCAGTGGCCAGAAATTCCAGTAGGGAGCCATATTATACATGAATGGATGTCATCTAAGAACTATTATGGTTTCAGTGGCACTATAAATGGGAAAAAATAGATTCAAAGTACAAAATAATGAAAAGATCTGGATTCAAGTACTGCCTTATAAATCATTGCTGAATGGCCTAGAGGTGAACATTGTGTCTCCAGTGGAAAAAAAGTGGGGTGATGAGGTAGTGAGGAAGGGTGAAAAAATTACTACATAAAAAGGGTAGAAGAGGATCATTGATGTTTAAGTAATTTTTTTTCAGTCATTCAGAAAATTTAAATTTTTACTACATGTCAGACACTAGTTTGAAGGTAATGGAAGGAAGCTTTCATTCTCACGGAGCTTACATTCTAGTGATCTATTATATTACATCACATTGTATTGTTCTATTATACATGAACTGTTATATTTTTCCATTTTATGCTATGTAGTATGCAATACATAGCTAATATTGTACCAATTGATATCTTAGAAAATACACTGATGCATACTATATTAAAGAATGAGATATATAATATTATAAAACAATATGAAGAAAAATAAAATAATTGTAAGCCAATAGTGCTGCTGTCAGGGAGATGACCCTTGGGTTGAACGTTGAATGACATATGACAGCAGGTCATGAAAGACATAGGTCTGGAATATTCCAAGCAGAGAAAACCTTAAATAAAAGGTCCTGAGGAAACAGCTCAGCTTTATTACTTTAAGAAAAAAAATAAGTCTGGTGTGATGAAGGGTGGAGAGTCAGGAGAAGAGCAGAAGGAGACCTGATAGAGAGCAAGGCAGAGGCCAAGTTATGGAAAGGGCTTTTCCTGCTGTGCTGGGGACTGGAAACTCAGAACAGTCAGCCTGGAAATAGTGTTTCAGAGTCATCAACTCCATAGATGGCAGTGAATGTAAACAGAGAAGAGCGATTTTCGATGACTGGACCTGGGGGAGCTTCTGAATTTAGGGTTTGGAATCTGGATGAGCCAAGGAGACTTGGGAGCGGCCAGCGAGGTGGGGAAGAATAGGGAGACCGTGCCTCTCACACAAGCAAGAATTTGAAGAGGGATGAGTCACTCTCTGTGCCAAATTCCCCTGCAAGACTGAGGAAGGCGCGGACTGAAAACCCTCTTTGTGCTCGCGTCCTTCACAGGAACAGTTTAGTGAACTGGAGACAAAAGCGGCCTGTAGCTGATTCAAAGCAGAACATGAAATAAGGATTTTGGGACAGAGGGACAGTCCTCTCAGGAGCACGAGGGACGAGGAAACAGAGCTACGGAGATATGAGCATATGAGGTAAAGGAAGAATTTCTTTCCTAGGATGGGAGCTGTCATATCGTACTTTTAAGAAAGATAGCTGGCCGGGACAGACGGAGAGCATGATGGGGAGAGGGCTGAGGGAGAGAAAACACAGGTCAGCCATGGTCACAGATATGGTGGATGCTTGGGGTGAGTGCAGAGTAAGGGCCATACTGTCCGCGATTTTATCACATTTACAGTCTTTAAGTTGCCAACTGTAAACGCTGCTGAAAGCTTTCTGGATTACCAAAATCAAGATGGAGCTATGGCTTAATCCTCTCTTTGCTGTTTTAAAATCGCACCCCGTTTAAACAGCTGATAGGAGTAGCGCACGAGGAGACCAAAGGCAGAACAGTCTCTGTTCTGAGTCAGTTTTGCTCATAACCAGTAGAGTACTGGCGAATATTAACCCCAAACCATCTGGAGGGAAAAACACCCTAATTTGTAGTTTTGCCAGTGATTGTAATGTCAGTATTCTCACCGGAGTCAGTTTCAAGTTACTAACTGTGTGATAACCAGTTTGCAAATTTCCTAAATATTTCGCAAGCACCTCTGACAAGTCAGCATTCCACTGTCAGTCACAACTTCGAATTAATCTCCTTCCATTTACGCCAAGCTTCCTGAAGATAAGAAATGTGTCTGGTCTACTTTCTATCTCTTTAAGTACTGAGCACACTGATTTATCTAAGAGATAAATTTGCTGTGTGGATTTGGAGCCACACACCAAATATTTGAGGAAGAAAAGAAGAAAGGGCAGATACTCTGATCAATAGTTGAGATAAATGACATCTGTGAGTCACTGGGCTTAGAACACGCCTCTCCATCCTGTCTGCCTGGTTCTTTCCCTCATGTGTCTTAGCTTAAAAGTTGCCTTGATAAAAAAGCCTTTCTACTGATTTTGTCCAAGTGGTCCCCACAGTTATTTCAAATCTTTGCATTCTGTAGCTTTTTTTCATAGTGCTCATTTTGATCTATTGTTTCCCCTATCTACACCACCATACCCTAATTCCCAAACAAGACAGGTTTATTTTCTTCCTAGTGCATAACTAGCACTAGGAACAGTGCCTGACTCATACTACACACTTGATAAAAAAATATACTTTGGACAAATAAGTGATTTTACATGATTTGTTAGTAAAATGGTAACTAATTGAACAAAATGCTAATCTTATTGGTAAATTATTTTGATATCTACAATATCGTTATGATGCTTTGTTTTGCATTTTTCTTATTTATCAGTTATCAGAGTAAGGAGTTAGTGTTACTGAAATATTCACCAACTTTGTTTTCTACACACAAACACCATTATCATTTTGAGACTATAATTTTATATGGCTTTATAGTCGAGACTGTTATCCAAGTTCTCTGTGTTATTTATCTCAATTTACATACTCACACTAACAGCCATTACATTAAAGACAGAGGCACATACCAGTAGATAAAGGTTTGGACTCATCCTGTTAATAATCACGAAGAAGTGTAAATTTCTATATAAAAACATAATACCAAAGACTCCTTTCCTGTAACATCATCTGCCCTAAGCCTGTCTTAGATAGCATGGCTTACCTGCTTTTGTACCCATTGAAATTCCATTATGCAACAAATTTCACCTCTTCTGCTCTCTCTAAGCATAAAGTGTTTCTCATTTTCATATATCACTCCTTAAAGAGATATCTGCTGAGAGACTGCTGAATTTCTGGCATTAAGCAGAAACAAGTTGTGCTCAGTCGCCTCAGTGGTGTCTGACTCTTTGCAACCTAACGGAGCGTAAACCACCAGGTTCCTCTCTCCATGGGCTTCCCCAGGCAAGAGTACTGGAGTGGGTTGCTATGCCCTTCTCCAGGGGATCTTCCTGACTCAGGGATCGAACTTGCATCTCTTATTTCTCCTGCATTGGCAGATGTGTTCTTTGCCACTGGGGCCACCTGAGAAGTACAAGGTAGTCAGAGATAAATCAGATACAGTCCTGCCCCGGGGGAGCTGACTGTACAGCGGAGTGTCAGACAAGTAAGCCCAGCGGGCTTTACACCAGACCAAATGAGAGGCTTTAGTCAAGAATGAGTTGTCAGAGAATGCTTCCTAGAGAAGACTGCCTCTCCTGTGTTACAGCCACTCTAAATGGGGTTCCTCTTCATTCAGGTCCAATAGGACATTTCCTTTTCTATGGTATTTGTGTGCTGAGTGCTCAGTTGTGTCCGACTCTTTGCGACCTCATGGACTGTAGCCCACCAGCCTCCTCTGTCCACAGGATTCTCCAGGCAGGAATCCTGGAGTGAGGTGCCATTTCCTCCTCCAGAGCATCTTTGCCACCCAGGGATGGGACCTGAGTTTGTTGTCACCTCCATTGGCAGGTGGATTCTTTACCACTTGTGCCACATGGGCACTTGCAGAGTTCCTTATTTTATTATAGCTATTATGGGCATTTTTACATATTATGAATGTATAAATACCTATCTACCCATATATATACATATGGATTATATATATGTGTATATATGCATGTATTTGTTATCACAATCAAGTTTATTTCTCATTAGTGTCAAGTATTTGATAGGTAGCCAACCAGGTTATTCAGGGACCCAGGCTGCTTCTACATATTGGCTGTTCCAAACACTCCATCAGCTCCTCTGAGTCTGGCCTGGAGATGAGGAGAGAAAGATCACCAGCGGAGAAACTTGGGGACAAGTTCAGAGCCCACCTGCAATGCCATAGATATCCAGTTGGCCAGTGGTAGGCACAAATTCCCCAGTAATTCATACCTGTTATCAAACTGTGAACTTAATAAGGCTATTAATTTATAATGAAACTATAATTCACTTCAAACTATATTTATTTACAATAACTTTAGCATTTTTCCCCTCTGGAAAAGAAATCCAGAAAGTTTCATAATAATGTTCTTGTGTTTGTGACTTTATTGGAAATAGGGTGGTTGACGATATAATTAAATAATATAAGGTCGTGCTAAAATACAGTGGGCTCTTAGTCCAGAATGACTAATGTCCTTATAAAAGAGGGAGAAGAGACACAGACACACACAAGCAAAGGAAGACTATGCTACAACAGAGGCAGAGATTGGAGGGATGTCTCTACAAGCCAAGGAAAGCCAAGGATTGTTAGAGGCCAGAGAGGTAAGAGTTTTCCCTTATAGGTTTCAGCAGGCATGTGGCCCTCCTGACACCTTGATTTAGGACTTGTAAACTCCAGAACTGTAAGTCAATAAAGTTTTGTTGTTATGTTAAAAAAAATAATGTTCCTGTGTAGCATTTAATCTACATGCTTGGCAGATGATCCTCAGAACCTTCCATGCTGGGAAGTGAGGCATCCAAGAGGCATTTCTTCCTTGCATTAAATGTGAAGCCAGGCCCAGCGCTAACTATGGTTCACCAGAAGGCTTGGCTGTTGAACATAACCCTTTCTGTCTGCTGGTTTATAAACCCAATTCCACATTTTGAAGTGAGAGTTTGTTTCCAAAATTTTATGGCCGTGTGGTATTTTTCAAAGAATTCATCCAAGAGAAACCTAGCTAAAAACTACCTACCCTGTCTCCCAGGTTTTGCCTTGAAAATCAAATGCATTTGTGTTACTATGCCCCCTAGGTAGAAATTGTCCCCAGGTACACTCCAGTAATACAGAGAAGGCCAGTGGCAGCTGAGGACTATTTTTCCCAAACAACTGTACATTGAGAATGGACACAACCTCTAAAAATTGGGTAACCATATAATCTATCATGTTGTAAGACTATGTAAATTAACATCCAGTCAGTTTATCAACATAATCAGCAAGAACTGCACGTGAATTTGATGAATATTACATAGATATATGAGGTGAAGAAGATCAACGTGTGCAACTGAAATATTAACAGAGTATCAGTGGTAGCTCTAACCCAGGAATCTAATACATTAATCAGGCACAGGAATTCTAATACATTAATTAGGCACGGGAATCTAATACATTAATTAGGCACGGGAATCTAATACATTAATTAGGCACAGGAGTCTAATACATTAATTAGGCACGGTGGTTTAAGGGAAGAAATGAGTGTGAGAGTACATGGCTTCCAGTTCCATTCAACTGTTTATATTTTGATCTTAAGGAAATCTCTCATCTCCACAGAAGCTTAAAATATCCATGACATATAGTAATCATTAATTATAAGGGTGTAAATTTACCTACAACAGGACCTGACACAGGGAAGCCCCTTGATGGATCTTTAGGCCATCATAACTAACTTTTAAATTATACTTTTAAAGTATACACAAACACAAACACAGAAATGCATTTTTTTGGAAAAATAAATATCTCCTATGAACTCTAATACCAAAAGATGATCATTATAAGATTTTGTTGTATTTGACATTTTGTATGTATCTCAATACTTTATTTGTGTCAATATTTCAAAATATATTTTAAATAAATGTGGGCAGCATATGGTTCTGTACGCTTATTTTTAAATTTAGCATTAAGAATTTTCTGACATTTTCAAACATGATTTAAGTTGAAAACAAAACTTAGAGCACATCAAATAACTAAAAATACTTTTGTCACCACAAATGCTGAATTAAAAAATAGCAAATATAAAGTTAGAGGAAAAATATAAGTAAACATACAAGATCAGAGAGACTCGGGACAGAAAGAAGAAATAATCAAAACATTTAAGAACTTAAATGGCATAGGGGACTGTATCTTTAAGAATCAGAACCTAGAGGAAAGGTTTAGTTTGCTAGGGCAATGCAGGACTCTCATAGCAAAGTCTACTCACAAACGAGTATAGGAGTGTAGGGGAGGGGAAACTTCCCCCTTACCTTTTTGAGTTCTTTCAGCTGGTGGAATACTTAAAATCGACACAAAACAGAATAAAAGGAGGAAAAAAAAATTTTGTACACTGGAGGGCTCAAAGAAATAAGACCCCAAAGTGTCCCAAGGAGGCAATGTTTATGCTTTTTTAAATGAAAAAATATATATTTGCAATTGATGGGACAAAGAAACTTGGGGTCCTTAATTAGTAAAGAATCTAAGCAAGAACTTGGGCTTGGAATAGTCAATTAATAAAGAAGTAACAAGGTATGTTTTTACAGGCTTCTTGACCCCAAATTCCCTATCTTTGGTGACAAGGGTATTGTTATGTTTTACATAGGATATTTGCTTCCTGCTTTCAGGGACTCAGAAAGTAGGGTCAAAGTGTCCATCTTGCATTGGCTGTTTAAGTAATCCTAATTCAAAATAATCAATATATTGCTTTTGCATATTTTGGGTTGGATCTAAGCACCAGTAGAAGTAATGAACTATTTTGACAACCAGAAGGTAGAACAGGAGACCCTAGCATGGTCTCATCCATGGTAGGAACCAGACAAACCAGGGGAAACTTATGAGCAGAAACTGTTCCAGGTCCTGTCTAGGGACCTGCTGTAAAGTGACAAAGCTATGACTATCTCATTCTCTCTTCCTTTTGATTTGAAAATATTAAAAATTGAGGGTAATATTCCACTAGCCTAGCTTAGGTCAAAATGTCTATCCTGTAGCTAAGGGTGTGTGGAGCACCTAATCTCACGTTTTATATCCAGTGGGGGACAGATTTTCAGAAGTATAATAGCTGAAACAAGATGGAATAAATATTGTCATTTGTGTGATATAATGATTCATTGAACTGTTTCCCATTGTTGGACAAGTAAGATGTTTCTAATTTTGTTATTATATATAACATATACCACATTATAAATATAGAGTTTTCTAGACTGAAGGAAGAGCAAGTGCAAATGACTTGAAGGAACAATTTTACCATGCTTAATGAAAGAAATAAAAGCAGTGTTGCTGGAGGTGAATGAACAAAGTTAAGAGTGAATGTGAAAGTGAAGTTGCTCAGTTGTGTCTGACTCTTTGCGACTCCATGGTCTGTAGCCTGCTAGGCTCCTCCACTCATGGGATTTTCCAGGCAAGAATACTGGAGTGGGTTGCCATTTCCTTCTCCAGGGGATATTCCTGACCCAGGGATCGAACGCTGGTCTCCCGCACTGCACGCAGACTCTACCATCTGAACCACTGAAAAAGCAGCAGCTTCTATGCCAGGGGGAAGAAATTTAGATTGTATTTAGTTACTGAAATATTTTAAACAGGACAGGACATTTTATTCATTTGCTAAGTTTGTCATTACAAAGCTCCACAAATTGAGGGGCTCAAATAACAGAAATTTAATTCTTCCCAGTTCTGCAGGCTAGAAGTCCAAATCAAAGTGTGGGCAGGGATCATTTCTTCTGAGGGCTTCTCTCTGACTTGTAGATGGCCATCTTCTTTCAACATCTTCTCACCATCTTTCCTCTGTGTCTATGTCTTAATGTCCTCTTGCAAAGACACCAGTTGTATTGAATTGGGATCTACCCATACGACCTTAATTTCTTCTTTAAAAGTCCTGTCTCCAAATACACACACATTCTGAGGTCTTGGAGGCTGAGATTTCAATGTATGAATTTGGGGAGACAAAATTCAGCCCATAACAGATGTGACCTGATTCCCAATTTTAAAAAAGTACTTCAAATACTTCTCTACTTGCTTAGCAGAAAACAGATTGTACAGAAACAGGAATGGAAACAAGATGAGTTAGATGTGTTCATAATAATTCAGGTGAAGGATAACAGAGACTTGAACAAAGGCTGTGTCAGAAAATGAAAAGTGTTGAACAGGTTTGGTATGAATGCAGAGGTAATAGAACCAACTGCTCTTCCCAGTAATAAATGCACTAGTTATAGTCGAGTAACAGCACTACCAAATAGCCTCATGTACAGAGATTTAAATACAATAGAACTTATTTTCCACTCATGCACCAATAAGTATGTATATGGCTAATTATTTCCCAAAGCATGTTCTGCGGAATATAATTAATGGAATCCTAAGAATTATTGAGGAAAATGTATGCTATTATCTCTTAGGTTGAAAAATTCTGGTGTAAACAAGACAGTCTGATCTAGTTACTGACAGATTTCTTGGAGTCTTTAAATACTTTAAAATACCAAGAAACACCAAGAAAAGCCTAACTTTCTCAAAATTACTGATCATGTCATTTCTTTGTTTAAGGAAACACTGTGTGAAACCTGGATACACACAAAAAAGGCAATTTGGAAAGCAGTTGTCAAGCTGGAATCAAGATTGCCAGGAGAAATATCAACAACCCTCAGATATGCAGATGACACCACCCTTATGGCAGAAAGTAAAGAAGAAGTAAAGAGCCTCCTGATGAAAATGAAAGAGGAGAGTCAAAAAGTTGGCTTAAAACTCAACATTCAGAAGACTAAGATCATGGCATCTGGTCCCATCACTTCATGGCAAATAGATGGGGAAACAATGGAAACAGTGACAGATTTTTTGGTGGGGCTCCAAAATCACTGCAGATGGTGACTGCAGCCATGAAATTAAAAGACACTTGCTCCTTGGAAGAAAAGCTATGACTAACCTAGACAGCATATTAAAAAGCAGAGACATTACTTTGCCCACAAAGGTCCGTCTAGTCAAAGCTATGGTTTTTCCTGTGGTCATGTATGGATGTGAGAGTTGGACTATAAAGAAAACTGAGTGCCAAAGAACTGAAGCTTTTGAACTGTGCTGTTGGAGAAGACTTTTGTGAGTCCCTTGGATTGCAAGGAGATCCAACCAGTCCATCCTAGAGGAGATCAATCCTGATTATTCATTGGAAGGACTGATGCTGAAGCTGAAACTCCAATACTTTGGCCACCTGATGGGAAGAACTGACTCTTTTGAAAAGACCCTGATGCTGGGAAAGACTGAAAGTGGAAGGAGAAAGGGACAACAGAGGATGTTATGGTTGGATGGCATCATCGACTCAATGGACATATGTTTGAGTAAACTTTGGGAGCTGGTGATGGACAAGGAGGCCTGACATGCTGTAGTCCATGGGGTCGCAAAGAGTCAGACATGACTGAGAGACTGAACTGAACTGAACTCTCTGGGTCAGATTAAGTATGAATTTATTGTTTTAAGATAGTTTATTATACCAGATCGGAGAAGACAATGGCACCCCACTCCAGTATTCTTGCCTGGAGAATCCCAGGGACAGAGGAGCCTGGTGGGCTGCTGTCTAAGGGGTCTCAAAGAGTCGGACACGACTGAAGCGATTTAGCAGCATTAGCAGCAGCATTATACCAGATACAGAACTTCTATTTCTACTTTAGATCTTAAAAAAAAAATGAACTGGCATTAAATTTAATCGCAAAAGACAGAAAAACCTCTTGATATTACCATGCATCTATTCTTTTCAATTCTATAGATAATGATATACTAATAATTTTTGTAATATTATACCATCTTTTAACTTCTGAAATAAATTCTATTTTATTGGAATGACTACTTCTTTCTAGGAACTATGAAAATATGCCAATTAAATATTTACATAGAGCTGCTGTATCACACAAATGTAATTGCTGTGTAAGTTTCTTGTGCTATTGTCTGCTCATGAGAATGCTGATGCATGCAAATTAATCAATGGCTATGCATTATTTTTTATCATTTGGAACAGTCTATTATATTTAAATTT
The DNA here is from genome assembly GCA_006410935.1 of Redunca redunca. Classification (NCBI taxonomy): domain Eukaryota; kingdom Metazoa; phylum Chordata; class Mammalia; order Artiodactyla; family Bovidae; genus Redunca; species Redunca redunca. The sequence goes on along the minus strand of SJYQ01000323.1, from coordinate 88,021 downwards.
GAAAGTATGCTCTGTGATGAACCTGGAGTTATTTTTATATGTAATTCTTTGGAAACTTCTTTCAATGATTTAACATTATTCTTTATATCTTTAATAGACTAACTCTACTTCCTTTTTTTCTGATTTTGC
>SJYQ01000323.1:22293-87856 GCA_006410935.1 Redunca redunca | reverse complement strand
TACTTTGGTCAGTATCCTATATTTCTAATTTTCTGGATAATTGTGAATTTTTGATTGAGTTTTAAACATGGGAATTTGGAGTTTTAAACATTCACAGTCTAAATTATAACTAAATGTTTAAAGTTAAAAATAAGGCAATATCTGTCAGATTGTTTTGTCTGTATTGTAAGGGTATGAAAATCTGTTTCATACAGCTTCCGTCACAATGACTCTACTATTTTTTTCTGTGACAGCACCTATAGAGAGTACATAAACAAACAATTGTGGCTGTTTTCCAATAAAACTTTTATTTTCAGCATCAGGTAGTATGGCCAGTTTTGTTCCATGAGCCATTTTCTTGACACTGGCTATATACAATTACAATATTGTGGTTGAGATGAGATTATTCCGTGAAACTGTTTATTATTAAGTTTCTGTAGCTGGTGTGAAGCATTGGTATATTTATAAGTACTAAAAATTTAATAAGATTTTCAGATTTTAGTCATGTATATAGTCTTAAGAACATAAATTGATTATAAACTTTGCTTTGAGTATAAATAGCTCAATGTATTGATTTGTGTTAAGTGAAATAATAATAAACAAGATGCATAAGATTAGTTTCCTATGGAATAATATGATCAGTGAGAATAACCAATTTTCCCTAATTATTACACTCAATGAACTCTCATTCTCAAGGAAAATAATTTTGTCTTAAGGAGGCCCATTAATTAGCCAAATCTTCTGTATTGCTGATAACAAAGAAAAAGATTAAACTTAAATGGGGTCACAGGCAATCCAATCATGTACTTCTTGTTTAATCTGTAGCTTAAAACAACACAAATTTATTTTCTTATAGTTCTGGAGGTCAGAAGTCAGCAATGTCTCACTGGGCTAAAATCAAGGTGTTGGCAAGGCTGCACTCCTTCTGTCGGCTCCAGGAGAAATCCTGTGTCTTTGCCTTTTCTAGATTCCAGAGGTCATTTGCATTCCTTGGCTTGTGGCCACCTTCCTCTGTTTTCAAAGCCAGCAGTAGAGGGTCATGTTCTTTCACATCACATTGATCTAACCTCTTATGCCTCCCTTCACTTCTAAGGACCCTTGTGATTACTTTAAGCTCACCGGGATAATTCAAAATAATCTCCCTATCTTAATGTTGGTTGATCAACAAACTCAATTTCATCTGCAAACTTTATTCCCCATTGCCATGTAACCTAATGTAATCATAAGTTCCAGGAATTAGGAACTGGTCCTCTCTGGGAGACCAATATTCTGCCAAACATAAGGATCAAATTATGCAGAAAATTAAATAAACCAAGATTGAACTTTCCTATAGAAGAGCTGATCTGTCCTGAGTCATCCTTATATCTTACAACAAAGCCATGAATTTGTTGGAGAGCTAGAATATACACTGATTTTTTAAAACAAAAGCCCTAATTAGGATACCTAATGGTTTATCAGTTAAAAGCATAGCTCTGAAATAATAAACCTGGGTTCACATTCTAGCACCATCATTTACTGTCTGTATGGCTTTTGGAAAACCACTTAGCCCTAGACTTTGGTTTCTTCCTGTGTAACCTGGGCATGATCCAAAATCTACCTTGTATAGAACTGTTGGGATGTTAAAATGAGATAGAACCTAAGGCTCTTACAGGATGTCTGTAAAAAAGTGGAGAGGGCACACTTGTTGTTCAGTCACTAAATCGTGTCCAACTCTCTGTGACCTCATGGACTGTAGCATACCAGGCCCCTCTGTCCTCCACTATTGCCCAGAGTTTGCTCAAACTCATGTCTATTGAATCGGTGTTGCTATCTAATGACCTAATACCATGATGCCCCCTTCTCTTTTGCCTTCAGTCTTCCCAAGAATCAGGGTGTCTTCCAATGAGGCAGCTCATCACATCAAGTGCCCAAAGTATTGGAGCTTCAGCTTTAGCATCAGTACTTCCAGGGAATATTCAGGACTGATTTCCTTTAGGAGTCACTGGTTTGATCTTCTTTCCATCCAAGGGACTCCAAGAGTCTTCTCCAGCGCATAATTCAAAAGAAACAATTTTTCAGTGTTCAGCCTTCTTTATGGTCCAACTGAGATCCATGCATGACTACTGGAAAACCCATGTCTTTGACTATATGAAACTGTGTCTGCAAAATGATGTCTCTGCTTATTGTCAGAGCTTTCTTTCAAAGGATTAAGTGTCTTTTATTTTCATGGCTGCAGTAACTGTTCCCAGTGATTTTGGAGTCCAAGAAAATAAAATTTGTCACCGTCTCCATTTTTCCCCCTTCTATTTGCCATGAACTGATGGGACTGGATGCCATGACCTTAGTTTTTTGTATGTTGAGTTTTAAGTCAACTTTTTCACTCTCCTCTTTCACCCTCATCAAGAGATTCTTTAGTTCTTCTTCACTTTCTGCCTTTAGAATGGTATAACCTGCATATCTGAGGTGCTGATATTTCTCCCAGCAATCTTGATTCCAGCTTGTGATTCATCCAGTCCAGCCTTTACAATGACGTGCTCTGCATTGAAGGTAAATAAGCAGGGTAACAGCCTTGTTGTATTCCTTTCCCAATTTTGAATCAGTCCATTGTTCCATGCCTGGTTCTAACTGTTGTCTCTTGACCTGCACACAGGTTTCTGAGGAGACAGGTAAGGTGATCTGGTAATCCCATGTCTTTAAGAATTTTTCAGTTTGTTGTGACCCACACAGTCAAAGGCTTTATCGTAGTCAGTGAAACAGAAGTAGATGATTTTCTGAAACTTCCTTCTTTTTTCCATTATCCTATGAATGTTGGCAATTTGATCTCTGGTTCCTCAGCCTTTTCTAAATCTAGCTTGTACATCTGGAAGTTCTCAGTTCATGTACTGCTGAAGCATAGCTGGAAAGATTTTGAGCATAACCTTGCTAAAATGTGAAACGAGTGCAATTGCACTGTAGTTTGAACATTCTTGGGCTTCCCTGGTGGCTCAGATGGTAAAGCGTCTGCCTGCAATGCAGGAGACCTGGGTTTGATCCCTGGGTCAGGAAGATCCCCTGGAGAAGGAAATGGAAACCCACTCCAGTATTCTTGCTTGGAAAATCCTATGGACAGAGGAGTCTGATAGGTTATAGTCCATGGGGTCGCAAAGAGTTGGACACAACTAAATGACTTCACTTTCATTTTTGAACATTCTTTGGCTTTGCCCTTCTCTACATTGGAATGAAAACTGGCATTTTTCAGTCCTGTGGATAGTGACAAGTTTTCCAAATTTGCTGACATATTGAGTGCAGCGGGCTTCCTAGTGGATTACCTGTAAAGAATCTGCCTGTATTGATCCCTGGGTCAGGAAGATCCCCTGGAGAAGAGAATGGCAAACCACTCTAGTATTCTTGCCTGGAGAATCCCATGGACTGAGGGGCCTGGTGGGCTACAGTCCATAGGGTAACACAGAGTTGGTGATGGCTGAAGAAACCAAGAATACATTGACTGAAGCACTTTAATGGCATCATCTTTTAGGATTTCAAATAGCGCAGCTGGAATTCTGTCACCTCCACTAGCTTTTTGCAGATTTTTCCTTGGAAACAAACCGAGATTATTCTGTTGTTTTTGAGAATTTACCCAGGTACTGTATTTCAGACTCTCATTGACTATGTGGGCTACTCCATTTCTTCTAAGGGATTCCTGCCCACAGTAGTAAATATAATGGTCATCTGAATTAAATTCACTCATTTCAGTCCATTTTAGTTTACTAATTCCTAAGATATCAATGTTAAGTCTTGCCATCTTCTGCTTGACCATGTTCAATTTACCTTGATTTATGGACCTAACATTCCAGGTTCCTATGCAATATTGTTCTTTACAGCATTGAACTTTATTTTCACCACCAGACACATCCACATCTGAGCATCATTTCTGCTTTGGCTCAACCATTTCATTCCTTCTGGAGCAATTAGTAATTGCCCTCTCCTCTTCACAAGGAGCATACTGGACACCTTCACACCTAGGGAGCTCATATTCTGCTTCATCTATCTTTTTGCTTTTTCATACTGTTCATGGGTTCTCCAGGCAAGAATACAGGAATGGGTTGCCGTTTCCTTCTCCAGTGGACCATGTTTTGTCAGACTTTTCACTAGGTGGCCCTGCGCAGCATGGCTCATAGCCTCATTGAGTTACACAAGCTCTTTCACCATGACAAGAGTGTCATGGGTGAAGGGGAAGGGACAGTTACCAGTGGAAAAATGTCACAAGTGCGTGACTTATTTTAAAAACTCTTTATTCCTCACCTAACAGGACTTAACTGAAGAACACAGAAAAGGAGATATGGAACAAGCGAGAATGGGTTTTCTAATTTTAATACAGTATTTGGATGGTTTTTCATGGTGAATGAATAAAGTCTTCCATGTGTGATAGTTTGAATACTAATTCTTTTCCTAGACTCTGAGAAAGACGAACAGATCAGTGGGCATGCTCCATGGACAAGAGCACCGTGGATGTGATGCATGAGACTGGTCTGCCTTGAGCGGGCTGTGTCTCCTCATTTGGGCAGTTGGACATATGACATGACAGAGTCTGGAATATTGGACTTCACTCATTTTCTTAGGACCCTTGGCCTCTCTGACATTTTATGTCTTGAAAGAATGCTTAATATAGTCAGTTAAAATGCTGCTCCTGGGAGAAGGAAATGGAAACCCACTCCAGTATTCTTGCCTAGAGAATCCCATGGACAGAGGAGCCTGGGGGGCTATGGTCCATGGGTTGCAAAGAGTCAGACACTACGACTGAGGAGACTTAGCACAGCATAGCAAAGCCCTGCTCGGCCGGTATCTAGGTCAGTTAACAGAGGTGAAACATGCAGTTAATATCTACACTGATAGAAATATTTCCATATATTCTAATACTAACTTCATACTTTAGGACTTTGACACAGATCCATATTCTAGGCAATATTTCCACAGAATTCCTATATCAAAGGTGGTTACAAAATGTAGGAATCAGAAAGTAGGGAGGTCTTAAATAATTAAAGGGTTCACCCCTAAGCCTCCCTCTACCACGGTTTAAAGTTTTAGACTCAGGAACTCCCATGGAAGAGGTCATCTGAGTTTTAATAACCTTTAATACCATATTTTGTGTGTTTGTGTGCTAGTTGTTCAGTCATGTCCTACTCTTTGTGACCCCATGAACTGTAGCCAGGCAGGCTCCTCTGTCCATGGAATTCTCCAGGCAAGAATTGCCAAGGGAATGGATTGCCATTCCCTTCTCCAGGGTATCTTCCCTACCCAGGGGTTGAACCCAGGCCTCGTGCATTGAAAGCAGATTTTTTTACCATCTGAGCCACCAGGGAAAGATTTAATATCACATTTTAAACAACTGACCATCTGGTGATGTCCATGTGTAGAGTCTTCTCTTGTGTTGTTGGAAGAGGGTGTTTGCTATGACCAGTGCATTTTCTTGGCAAAACTCTACTAGTCTTTGCCCTGCTTCATTCCACATTCCAAGGCCAAATTTGCCTTTTACTCCAGGTGTTTCTTGACTTCCTACTTTTGCATTCCAATCTCCTATAATGAAAAGGAGATCTTTTGGGTGTTAGTTCTAATAGGTCTTGTAGGTCTTCATAGAATCGTTCAACTTCAACTTCTTCAGCGTTACTGGTTGGGGCATAGACTTGGATTACTGTGATATTGAATGGTTTGCCTTGGAAATGAACAGAGATCATTCTGTCATTTTTGAGATTGCATCCAAGTACTGCATTTTGGACTCTTTTGCTGACCATGATGGCTACTCCACTTCTTTTAAGGGATTCCTGCCCACAGTAGTAAATATAATGGTCATTTGAGTTAAATTCAACCATTCCAGTCTATTTTAGCTCACTGATTCCTAGAATGTCAACGTTCACTCTTGCCATCTCCTGTTTGACCACTTCCAATTTGCCTTGATTCATGGAACTGACATTCCAGGTTCCTATACACTAGTAAAGAAATGCTCAAAATTCTCCAAGCCAGGTTTCAGCAACACATGAACTGTGAACTTCCAGATGTTCAAGCTGGTTTTAGATGAGGCAGAGGAACCAGAGATCAAGTTGCCAACATCCGCTGGATCACTGAAAAAGCAAGAGAGTTCCAGAAAAACATCTATTTCTGCTTTACTGACTATGCCAAACCCTTTGACTGTGTGGATCACAAGAAATTGTGGAAAAATTCTGAAAGAGATGGGAATACCAAACCACCTGACCTACCTCTTGAGAAACCTATATGCAGGTCAGGAAGCAACAGTTAGAACTGGACATGGAACAACAGACTGGTTCCAAGTAGGAAAAGGAGTACATCAAAGCTGTATATTGTTACCTTCTTCTTTAACTTATATGCAGAGTACATCATGAGAAATGCTGGCCTGGAAGAAGCACAAGCTGGAATCAAGATTGCCAGGAGAAATATCAATAACCTCAGATATGCAGATGACACCACCCTTATGGCAGAAAGTGAAGAGGAACTAAAGAGCCTCTTGATGAAAGTGAAAGTGGAGAGTGAAAAACTTGGCTTAAAGCTCAACATTCAGAAAATGAAGAATATGGCATCCGGTCCCATCAGTTCATGGGAAATAGATGGGGAAACAGTGGAAACAGTGTCAGACTTTATTTTTGGGGGCTCCAAAATCACTGCAGATGGTGACTGCAGCCATGAAATTAAAAGATGCTTACTCCTTGGAAGAAAAGTTATGAGCAACCTAGATAGCATATTGAAAAGCAGAGACATTACTTTGCCAACAAAGGTCCATCTAGTCAAGGCTATGGTTTTTCCAGTGGTCGTGTATGGATGTGAGAGTTGGACTGTGACGAAAGCTGAGTGCCAAAGAATTGATGCTTTTGAACTGTGGTGTTGGAGAAGACTCTTGAGAGTCCCTCGGACTGCAAGGAGATCCAACTAGTCCATTCTGAAGATCAGCCCTGGAATTTCTTTGGAAAGAATGATGCTAAGGCTGAAACTCCAGTACTTTGGCCACCTCATGTGAAGAGTTGACTCATTGGAAAAGCTGGAAAAGCTGATGCTGGGAGGGATTGGAGACAGGAGGAGAAGGGGACGACAGAGGATGAGATGGCATCATGGACTCGACGGAAGTGAGTCTGAGTGAACTCTGGGAGTTGGTAATGGACAGGGAGGCCTGGTGTGCTGCGATTCATGGGGCTGCAAAGAGTCAGACATGGCTGAGCGACTAAACTGAACTGAACTGAAAGAACTGAATTAAATTCACATAGTAATTCTATGAAAAAGGTATATCTTTGTCTTTTCTACCTTTCATGAGTATTTATTACTTTGCATGCATTTCTATTATAATTTGAACTAAATCTACTCATCTAAAAGATGGTGGAAAGCTAATATTAACCTTACTATAAGAGGATTTGGGTTTCCCTGATGGCTCAGATAATAAAGAATCTGCTTGCAATGCAGGAGACCTGTGTTCGATCCCTGGGTCAGGAAGATTCCCTGGAGAAGAGAATGTCTACCCAATCCAGTCTTCTTCCCTGAAGAATTCCATGGACAGAGGAACCTGGCAGGCTATAGTCCATGGGGTCCCAAAGAGTCGGACATGACTGAATAACTAACACGTTCTCATTCACTTAAGAGGATTTAGGTGTAGTACTTCCAGTAGACTCACCAAGTGATTTTATGATTTCATGTTCTTCCATTTCTTGCAACTGGATTGAAACAAAAGAACATCATTTTGTGCTTTAATAAATAAATAACTTGAATTAATAAATAAATAACTTGCACCCTAATGTTTATAGAAGCATTATTCACAATTGTCAGGATATGGAAGCAACTTAAGTGTCCATCAGTGGATTAATTGATATATATATATATGTGTGTGTGTGTGTGTGTGTGTGTATGCACACTCAGTTATGTCTGACTCTTTGTGACCTCATGGACTGTAGCCTTCAAGGCTCCTCTGTCCATGGAATTTTCCAGGCAAAAATACTGGAGTGTGTCGCCATTTCCTTCTCCAGGGGATATTCATGACATAGGGATCAAACCCGTGTCTCTTGTGTCTCCTGCATTGGCAGGCAGGTTCTTCACCACTGGTGCCACCTGGGAAGCGATATATATATATGGCTTCACATATCTACTCCACCATAAAAAAGGAATGGAATTTTGCCATTTGCATCAACATAGACAGACTGGGTGGAGAAGGCAATGGCACCCCACTCTAGTACTCTTGCCTGGAAAATCCCATGGAAGGAGGGGCCTGGTGGGCTGCAGTCCATGGGGTCACTAGGAGTCGGACACGACTGAGCAACTTCACTTTTACTTTTCACTTTCATGCATTGGAGAAGGAAATGGCAACCCACTCCAGTGTTCTTGCCTGGAGAATCCCAGGGATGGGGAGGCTGGTGGGCTGCTGTCTCTGGGGTTGCACAGAGTTGGACACGACTGAAGTGACTTAGCAGCAGCAGCAACAGCAGCAGCAGACAGGCTGGGAGGGTATTATGCTAAGTGAAATAAATCAGACAGAGACAGACAAATACTGAATAATATCACTTATATGTGCAATCTAAAAATACAGCAAACTGTTGACTATAACAAAAAAGCAGAATCACAGATAGAGAACAAACTAGAGGTCACCAGTGGAGAGAGGGAAATTGAGAGGGGTAATATAAAGGTAGGGAATAAGGAAGTAAAAAATTATTAGGTATAAAATAAGCTACAAGTATATATTTTACAATAGAAGGAATATATTAATATTTCATAATAACTATAAGTGGAGCTACAATAACATATAATATAACATATAAAATATATTTATAATAACTGTGAATATAGTCTTTAAAATATTGAATCACTATATTGTACTCTAGCTTATATAGTTTTGTACATCAACTATAAATCTTAAAAATGAACATTGTTTTATGCTATTTTTGTAGCTAAACAGTATAGAAAATGTGTGAAGAAATAAGATTTATTGTTTAGCCTATATGTCCTAAATATAGCATATTTTATTTAAAACTTATAACAATCATTCAAGAAACATTATTATTCCTATTGCAAAACAAGAAAGTAAAATAAAGAGGTTAAGCAACCAGTCCAATTCAGACAGTGGTTAGCAACTGAATGTGGATTTCTGAGTCATCGTCTCTGAATTCTGACTTCAAACCCAGGTGCTAGCCCCTGTCTTGGTCTGCCTCCTGAAGATCCCATTTATCAAACTGAACGTGGGAACCAGAGTGATGCTACCTGTCAGGTATTCAGTATGTCAGTCGCTCTTAAATCAGAATTTCCTTGTAGATTTTGAGACCTGTATATAGCACTCCCTATAACCTGTCAGGATATGATTAGAAAGCCTTATACCCTGGCAATAAGACTTCTCTGTTACTCTTCTTTCTGCTGATTCAGAATGGTATATAGACTTAAATAGCAAGAGTAACTGAATTAGATGTGCGTGTCAGAGACATTTCAAAGAATAAAATAAAATATGCACTTAGGAAAAAACAGTGTCCTTACTTGGAATTTTACATATTCCAAATAAACAATTTAACTGGTATGAAATTATTTCCATTCTACTAAGGCTTTAAACTCTGCTTTTAATTATTGCATTTTATTGAGAAAATGCTATTCCTTTCCTTGAAAAAAAGAATTCTGTTGTTTCCACTTCAGTAATCCACAATCTTCCATAGCTTCTTATAGCAAACATCTGGTATTTCTAAATGAAACATCAGAAACTCCCTGAATCATAGTCTGGAGAACAAATCAAAATATCAAGTGCTATATAATGATATACTTCACAGAAAAAGAACATAAAACTCCTGCTCAATAGAATAAAGATCGTGAACAATGCCTACATTATTAATTCCGTGTGGAATGGATCCTTTATGGCATTAAAGGCCTGCTTGTTCTCCCACTGAGGCGCATGTGTAACTTCCTTTAGAGAAACTGACAATGAGCCCCTTAAGAGGCTCACGCACTCACATCCTCCAGTGTATGTGATGCAAATTAGAGCACCAAGCTCAGACTCCAATCACCACTGTCACTTGGTCCTCATCCACATCTAAGCGCCTGTTGCAACCTTACTTGTAGGGAATTGAAGAAAATAACAGATTTCTCTATGTTCTCTAGATCTTTTGCCTTTTTTTTTTTTTTTAACAAAAACAGGCAAACTTTCTTTGTTCCTTCTCCAAACTTATACACTCTGATCCTATAAAACACAATCAAACTTGATAAATAAATTACTCAGTAAAGATCCACAGAATCCTTGTCTTGGCACTACATTTTTAAATGCAAATAATGCAAGAACTATTTGCTCAGGAAACACATTTTCTTGACTAAGGAAATAACCAGAGTCCCACAGAGCACACCTGACCCACCAGTCTACACATATAATGACCACAAAGCCGATATTAAAAAGCAAACCCTTGCCCACCTGCGTCCTACTCCTCTCCATGCCTGCTCTGTCTTCCTCCAGATCACCCACTGGCCTTCCGAGGCCTGCCCAGCTGTACTTTCCCTTGGACACCACCACCCGTCCCCCTTCCTGTTTCCAGTGAGTAGGTTGTTTGTTCCTCTCCACTTCTCGCTACACAGCCACTCTGTCAACTCATGCATTCTTCCGTGGGTGGTATTTCTGGGATTGGATCTGTGGTCTCTCTGGCCACAGAAAGTGGTGTTGATGGTCCCCCTGGAAATTTAAACCACAACCCAGGCTCCAGCCCCAAAATTAGTTTCTGGCCGTCTTCAGTTAGCACCTATCCAGTAACTGAGCAGAGCCCCTCTTGGACATGAAGGATCTTTGTGGAACTTTAATACAGTCTACATTGTAATGGCATATGAGATAAGCCATTCCTGTTTTAAGGCAAAATGAAACTACTTTTATCAAAGTTATGCACATTGACACTCTAATTATTAAGAATGTAGGTGTTGGTCTCTAGTCAGGCATTTAGCTTAAGCACCAGTAAAAATGTCTTTATGCTTCCATCTTGATTAATCTTTCTACAACCAGGGCCATTGTTTCTGCTTCTTTTCACGCCCTGACAGTCTCTGAACCTCTCTTACTTTTCACACCTTTTCTTTTGCCATTCTCTCTCCTGTAAAATGACCAAGGGTTGCGGACAGTGAAGAAACAGAAGCATCTTGCCCTCAGCCCTTCCCCAGATGCCTCACTCTCTCAGGGGTCTGCTCATGTTTTTTGATTCACCAAATTCCATGAGTCCCAGCTGCTTGCGCTCCTGCACAGCTTAATCCTATGGATTTTTTTCTCAGCCTGATGAAATTGCCCAGCTGCCTATATTGGTTTGTTTGGGACCTGGTGGTCTAGAGAAATTCTTTGCCTGTTCTTAAACCAATTCCTCTAGGGTGTTTGGTAGCAAGAGTTTCCAACATGGCTCTAAGAGCTTGGTTAGGTAGAGAGTAAGAGGTAACCACAAGTAAGTGTGAGAGGTTGGCATTTGCCTATGAGGCTGCTGAAACTGGGCAAAGCTGGACTGCTACTAATTTTTTTTTAATTTAATGTAACATGTGTTCTGGTTCTATAAATATACTATGTTACTTTTGTTTGAAATTTTCTTTAAAATTGAAGACCTTGAAATGAAATATTTGACCACTAGAAATCTTATGATTGGTTTAAATTCAAAAGCATAAGCAGAAAGACTGTTGGTAGTTAATGTGTTTGTGCTTTCTATAGGTTGAATTACATTTTCTAAAAGAATTTATATGTTCTTCTAACATGTTATTAAATGCTTGAGTTAGCAACAAATCAAGATTTCTATTTATGATACCTAAGGAAAATAGAACTCTGCTAATCACTGCCATATTTGAGAATTTGTAAAATTTGAACTTCAGTTACAGTAATGATTATGTTTTTCAAAGTACTACTTAATGAAAATTTTCCATATATTTTGATTTTTCTGATGAATTATTTGATCTGTTTCAATGTGGTTTGAAATTGGAAGAAATAGAGAATAGTTGTAATGAGATAAATGGAAGCAACACAGTGGTGTATGGTAATTGAAATTTAAGTGTATCCATCCCTTGGATAGATGTTTAAATGTTCGGTAATATTTACATTTTTTTGTATTTCATTAAATTTTGCATTTGTATGCAGTTTTATATCTTTGATAGCTTTTCACAAGCTCATTTCACCTCATGTCTTAACAAATTTGTGAAGTAGATGGGGTAGGTATTTTTAATTTCATTTTGCAGATGAAGAAACTAAAGTCAGAGAGGCTATTTGGCTTTGGATTAAGGTGTTATAAATTAGGCCCACAGGCCGTATTCATTCATTCAACAAACAGCCGCTGTGTGTTGTTGCTAAGTTCCTGACTCTCTTCTAAACAGTCAGGATATGGCAGTGAATCTATGTCTCCTAACTGTTATTCTACTGCTTTATCAGCTGCATAACATGGGTCGGGAAGATCCCCTGGAGAAAGAAATGGCAACCCACTCCAGTACCCTTGCCTTGAAAATCCCATGGACGGAGGAGCTTGGTGCAGGCTACTATCCATGGGGTCGCAAAGAGTCGGGCACGACTGAGCGACTTCACTTTCACATGGGCTCTCTACTTTGGTGGTTTAGTTACTAAGTCATGTCCGACTCTTACGACCCCACGGACTGTAGCTGGTAAGGCTCCTCTGTCCATAGGATTTTCCAGGTGAGAGTACTGGAGTGGGTTGCCATTTCCTTCTCCAGGGGATCTACCTGGCCCAGAGATCCAACCCAGGTCTCCTGCACTGGAGGCAGATTCTTTACCAACTGAGCTACCAGGAAAGCAAAGCAATTTTTTAAAGATTACTTTAGCAAAGTATTTTTTTTATAAGATTTTAATGTAAACTATGATTTTTAAATTTCATTCCAGACTTTATTGGAGTTTTTATAGAAAATTGGTTAAAAAAAAGAAAAATATAGTGATGATGGGCATTTTACTCTCTCTTAAATATCCAGTTACAGCCCAACATCACATCAGGAAAACTGATTCTATTTGCCTTTCTCTGTCTCAGATTTTACTAAGCATAATATACTCTAGGTGCATCCAAGTCATTATAAATACCAGAATTTCATTCTTTTTATAGTTGAATAATATTCCATCATATAAATCTATATACCAGAGTTTCTTTTTCCATACTTCAATTTTTTAAAATAAATAAGTGTAAAAAAGAAAAGATGTAAAGAAAAATTTAAAAAGAAAAAAGTGAAAAAGAAGCTAATCTCTCAAAGCATAAAAACAAACAAAAAATCTGAAAATGCTTGAAAACCACCATAGTAACATCAACTGGCTGGGAGATGACAAGTTACTTTCAACTCACTGAACTGCTTTACTGAGAAGTACTGATACTTTAAAATCATGTGTTCTTCCTTCGTGTTGCAATGGTCAGCTAGGTAAATTGTATGAAGACTACTGAATGCTGAGACAGCTTGGGCAGCCAGAAACGCTGTTTGAGGGTCATATACACTTCTTCCAGGTAAATATCATCTAAATCTTTACAATATAAACACCCAGAGGTGATTGTTGTTCCATGTTTAGTAATCAGTACTAAAGCTAATTTGATTATTTGAGCCTGAGATACCTTATTAGTACAGTGATTATGTAATTTATTGCCCAAACTTGGAACCTTGAAGATGAAATTTGGAGCTGTTAATAATTATGCTTTTTCAAGAGGCATAAACTGGGAGTGTCCTATGTCAACTGGGACTAATCATCACCCTTCTTACGTGGCAGCCTCTTGATGAGCAGAACACTAGAGTATCTCATCTTTCCTACTTTTAAATGTTCCAGTATAACAGTTATTTCAAAATCTGACCTTCATTTTCAAAGGCACTAAATAGATAAACTTATTTCAGGGACTTCTAAATATACTACTTCCCTCCTCCAATTAAAGAAGAAATTGTGGGATTAAATCAATAAGAAGCTTTTGGTTGCCAGAAACAGAAAATCCAATTCAAACTTGCTTATTTAATAAATAGAACTTAATTGTTTCCATTCCTAAAAGATTCAAAGACAGAGCTGGCTCAGGTACAGGTTAATTCAGTGACCCAAAAGGACACTGAAGACCTGATTTTGTTCTGTCTCTTCTTTCTACCCTTTCTAATGTAGGCTTCACCACAGGCAAGTATTTATGATTCCCAAATTGTTTCTATCATCTCCCAATTCTACATACTTCTGTATTAGTATCACACAGGAAAGAATGTCTTTGTTTCAGCATTCATAGAAAAAAGCCATAGATTTCCATGTTTATTCTGGGTAAGTTTCTATCACCGTCTGGGAGCCAGTCTGTATTAGGGCTGCTGACAGGTCATGTGCTTTATCTTTGCGGTCAATGGTGGGGCCAGATTCTCAGGAACCCGGATGAAAATGGAAAGCCACTAGGCAGTAATGGTCAAAGACTGGGTGGGAGGGAGTGAGGAAAGGTGGTGGTTGAAGTGGGAGTAGTGGGGAGACAGGGCAGATATAAAAGCTGAGAAGAAGATACAAAAGGACTACTACCCAAACATCAAGAAATCTGTCTAGGGTGCTGACAATGGAAACTGTGAGTAGGGACAGATATGGGAGATAGTAAAGAAACTAAGTGAAGTGAAGTCTCTCAGTTGTGTCCGACTCTTTGCGACCCCATGGACTGTAGCCTACCAGGCTCCCCCATCCATGGGATTTTGCAGGCAATAATACTGGAGTGGATTGCCATTTCTGGATCTTCCCAACCCAGGGCTCGAACCCGGGTCTCCCACAATGTAGGCAGACACTTTACCATCTGAGCCACAAGGGAAACCCCATAAAAAGTGGCTCAGAAGGTAAAGAAACTAAAGCTGCAGTAAATGAATTAAGTCAGACTTTATGGGAGAGATTGGAATCTGGGATGTTTCTAGCATCTCTGTTTTGCATGACTGACAGGATGGTACTAGTCATAGAGATGGAATCGCAGCAAAAGGACTGGGTGTAAGAGGAGAGGCAGCTGAACTGGGGACATGTTGAGCTTGAATTGACTTTGGCTTGAACTTCACAAATAGGCTCTCCAGTGGGTTCTTTTACTTTTGTTTTTCTGTTAGAGCCTACTAGTTGCTTACTCAGTATCTGTATTCCAATCTCCCCTGTACTATCAAGGCAACCAATCTACCTGGCTAGAGACATAAATTTTCCAACATCAATTGCTGATAGAGGTGACCAATGAGATGTAAGAAGAAGCTCCTGAAATTCAGAAAGATTCTTTATACGTCTGGACTTAGCTGGCAATTGTACTTTGGGATTTTGCCCCTTCTCTTGCCTCTTTCATCATAAATTAAATGGTATGCATATGAATAAAAACCTGAAGCTTTGGGGATACATCTGAGATATAAGTTATTCATATTTCAGTACAAGTTAACCTGTGTCTACAAAACAATATATGCAATATCAGCCTGGAGCAGTTTGAAGGATACAGGAATGATAAAATATAGTCTTCACCAACAATATGTTAGTATAGAGCAAAGAGTAGTTTTAAAAAAAATTCAAATTCTCATAATGAAATATAATTATAATTATGAGAGTCATGTCTGACTCTCTGCAACTCCATGGACTATATATAGTCTGCCAGGGTCCCCTGTCCATGGAATTCTGCAGGTAAGAACACTGTAGTGGGGAGCCATTTCCTTCTCCAGGGAATCTTCCTGACCCAGGGATCAAACCTGGTCTCTTGCATTGCAGGAAGACTCTTTACCATCTGAACTGCCAGGAAAGCCCAAATACATGCTTTGGGCTATGAACAGGGAGACTTCAAAGGCAAGATAATATTGCGTTGCGGGTTCTGTGGCACGTGAGATGGTGCTTGAAGGGTGAGCCAATTTTTAACTGGCAGTTGTGAGAAAGGTAGGGTATTTCAACAGGAAGAGGCAACTTAATTAATATGGGAGGTTTTAAAGGAATAGTCAATTAGCTACTTTATTTAAAGGCAAATTCTCAGAGCTTGTTGCAAACAGTAGGAAATTAAGTCTATGAATATTTGAGACCCATTTGATATAAATACAGTCAAAAGGTTACTTTTTTTTTAACTGAACTGATTGGGTTTTGAGGACCCATGTGACCTGATCATCTGATTATTTAAGCATTAGCTGGGTATATTACCTTTTTTTAAAATTCCACTGATGATCTCAAATCTGACTTTGTAAAATCAGTAACATTAAACACCTACTAACTTATTTTAATGTTTGCCTGTGCACTGGTTTCTCAATCTGTAAAATATGAAACACTGTGTTTCTCAGTTACATGTGGTAAATTAGTTAGTGAAACAGCCACCTTTGAGATTCTTGAAGGAGAAATTTCATATTTTATGTCTCAGTATTTGTATATTGTGAAACACTTTCCTCAAAGAAGGCACATGTAAAACAAATTGAAATAGAATTGTAAAACTAAATATTAAGCCATATGACACCTTCCTAGAGAAACTGAAACATAGATGTATTTCCCCCTAATTTTAGTCTGATCCTTCAGTCATTCAGAATGTGACCCAGCCATGCCAGACCAAAGCATAATTTCCTTCGAATGGAATGCTGAATAAGACTCTGACATTAAGACTGTCTGTGGCCACGCTGCATGAACCAAGATTGAAAAATGCACATTTCATGCCAGTGATTTAGATTTCTTGTCATATTTAGTGATTTTACTTCTATATATATGTGTATACACATATAGATAGATAACATATACATAGGTAAAACTTTTTTAAATTAGGAAAATAGCATTGATCATTTCAAGCATTAAAGAATTTAAATCAGTGGATTTGCTATCTCAAGAAAAGAGAAATTTAGAAATGTTTTCAGGAACCAGCAGTTTGAAATGAATATTTAAAAGCTACGACCAACCTAGACAGCATATTAAAAAACAGAGACATTACTTTACCAACAAAGATCCACCTAGTCAAAGCTATGGTTTTTCCAGTAGTCATGTATGAATGTGAGAGTTGGACTATAAAAAAACCTGAGTGCTGAAGAATTGATGCTTTTGAACTGTGGTGTTGGAGAAGACTCTTGAGAGTCCCTTGGATGACAAGGAGGTCCAACCAGTCCTTCCTAAAGGAGATCAGTCCTGAATATTCATTGGAAGGACTGATGCTGAAGCTGAAACCCCAATACTTTGGCCACCTGATGCAAAGAGCTGACTCATTTGAAAAGACCCAGATGCTGGGAAGGATTGGAAGGTAGGAGGAGAAGGGGGTGACAGAGGATGAGATGGTTGGATGGCATCACCCATTCAATGGATATGAGTCTGAGCAAGCTCTGGGAGTAGGTGATGGACAGGGAATCCTGGCATGCTGCAGTCCACGGGCTCTCAAAGAGTAGGACATGACTGAGCGACTGAACTGAACGATAGAACTTCACTTGTGTTCCAGTGGCTGAGAATCCACCTGCCAGTGCAGGGGTCATGGGTTTGATCCCTGGTTCAGGAAAACCCCACATGGTGTGGGGAACTAAGCCTGTGTGCCACAAATACTGACGGTCATGTGCCCTCGAGCCAATGCGCCACATCAAAAGAAGCCACAGCTATGGGGAGCTCGTGCACTGCGACTGGCCTCCCAGGGAACACTAGCAGCAAAGCACCCACCTGCCAGTGCCGGCGAAATCAGAGATGCAGGTTTGATCCCTGAGTTGGGAAGATTCCCTGGAGGAGGGCGTTGCAATCCATTCCAGTGTTTTTGCCTGGAGAATCCCATGGACAGAGGAGCCTGGCAGGCTACAGTCCATAGCGTTGCAAAGAGTTGAACACGACTGAGTGACTTAGCCTGCACAGCTCCATGCTCATCATAGCCAGAGAAAGCCCACATGCAGCAATGAAGAGCCAGTGCAACCAAACAGTAAACTGCAGTTTTTTAAAAGTAAGAAAAAAAGAGTAAATGATAGATAAAAATAATTCAAGATGGATAACATGGACTTCACACATACAATCACACACAGAAAAGAACACAAACAGACCCACTACACATGATCTTTTGGTGTCTCCCATAACTTTTGTCAAAATGGTCATTCCATTTGGAGATATTTATAAAAGTTTCTAACTCATAGCATACTATTTATCAGGTCATAATAGTAACTGGTATCCATGTAGTATTTTACATAATATTGTGACATTCAGTCTTTGGTTCATGACCTTGTGAATTAGACATTATGAATAATGCATCTCCTGTTTATATAGGAAGAAACTGATTTGGAGAACACAAGAAACTGCCCTTAGACTGCACAGGAAACAAGCTAGTTTCTAATGTCTCTTTGACAGCTCTTTCTACTGCAACATAATAGTTGCCTTTTATCGTTATAAATATAACAATATCATTATAAATGAAAGAAAATCATTTCAATCTCTTGTCTTCTACTCATAAATTAACAGGGCTTAAATACGTGGCATTAAAAAGTAGCAGGACAAGAACAGTCAGTACTTTTAAAGCCTTCTACAGACCAGTCACTGTCAATCAAGGAATCAGACAAATTTTGTAAGCCTTGTGGGAACAGCTCAGTCAAGAAGTTGACTGTCCTCAGGAAAATATGATAATTACCCTACTTTTCATGATGAAAATGTGGTTCTAAGATTTTTCCTAGACCTTCTTCTATGAATGTCAATAATAGAGCTAGATGTCAATGACCCTACAATACTAGGTTTATGCTTTAAATGCAAGATGGAATGCAAAGCAGATGGGATGCCACGTACCCAAGACAGCTTGATACATTTCCCGAATCAGCAGCCCTCAAAATGCCTCATTACCAACCCATTTGCAAGATTCCCCCAGACATGACAACTCAGGAAACCCAAAACCCCAACCAACTTGGATGGGATTTCTAGGTCAAACCCTGAATCCTCTCCTTATTTTCTGTGCCATCACAAAATACACAAAACTTGTCTGAGTCTTTTTTATGATACAAGCATAGAACCATTTCCAAGCTATCCCAAATGGCATTCCACATGGTAACTTGAGTGGAGTGAAATAGATGGTAGAGAAATTATTCATACCTCAAAGAGCAAACTAAAGACCTCCTACCCTGCAATTTGGGCTTAGCTTAAGGTCCTACAGAAAGAGCTGCATTCAGGAGCTTGGGTGGTCCCACCCTGGCAGGGGTTGAGAAAAAGTAAAGCAATGCATGAGGCACAGAAGACAAGCTTATAGAACTAAATGCAACTATGATACCAACCCAGCAGCCAATATCCACCCCTTTCTGGTGTAATAGATGCTTTTTTAAATGTAGTGATTTGTTCTTGACCAAAATGTAACAAAGTATGTTCTTTCATTCTTGAGTTTTTCATTCAGAACACTGTGTCCTAAAGGAGACTAATTTCCACCCTGAAAAATAATTGGGTGTGGCCATGTGGATGAAAGAAAATCATTTCAATCTCTTGTCTTCTACTCATAAATTAACAGGGCTTAAATACGTGGCATTAAAAAGTAGCAGGACAAGAACAGTCAGTACACAGCAGAAGAAATATAAACAGCCAACTGTATTAGTAGCCAAAGAAATCAAACCAATAGTCAAATAATATTTTCACCTATTGTATTGGCAAAGAGTTTAACATAATTTAAAACAGCTAGTATTCTTTAGGATATGAGAAAACAGATTCTTATTAACTGATGATAAAAGTGTAGATTGATAAAATGTGTCTGGAAAGTAACATGGAAATTTATCAAAAAGATTTAATACATGCATGGAAGAACTTCTGAGTCAAGTAATATGATTTACTTTGACATTATTCATTAGAAAGCTTGTAAGGGTTTATACCTCAATCAGAACAGAATGCTGATTGATTAGACGGTGTTCTTTGGTTAGGGCCATGATGTCACGAAGAGACAAGACTGAGGAGTGACTAAGCATGCGGATGCTGTACTAGTTTTAAAATATTTTGATTATCATCCTGATTTGAATCTACCAGCACTCATTTGAATGTATCCTCCATACTAGATGTTAGTCTATTTTTTAAAAATTAGTGATGTGGTAGGATCTAAATAGTATGACTCTGATTTATTTTTCATGATGTATTTGTTGGTAAGATTGAAAGTGTTTTCACATACTTAGCATGGTATTTTTTATGGAGAATGGAGGACTTTTTATACTCCCTTTTTCTTGGGGAAAAAGTAGGCTTGGGGAAAGATATGATTTAATTTTTTATTCTTTGGATATGACTAGCTGGTGAATGCACTAATAAGAAAATCATAATCAATGAACCACTACCTGCCCCCAAATGGGTTGTTATGGTCTTAGCCGTACATGCTGTTTTTAAACAAGATTTCTCTTGTTAATTATTCTGTCCTTGGCTCAAATGAATAGCAGCCTGGAACACCTCAGCCAACATGGGAAGCAGAAGGGAGAAATCAAAACAGGATGATAAAATTCAAACCAATTAGTTCACAAGATCAAAAATGTCCACATGGAAGGTAAAATGCCATCTTCTCTTTCTACAACTTTAGCCTTTCACTCAAATAGCAGGATGAAGATTCTCATATTTCAAGATTCATATAGTCCATAGCTTAAGACAGACAAATTACCAAATGACAGTTTCATACCATAGTTCCCATTGTCAGCTACTAGCTAACTCAAATTAGGCAAATTTTTATTATGTATCTGGAAGAGAACTGATTAAGTTTTCAGGAATCTTGAAAATAAGTTTCCAGCATGAAAATGGAAAATAGGTTGAAGAATATTAATAAATGTTAATAAAACTTGATAAGTATGAAAGTAGAGGAAAATTGCATGGGAAACTTTTTGCTCTGGAAAACAGCTTGACATGCTTCTCCCTTAAAACTCCATAGATGATTTCCATATTCACATCTGTATTTATCATGCCAGAGAAGGACTAAAGGGAGGAAGAAAAGGAATGTCAGTGGCTGGCAAGGGACAGGAACTCCTGCTGTGCCCAAGGAATTCAGGTTTTACATCATACATAGTCAAGATGCTACTCACACCAAGGACAGATCACTGTTTTCCCCTTAATTACCTGCGCATGCTATCCTGGAAAGATTTTCACAATTAAACTTAAGGCTTCTTTCTAGCATTCCTTCAGTATATTTGACAAATTCACAACCAGCGTGTTTCAGACGGAACTGCTTAGAAAAGCATGCCATATTTTCCATCTATTCATTGATTTCTAACAACTTAGACTTGTGCCTTAATTTCTTAATAACAGCTAACAAACAGTGGAAGTAACAGATAGATTCAAGGGATTAGATCTGATAGACAGATGTCTGAGGAGACTTTATAGATAGCTGAGAAAAGAAAAGAAGTGAAAGGCAAAGGAGAAAAGGAAAGATATCCCCATTTGAATGCAGAGTTTCAAAGAATAGCAAGAAGAGATAAGAAAGCCTTCCTCAGTGATCAATGCAAAGAAATAGAGGAAAATGATAGAATGGGAAAGACTAGAGATCTCTTCAAGAAAATTAGAGCTACCAAGGGAAACTTTAATGCAGAGGTGGGCACAATAAAGGACAGAAATGGTATGAACCTAACAGAAGCAGAAGATATTAAGATGAGGTGGCAAGAATACACAGAACTATACAAAAAAGATCTTCATGACCCAGACGACCATGATGATGTGATCACTTACCTAGAGCCAGACATCCTGGAATGCAAAGTCAAGTGGGCCTTAGGAAGCATCAGTACAAACAAAGCTAGTGGAGGTGATGGAATCCCAGTTGAGCTATTTCAAATCCTCAAATGATGATGCTGTGAAAGTGTTGCACTCAATATGCCAGCAAATTTGCAAGACTCAGCCATGGCCACAGGACTGGAAGAGGTCAACTTTCATTCCAATCCCAAAGAAAGCAATGCCAAAAAACATTCAAACTGCTGCACAATTGCGCTCATCTCACATGCTAGCAAAGTAATTCTCAAAATTCTCCAAGCCAGGCTTTAACAGTACGTGAACCATGAACTTCCAAATGTTTAAGCTGGATTTAGCAAAGGCAGAGTAACAGGAGATTAAACTGCCAACATCCATCGGGTCATCAAAAAAGCAAGAGAGTCCCAGAAAAACATCTACTTCTGTTTATTGACCACGCCAAAGCCTTTGGCTGCATAGATCACAACAGACTGTGGAAAATTCTTATAGAGATGGGAATATCAGATTACCTGATCTGCCTTCTAAAAAATCTGTATGCAGGTCAAGAAGCAACAGTTAGAACTGGACGTGGAACAACAGACTGGTTCCAAGTTGGGAAAAGAGTACATCAAGGCTATATATTGTCACCCTGCTTACTTAACTATATGCAGAATACAGCACTCTTCTCAGGGACTCTGTCTCCAATTTTGGAATGTCCATAACTACAAGCAAAGAAAGTACCATAGAGAAGAGAATGAGTTAACAGTTACTATCTAGGAAATATCATTCAATGTCTATTTGAATAGGCCTTCAGTCCTAGATCTTTACAGTTGTGGGACTAAAGTAGTATATTCAGTATGATAGAATGTCCAGTAAGGTATGATGATACCTGCTTGAAGAGAAATCATTTCCAAGCCATTACACTTTGAATAATTTAAAGGTAAGTACCATTGACATACCTGTTAGACTGCATAAACTCAGAATACAATACACGTTGATGAGATCTTTGCCATCTATAAATATTAAATAAGCATTCAGTTTTAGACAGTTCTGAACTTTCTGACTATAGGCACTGTTCCTAATGATAGGCATATATAGTACCCTGTAGTATACAGAAAAAAAATAAAAGAATGAGGAAAGGAAAATCTATATTTTAGTCCCAGCTGATTAATTCTCTCTGAAAAGTTATCTATGGTTTCTGAACTGTCACTTACCTGAGATCTTAATCAAGAAAGTTGAGTGCCAAAGAATTGATGCTTTTGATCTGTGGTGTTGGAGAAGACTTTCAAGAGTCCCTTGGACTGCAAGGAGATCAAACCAGTTAATCCTAAAGGAAATCACTCCTGAATATTCATTGGAAGGACTGATGCTGAAGCTGAAACTCGAGTACTTTGGCCACCTGATATGAAGAACTAACTCCTTGGAAAAGACCCTGATGCTGGGAAAGATTGATGGCAGGAGGAGAAGGGGCTGACAGAGGATGAGATGGTTAGATGGCATCACCAACTTGATGGACATGAGTTTCAGCAAGCTCTAGGAGTTGGTGACAGACAGGGAAGCCTGGCATGCTGCAGTCCATGGGGTCACAAAGAGCTGGACATGACTGAGTGACTAAACTAAATTGAACTGAACATAATATAGACCACAATACATTATAGTGGAAAAAATGATTTGAGAATCACCAATTGCTAAAGAGCAGAACTGACTTTCATGTTTATTTAAGGACTTTCCATGGAACAATGGTTCTTAAATTCAGTTCTTATCTCCTCTATTATAGGATTTTCCTGGGAGAATTGCAGTTGGGAAAGTGGCCCCTTTCTTATCATTAAACTCAGTCCTTTACTGCTGCATGCTGCGATCATTAGGGCTTGCAAAATCCCTTTTGCAGACTTTCAAGAAGGTTTTTTACATTATCTCCATCATAGTTTATGTACCTAAAGAACAAAGATAGAATCACTGAACTCATGCAATTGCAAGGTTCAGTGGAATTACATTATTGAACTACTATTGCTAACAATGAAAGACATCTATTCTCAGTATTACTGTAAGAGCCAAGCTGGAAAAAACTTTCAGACAATCTATGCAAACAAAATATTTNGCACACTGAAGAACAAGAAAGAAAAGAATTTATAAAAAATAGAATTTTATAATTGAAATGTTGCAAAATTTATTTAACTCCTTTAGTGCTTACTGAATTTATTCATTTCTCATTCTTTTGCAATAATAATGCTTAAGTAGATACATAGAATTTAAGATAACTAAGTTTAGAAAAACAATTGGAAATAGATTAAGAGAAAATGATACTAAAAAGGGTATCCAGTACTTTTGACAAGTCATGATAAGATATAAGACCTGGTTCTTAAATTCAAGGAATCAACTGTACTGGAGACCAGTACCTATTTTTTTTCCTCCTGTACACCTAGCTACATTATGTTTCCCATTCACCCTTTGCAACAGGAGTAGTCATGCTACTGAGTCCTGACCAATGAAATTTGGGCCACAGGGATGTGCAACACTTCCACACCTGGCTTTCCTCTTCTGCTAGATGAATGGACCCTGCTCTAGGACTTAAGGGAGGATAGACCAGCAAATTAGGAGGAGCCTGGGTTTTCAAATGACCATGAAAGTGGTTTACAACCAGAAACACATACAATAACTTTTGTGTGAGTAAGAAATAACTCCTATTGCATTAAGCCACTGACATTTTGGAGTTTAATGCTCAACATAACCAATTTAGTAAAGCAAAGAGAAACTTTAAAAAATTAAAAATTTTACTTCAGTACACATATACATACATATAAGCTCATGCATAACTGGAGAAATCTGAACAAGCTCTGTGGATTTTAACCATGTCAAATTCCTGGCATACTTATTATGCTATAGTTATATAGGATGTTAACTTTCGGGGAATCTAAGTGGAAAAGTACAGAGACCTTCCTGTACATTTCTTTGCAACAGCCTATATATCTATAATTATATCAAAATAATTTAAAATTTTAAGTATTTCCCTTGATTAGAGGTAAAAATTGTTTAAAATATTTAGGGAAAACCAAAATTGATTTTTCTTATTTGCTCACTATATAGGTACAAATGGAATTCCCTGGTGGCTCAGACAGTAAAGCATCTGTCTACGATGCGGGAGACCTGGGTTCAGTCCCTGGGTTGGGAAGATCCCTTGGGGAAGGAAATGGCAATCCACTCCAGTACTATATTGCCTGGAAAATCCCATGGACAGAGGAGCCTGGTAGGCTACAGTCCATGGGCTCGCAAAGAGTTGGACACGACTGAGTGACTTCACATTCGCATAGGTACAAATGAGGTATTTATATCATTTAAAAAGTTGTAGAATACAGAAACTATCAAAGTAGAGATTTTATGTCTAATTCGTATAGTAACTTTTCACAAAAACTGAAAGACAGTATAAGTTGAAGCATTATTTGGTAACAATGATTTGGTAATGATCTAAAATGATATGATCCAAAAGCATAAGTGTCTATTTGAAAAACTAGATTTCAAACAAATAAAAAAAAGATAACAACTCAGAGTTTTTCAAGCATTTTTTATTTTGATTCATACTGGATAATGCTCATATCCACAACATACACCCATGTGTATCAGGTGCAGCTTCCCTCTACCACTCAGAAAGAAGATAATGGAATCAAGAGCATCAGAACAATGCAATCATTAAACCAACCTTGACTTCACTCTTACTTACTTTTTAATAAATTATTTGTCTTCTTCAAGGCTTTCTTATTGCCAAAAAATAAGTAGTAATACACTGTTGAAGAACTCTTTGCTAGCTCTTTGTGGTTAGAAAGAATCCACTAGACTGAGTTTCTTGGTCTGTCAGACAAAGCTAAGACCTATACCCTATGGCTTTTTGACAAGCAGGCAAATCATATCGTGCTGCCTGTAAAACTCGATGTCTCTGCCATCTCTTTACCAGAGTGGATTCCACATGGCATCTCCCTCACTGGAGATGTGATGCCTGTGATCACTAGAGCAGGAGGTCCTCACTTTTATTGCAAGTGTGTTAGTTGCTCAGTCGTGTCCAACTCTTTACAACACTATGGACTGTAGTCCATCAGGCTCTCTGTACTTGGAATTCTCAAGGCAAGAATACTGGACTGGATAGCCATTTTCTTCTCCGGGGGATCTTCCCAACCCACGGCTTCAACCCCAGTCTCTTGCATTATAGGTGGATTCTATTCCATCTGAGCCACCAGAGAAGAAGAAGCCACATTTTACTGAAAGAGTTGTGCATTTTATCCTTGTGCTCCAGCAAAGCAAGAACTTACAAGGATGAGAAATTTCTTATTATAGGAAAGAGGTTCAAAGAATGAGACAGCTAAAAAGAGTGACAGATATCTGCTAGATAGCACATATATAGATTAACATTTAAAATAAGATGTTACTGGGGAGCTGCAGTTGCAGCTCTTCTGCACAAACTGAGATGCTGGGATGAGGGCCCAGGCCAACAGTGGTCTGGAGCACTTCTGCAGCCAGGGCAAGGCCCTACATTGCTTCCAGGTAGGGACTTGCTCCTTTCTGGCAGGCCTATGCCTCCATGCTTATGGTCAATGAGTGGGGCAATCACTGAGAGTTCTACTTCACTGGGAAAGGAGGATTGTCCAAATGCGGAAGATGCAAGTGGACATTTTACTGTAAGGTTGCATGTGAGAAAGATGACTGGTTGATGTACAAGCTGGAATGTTCTCCTATGATTGTTTTGGGGGGAAACTGGAACCCCTCAGAGATTGGAAGGTTAATTGCAAGAATTCTGGCTATACATAAAATCCACCCAGAAAGAACACCTTCAGAGAAACGGTTAGCCATGAAGGAGTTGGAGTCACATCTGGGTAAATTAGATAATGAAAAGAAGGATTTGATTCAGAAGGAATCTTGCTGCTCTGTATCGCTTTCATTCCAAGCACCTTCAGTTCCCCAAAAATGATATCCTGGTAGTACTCTTCATCCAGGTTACTGTCATGGATTTATAATTGAAGATGAAGAACTTTCTCATTTGGGATCAGCAATATTTGCTGATGTTGCACCAATGTCACTGTGACCTGCAAAAGGACCCTGGCAGAAGTCAGAGAAATCGACCCAGGAGAGGAGATTTTTACCAGCTACGTTGATGTCCTGTACTCAACAGAAGATGTGAATGACTGGTTAAGAGATTCTTATTTTTTTTTACTTGTAAGAGCAAGGATGTACCAACAAAGACAAGGATAAGGCCAAGGTGGAAATCTGGAAGTTCACCTATCCCCCAGAGGCAGACACATGATCAGATATGTTTGCTATGTATTGAGTTACCAAGGGCCAGTGAAGTGAAGTCGCTCAGTCGTGTCCGACCCTCAGCGACCCCATGGACTGCAGCCTACCAGGCTCCTCCGTCCATGGGATTTTCCAGGCAAGAGTACTGGAGTGGGGTGCCGTTGCCTTCTCCATACCAAGGGCCAAGCACTACACAAGTTCCCCAGTGAGCTGCTAGAGATCTGAGAACTCAGCCAGGAGAAGAGCTGCGTGTTTGAGGACAGTAACATGTATAAGATGCACATGATGTGCCAAGCCATGGCATCTGCTTGTACATGCAGAACTGAGAGGGAACCCTGCCGTACAGACAGAAAATCACCCAGCCCTGCAGGAAGCACTGTCCTCTATATGCCCTCAGCCTCCATGCGGCTAAAGTTAGGAAGACTGTAGGTGGACCTGGAGAGCAAAGCTTCTGGGGAGAGAGCCTGAAGAAAGCCATTATCAGCATGGGAGTTTGTGTGTGTGTATTTAGTTGCTTAGTCATGTCCAACTTTTTGCAACGCCATGGACCGTAGCTTTGCAGGTTTCTCTGTCCATGGAATTTTCCAAGCAAGAATACTGGAGTGGGTTGCCATTTTCTACTCTAGGGGATCTCCCTGACTCAAGGATTGAACCCACTTCTCCTATGTCTCCTTCATGGGCAGGTGGGTTCTTTACCACTGCACCATCTGAGAAGTCCCAACAAAGAAGTACCTGATGGCCGAGATAATCTGTACATTTCTGAGATCAAACAGGAACTGGAAAATCACTGATACTATGCCAACATTTTAGTTTTTATTTAAACCCTGGTGCAGAAACCTTCGAGGATTTGACATTTCAAATCATACATATCATGTCAACATTTCTGTAAACTCAGTGGAAGGGAAACATGACTCACACTTAAACCTTATAGATGGCTTACTTGGACTTTGGTCTTAATCTTTTACCTTAATATCAAATTACTATTTGAATGCTTTTTTTTTTGGTAAGAGATAATGGCATGGTTTCATATATTATAATATACTTCAGACAGATTGAGTTTAAAAATGCAGTTATTTTTTCCTTCATGCCTACCGTAATGTTCTGAACAAACATGAATGATGAAAGAAAATTTAATGCAAACTAGTACAGCCACTATGGAGAACAGTGTGGAGATTTCTTAAAAAATTGCAAATAGAACTGCCTTATGACCCAGCAANACAGGTACTAGTTAAAAAAAAAAATAAATAAAAATAAAAATAAAAAAAAATAAAAGGTAGTAGTAAAAAATGAATAAATAAAATGTTATTTTTCTCCTTGGCAGTTAAGAATTCTGGCAAACACTGCCTCAGTCAGGTGATGAAGGTCAACCTCACCCAAATAATAATTCATGTACCCCCAACACAGTGTGGTGACATGAGAATGGAAGTGCATCTCTGTGACCATCCTCCCCCAAGAGCACAATCTCATTTAACAATGAGAAAAGCATCAGGCAAGAGACAAAATAGCTGAAGGGCACTCTTTAAAACGAAATCATCAAAAATAGGCAAAGACTGAGACTCTGTCGTAAAGCAGAGAAGGCGAAGAGGACATGATGACTAAATATAATGTCCTGGAAGGGATCCTGGAACATAAAAGACATAGGAAAAAATTAGTGAACCCTAAATAAAATGTGGAGTACTTCTCAGACTTTTGGCTAAGATCAAATGTGAATAAAATGAGGAGTTCAGTTAAAAGTAATGGACCAATGTTAGCTTTTTAGTTGTGACACAGGTACCATAGTAATATAACATTAATAATAAGGGAAACTGGGCATGTGAGGGTATAGAGGAACTCACTGTACTGTCTTTTCAACTTTTATGTAAATTTTAAAAAAAACAACTATTATTAAAAAGGATTACTTTTGCACCAGCTGGTTAATGTTCTTGTGGACACTGGAGTGAAAATATTCCCCCATTTTCTCCCTCAATTTTCAGTAATGACTGGTAAAGTACTTTATGACAACAGTTTTACTCTTAAGTTTTTTAAGACATCATGATACCATTGTCATTTGTGGCTTCTTTTCATTTTAACCAAGATTGATTCAAAGTATTTAAGACTTGTAATTTTCTATTTCAACAGTGTCTCACAAATAATCACAAGCAACTGTGACTAACAATTTCCATAGACTATTAGATCTGGAAAATATTTCTATGCTGATGTTATATCTGGACAGTAGTGGTTTAGAGTTACATATCCTGATAGACTCTGGGGCTGGGAATATTCTTATTCATATTAAAAATGGGATTTAGCCTGTGATTGTGAACATTAAGGGGCTAAATCAGTTATTCTCATTGAATGAAAGGCATATCTCTTCTCCATATGGAGGTAAGCTGTGGGGGATTTACCACAGGAATTTAACAAACCATTATAAACTTGTTCTGAACATTTTCAAAAAATAGTATTACTTATAAAACTAATGTGTAACCAAAATATACTAGGTTGAACCCTTTAATTAAAGTCAAATTCGTATTCAAGAACATACCTGTATGTCTGAATTCTCAACCACTGAGAAGTAACTTTATTAAAAAGTATTATTTAAACCTGATTAGCTGCTGACTCTGCCAGAATGTCAAAAGAGAAGGAATTGTAAACCTTTCAGGCAGGGTATGGGTTTGGTGGGAAGATTTTCTAGCAACCCCGTGTTCACAGACATGAAGTAAACACTCTGTCTAACCAGAAGGTGCCTCTCTGCCAAAATTCAAACTAGTTGGATGTTCATGATGCTCATAATGTTTCAAACATCCAACTAGTTCTGATGTTTATAACAAATAAAAGGGATTCAGTTATAACTTCTAGTGATACAGGCTGTTCTTTAAAGGACTCTTTCAAAAACACTTTTTATATGAAAACAATTATTAAAAGAAGCAGAACGATAAGTTGTAATGAAATATAAACATATGACATTGTAAGAGAGGTATTTTTATATCTTAATGATGAAAATAATACTTAAGGACTTCTTTCAATTATATTGACAAGAGTATTTATTCAAAGTAGATCTCTGCCAATGTTTCCTTCTAATGAAAGATTTTGAGCAGAGTCTCAGAAACTAGCATAAAGATTTTTGGGTCATATAGCTGCCCTAAAACTGGACCTAGGCATAGGATATGAACAACTCTGGCACAGAACTTGATAAACAACCTTAGTACAAAATTTTCCAATGCCAAAACAGTTAATTAATATATATCAAACTTCTCTGCATAGCTAAACATGCCCATTGTTTTTTGCTTTCTCATAAAAATTTTTTCATACTATTGATCATCATTGAATCCTTGCCTCTCATTATGTCTATGTTATCGTTCTGTACTTTGGGAAACTTTCACCTCTCCACTTAAATAAGAGATAAATCCATGCACCTATGGACACCTTATCTTTGACAAAGGAAGCAAGGATTGGAGAAAAGACAATCTCTTTAACAAGTGGTGCTGGGAAAACTGGTCAACCACTTGTAAAAGAATGAAACTAGAACACTTTCTAACACCATACATAAAAATAAACTCAAAATGGATTAAAGATCTAAATGTAAGACCAGAAACTATAAAACTCCTAAAGAAAAACATAGGCAAAACATGCTCTGACATAAATCACAGCATGACCCACCTCCCAGAGTAGTGGAAATAGAAGCAAAAATAAACAAATGGGACATAATTAAACTTACAAGGTTTTGCACAATGAAGGAAACTATAAGCAAGGTGAAAAGACAGCCTTCAGAATAGAAGAAAATAATAGCAAATGACAAATAATTAATCTCAAAACTATACAAGCAGCTCATGCAGCTCAATTCCAGAAAAATAAATGACTCAAACAAAAAATGGGCCAAAGAACTAAACAGACATTTCTGCAAAAAAGACATAGAGATGGCTAACAAACACATGAAAAGATGTTCAACATCTCTCATTATCAGAGAAATGCAAATCAAAACCACAATGAGGTACCATCTCACACTGGTCAGAATGGTTGCTATCCAAAAGTCTACAAACAATAAATGCTGGAGAGGGTGTGGAGAAAAGGGAACCCTCTTACATTGTTGGTGGGAATGCAAACTAGTACAGCCACGATGGAGAACCATGTGGAGATTAATTAAAAAACTGGAAATAAAACTGCCATACGACCCAGCAATCCCACTGCTGAGCATACACACTGAGGAAACCAGAACTGAGAGAGACACGTGTACCCCAATGTCCATCACAGCACTGTTTACAATATCCAGGACATGGAAGCAACCTAGATGTCCATCAGCAGATGAATGGATAAGAAAGCTGTGGTACATATACACAATGGAGTATTACTCAGCCATTAAAAAGAATCCATTTGAATCAGTTCTAATGAGGTGGATGAAACTGGAGCCGATTATACAGAGTGAAGTAAGCCAGAAAGAAAAACACCAATACAGTATACTAACGCATATATATGGAATTTAGAAAGATGGTAACGATGACCCTATATGAGAGACAGCAAAACAGACATAGAAGTAAAGAATGGACTTTTGGACTCTGTGGGAGAAGGCGAGGGTGGGATGACTTGAGAGAATAGCATTGAAACATGTATATTATCATATGTGAAATAGACCAGTCCAGGTTCAATATATGAGACAGAGTGCTTGGGGCTGGTGCACTGGGATGACCCAGAGGGATGGGATGGGGAGGGAGGTGGGAGGGGGGTTCAGGATGGGGGACACATGTACAACCCATCGCTGATTCATGTCAATGTATGGCAAAAACCACTACAAGATTGTAAAGTAATTAGCCTCCAATTAAAATAAACTACTTAAAAAAGAAGAGATTTCTTCTCTTCATTACTTTTGTTTCTTTCCCTATTCATAGTTGGACTCCAGAGGGTCACCCATAATTACCCCAGAAAATCATTTTGTAGTATATAGAATTGAAAAGTAAAGTGATTTTAAACATCTCCACACTGAACTGTAATATGCCCACACAAGGGCATACAATCATTCGTCTTCTGACTGGTGTGGCGATGAGGTAAGCATAGCCAAAGTGAGTGCTGTCTATACTCCTGCAGAAGAATGAAATCTTCCTGTAGAAGAAATTTGACTCTCAATTACCTTTGCAGTCATCTAATGCAGTTCCTTACATTATTTTAAAAAGATACGTATTTTGATTAATGAATGATTGGGGAATTGTTGCAGATGCAGAATCTGGATTATCTCATTTGCTTAGGGCTGTTTTAGTTTTTTAATCAGGACTAATTTTGCAAATAGGCAAATGATGGCCAACTATGTAGCATAATTTTAGGGTGGAAATATTATTTCATAGAGGATGAAGGTTTAAGAATCTAGTCCTAGCCCATTAATCCAGTAGCATAAATTATTTATATGTATCTATAATTGTTAAACTTTTAGTCCTCTTCGAAAGAAGTGACTTAATGATACTTCCTAAGTGAATGTGACATATATCCAAACAGTTTTGATGGAGAAGTGGTGATAATGGATAAGAAATGATCTGAGATAGATAGACTTAAAGATAATAAGATTTAGGTTTTTCTAGCAATAGCTGAAAAGCAGAGGGGAATGGTATATGTTAAAATGGGAGACTATAAACAGTGAGTTCTCTTAAGAAACTGCCAAATTCACAACATAAAGCTGATCGTGTTTGTGATTTCATGGTGAATATAAACATGATTCTTAGCAAGTCATATCTTATACTTTGCTCTCACATAAACTTTACAGCTGTACTTTGACTTGGGGAAGATTTCAATCTTCTGCTTTTAGCTTTTACCCTTCAGTTAGAGTCTGCTTATCTCAAAAACTGTCATAAGGTCCAGCTCACTTCTCTCCTAGATTATTTGAACCCTGCATTTTTTTTAAAATTTTTATTTTTACTTTGGTTTACTTTACATTACTGTATTGGTTTTGCCAAACATTGACATTAATTCACCATGAGTGTACATGCGTTCCCAAACACGAATCCCCTCCCATCTCCCACCCCATACCATCCCTCTGGGTCCTCTCCTTGCACCAGTCCCAAGCATCCTGCATCCTGCATCGGGCATTGACTGGCGATTCGTTTCTTACATGATAGTATACATGTTTCAATGCCATTCTCCCATCTCATCCCACCCTCTCCCTCCCTCCTTCCCCCAGAGTCCAACAGTTCACTCTATAGATCTGAGTCTCTTTTGTTGTCTCGCATACAGGGTCATCATCCCTATCTTTCTAAATTCCATATATATGCATTAGTATGCATTTTTTAAGAAATCTCAGAAATAACAGGTTGGGGAGCAGAAGGGAGTGAGGATTCTGAGCCATCTGCAGCAACTGTTGGGGTCACACTTGGCTCTCTGAGCTGAATCACAAGTGCTGCCCAGAGTTCTGCTACCCAGAGCTGGTGAAGAACCTATAAGGGGAGGTGAAGGGCCTTCATCCCTCAGACAAGAAGAAAAAGCTCTCGGATCCTTTCAATGATGAAGAAAAGGAATGGCATAACATGGAAACCCTTGCCTGGAAATTCGAAGAAAAATATGGTGGAAAGAAATATAGAAAAGAGCTTATACAGGACATGATTGATATGGGTTATGGTTATGATGAATCCATTTCCTTCATCAATAACTCTGAGGCATATGAAGAGCTTGTTCCTGTATTTTTGACTACAAAGCATTTTACATAAATTTGGGAGACCTGCAGTTTAGACAAGCATTAGAATCTGAAGATGAGTTCATTAAAGAAAAGAAGCAGAAGCTCAAAGAAAGTGGTGAGAAGATAAAGAAGTAAAAAGATGAGACATGACAAGGAGAAGCATTCGGAAAAATCCAATTTTCTAAAGCCAGTTTCACAGCCCTCAACGCCAGTAAGGAGAAGAGAAGGAAGCATTCTGGGGTTTTGAGTGTTAAAGAGATGCTGAAGAAATTTTAGAAGGAGAAAGAGGCTCAGAGAAAATTGAGGAACTGTGGAAACTGGGGACAATACTTAAAGAGATGGGAATACCAGACCACCTTTCCTGCCTCTTGAGAAATCTGTATGCAGGTTAAGAAGCAACAGTTAGAACTGGATGTAGAACAACAGACTGGTTCCAAATTGGGAAAGGAGTGTGTCAAGGCTGTATATTGTCACCTTGCTTATTTAACTTATATGCAGAGTACATCATGCAAAATGCTAGGTTTAATGAAGCACAAGCTAAAATCCAGATTGCTGGGAAAATATCAGTAATCTCATATATGCAGATGACACCACCTTTATGGCAGAAGGGAAGAGGAACTAAAGAGCCTCTATTTGAAAGTGAAAGAGGAAAGTGAAAAAGTAGGCTTAAAACTCAGCATTCAGAAAACTAAGATCATGGCATCTGTTCCCATCACTTCATGGCAAATAGATGGGGAAACAATGGAAACAGTGAGAGACTTTATTTTGGGGGGCTTCTAAATCATTGCAGATGGTGACTGTAGCCATGAAATCAAAAGACTCTTGCTCCTTGGAAGAAACACTATGACGAAACTAGACAGCATATTGAAAAGCAGAGACATTACTTTGCCGACAAAGGTCCGTCTAGTCAAAAACTAGCTGTGGTTTTTCCAGTAGTCATGTATGGATGTGAGAGTTGGACGATAAAGAGAGCTGAGCACTGAAAAATTGATGCTTTTGAACTTTAGTGTTGGAGAAGACTCTTGAGAGTCCCTTGGACTGCAAGGAGATCCAACCAGTCCATCCTAAATGAAATCAGTCCTGAATATTCATTGGAAGGACTGATGCTGAAGCTGAAACTCCAATAGTTTGGCCACTTGATGCAAAGAACTGACTCATTTGAAAAGATCCTGACGCTGGGAAAGGTTGAAGGCAGGAGGAGAATGGGATAACGGAGGAGAAGATGGTTGGATGGCATCACCAACTCGATAAACATGAGTTTGAGCAAGTTCCAGGAGTTGGTGATGGACAGGGAGCCTGGCATGCTGCAGTCCATGATGTCACAAAGAGTCAGTCATGACTGAGGGACCGAACTGAACTGAGGCTCGAACAAAGAGCATAAGCCTGTCTGCAGGAATTAGAGGTGACTCCGACCCTTTGCTCTTGCTCTTCAGCCCCACTTCTGACAAGGACTTTCTGCAGGCACCCACTGCCAGGGACTCCCTGATTGATTTGAACTTGGAGCAGCTGTTCAGTGAGTCTCCAGAAGGAAGCCCCTTCCCAAGATATGGATGAAGAAAGTAATTCCTTTGGGGTGGGACTGGATCAGGAAATCTGCTAGTCCTCTTCCATCCCCAAATTGTGTCTGTGCTGGGTAAGCACGCAAAGAAGCTGATTCAGGTGTGCTGGCACAGAGTTGCTGGGCTCTCCTGGAAGTGGTTGGGGCAGACTGATGCTCATCCTGAACCACGTGAAGCTCATGACCCAGAGCAACCCTTAGTGAACGCTTCCAGCATCAGCTCCGCCAAGCTTTCTTCTCATCCCAAATGAGGGAAGAGTGTAAGCTCTTATGTCAGGCATCATTTCTCAGTCTTTTGTGGTTCCTTCACTCCTGGAAAATTTACTTATTTCTGGCGAGATTTTCTCTCTTCCTTCTTTCTGCCTATCAGGGTACCTTTCCTTTGGTATGATAGACTGATACTAATGTTGGCAGCAGGCAGCTGAGGCAGAAATCCATCTTCTTAGTAACCTTCTGAAGGTTTTGAAAATTCACAGAAGTTTGCAGACGTATGTTGGACGTGAGGCATATACATAGTCTGCCACTGGGTTTAGTTGCTCCTGGACTTGTATGTCACCAGGCTTGGGTCGTGATTGCAGGACTTCTAAATTGTGTTCAGTAAGAAGGAACTGAACCATAAATGCTGTCCATGCCCCATGTTAAAAGCAGTAATGGTCCTCAGAAAACAGTAGACATAGCTCCTGTTTCTCCCTGCTGATAAGGAATTGATCCCTGGAGCTCCAATGACCAATTCAGTGATATATGAGTACTGACTATATATCAAGCACAGGTTACTATATATCTTGACTTTTATTTAAAATGCAATTTTACCTTGGACATCATGAGCTGTGACAGCACTCTGGGGACACTTATACTCTATAGCTTAAGTTTGTTTTTTTTTTTAATTGACTGTGGTAGTTCTCGGTCACTGGGTGCAGACTTCTGTGGTTGTGGTGAGTGGGGATCTCTCTCTAGTTGTGGTGAGTCAGGGCTGCTCTTCTCATTGTGGTGGCTTCTCTTGCTGCAGAGCGCAGGCTGCAGGCGTGGTCTTCAATGGCCTCAGTGCATGGGCTCAGTAGTTGCAGCTTGTGGGCTCTAGAGCACAGGCCCAGTAGTTGTGGCCCATGGCATGTGAGATCTTCCTGGACAAGAGATCGAATCTATGTTTCTAGCATTGCAAGGCAATTCCTAACACTGGAACCACCAGGGAAGTCCCTATAGCTTAAGTTTTAAACCATAGTGTTTCAGAATCCCTGTTGTTTATAGTATCCTAATGTTTTAGGGCAGGCTATGGCACCCCACTCCAGTATTCTTGCCTGGAAAATCCCATGGATGGAAGAGCCTGGTAGGCTGCAGC
Source organism: Redunca redunca (assembly GCA_006410935.1). Lineage (NCBI taxonomy): Eukaryota > Metazoa > Chordata > Mammalia > Artiodactyla > Bovidae > Redunca > Redunca redunca. Next base: position 51,585 of record SJYQ01000323.1, on the reverse strand, counting down.
CCATGGGGTCGCTAAGAGTTGGACATGACTGAGCGACTTCACTTTCACTTTTCACTTCTATGCATTGGAGAAGGAAATGGCAACCCACTCCAGTGTTCTTGCCTGGAGAATCCCAGGGACGGAGGAGCCTGGTGGGCTGCCGTCTATGGGGTCGCACAGAGTCGGACACGACTAAAGTGACTTAGCAGCAGTAGCAGCAAAATATTAACTATTGCTACAAATGATTTTCTCACTTCCAGAAAATACTTGAATGCAACTTTTGAAATAATTCGAAAGTCTTATTCAGAGCTTTAGTTAATCCTCATGGAATGTGTGCAGTTTTCGGTTTGAATGTAACCATTTCAATGAATTTTACCACATTAGCATTTAGAGTATATCTTAGCAGGATGCTAAGATGAAAGTAATCAAACTTGGCATGTTTGAGCATACTGTCCTGTCCTTGTTCTCAGAATTTATGTTAAAAAATATTACTCCTTGTTCTTTTAAATCCTCTAGTTTGTAATCAAATTATTTTGTAGCTTCTGAAAGCCTTCCTGAGTGAGCCAAGTAGGCCATGTGGGAGTAGCCATTTTTTTTTTAAGTTAAAATGGCTTTTGATATTGAGTTGCATGAGCTGATTATATATTTTATTTTTTTTTTATTTTTATTTTAACTTTAGTTTACTTTACAATACTGTATTGGTTTTGCCAAACATTGACATGAATTCACCACGGGTGTACATGCGTTCCCAAACATGAATCCCCTCCCACCTCCCACCCCATAACATCTCTCTGGGTCCTCCCCATGCACCAGCCCCAAGCATCCTGCATCCTGCATCAGACATAGACTGGCGATTCATTTCTTACATGATAGTATACGTTTCAATGCTATTCTCCCATCTCATCCCACCCGCTCCCTCTCCCCCCGAGTCCAAAAGTTCATTCTACATATCTGAGTCTCTTTTGGTGTCTCGCATACAGGGTCATCATCACCATCTTTCTAAATTCCATATATATGCATTAATATACTGTATTGGTGTTTTTCTTTCTGGCTTACTTCACTCTGTATAATCGGCTCCAGTTCCATCCATCTCCTTAGAACTGATTCAAATGTATTCTTTTTAATGGCTGAGTAATACTCCATTGTGTATATGTAACACAGCTTTCTTATCCATTCATCTGCTGATGGACATCTAGGTTGTTTCCATGTTCTGGCTATTATAAACAGTGCTGCAATGAACATTGGGGTACATGAGTCTCTTTCTATTCTGGTTTCCTCGGTGTGTATGCCCCGCAGTGGAATTGCTGGGTCATAAGACAGTTCTATTTGCAATTTTTTAAGGAATCTCCACACTGTTCTCCATAGTGGCTTACTAGTTTGCATTCCCCCCAACAATGTAAAAGGGTTCCCTTTTCTCCACACTCTCTCCAGCATTTATTGCTTGCAGACTTTTGGATCACAGCCTTTCTGACTGGTGTGAAGTGGTACCTCATTGTGGTTTTTAGAGATTAATCTTTTGTCAGTTGCTTCACTTGCAATTATTGTCTCCCATTCTGAAGTTTGTCTTATCATCTTGTTTATGGTTTCTTTTGCTGTACAAAGACTTTTGAATTTGATTAGGTCTCATTTGTTTATTTATTTTTTTATTTCCTTTACTCTGGGAGGTGGTTCATAGAGGATCTTGCTACAATTTACGTCAAAGAGAGTTATGCCTATGTTTTCCTCCAAGAGCTTTATAGTTTCTAGTCTCACATTCAGGTCTTTAATCCATTTTGAGTTTTTGTTGTGTGTCTATGCTATTAGGAAGTGTTCTAATTTCATTCTTTAATATGTAACTGTCCAGTTATCCCAGCATCACTTACTGAAGAGATTGTTTGTTCTTCATTGTATATTCCTGCCTCCTTTGTGAAAGATAAGGTGTGCATAGGTGCATGGATTTATCTCTGGGATTTCTGTCTTGTTCCATTGGTCTATGTTTCTGTTTTTGTGCCAGTACCATACAGTCTTGATGACTGTAGCTTTGTAGTATAGTCTGAAGTCAGGAAGGTTTATTCCTTTAGCTCTGTTTATCTTCCTCAAGATTGCTTTGGCTATTTGGGGTCTTTTGTATTTCCATACAAATTGTGAAAATTTTTGTTCTAGATCTGTGAAAAAAGCCATTGGTGATTTGATAGGGAATGCATTAAATCTGTAGATTACTTTGGATAGTATTATCATTTTCAGAATATTGATTTTTGCTATCCTAGATCATGATATATCTCTCCATCTGTTTGTGTCATCTGATTTTTTTCATGAGTGTCATAGTTTCCTATATCCATGTCTTTTGTCTCCATACATAGACTTATTCATAGATATTTTATTCTTTTGTGAATGGGATTGTTTCCTTAATTTCTCTTTCTGATTTTTTGTTGTTGTTGTATAAGAATGCAAGGAATTTCTGTGTATTGATTTTGTATCCTGTGACTTTACTAAATTCATTGATTAGCTCTAATAATTTTCTGACAGTATCTTTAGTTTTTTTGTGTGTATAGTATTGTGTCATCTGTAAACAGTGAGAATTTTACTTCTTCTCCAGTCTAAAGTCCTTTTATATCTTTCTCTTCTCTGATTGCAATTGCTAGGTCTTCTAAAACTATATTGAATAATAGTGGCAAGAGTGGGCAACTTTGTTTTGTTCCTGATCTTAGAGGAAATGCTTTCGATTTTTTGCCATTGAGAATTATGTTTGCTCTGCGTTTGTCATATATGGCCTTTATTATGTTGAGATAGATTCCTTCTATGCCCATTTTTCTGGAGTGCTTTTTATCATAAATGGTGCTGAATTTTGTCAAAAGTTTTTTCTGCATCTATTGAGATTATCATATGATTTTTATCTTTCAATTTGTTACTATGGTGTATCACATTGATTGATCTGCATATATTAAAGAATCATTGCATCCTTGGATAAACCTGGCTTGATTATGGTGTATGAGCCTTTTAATATGTTGTTGAATTCTGTTGCTAGAATTTTGTTGAGGATTTTTGCATCTATGTCATAAGTCATATTGGTCTGTAATTTTCTTTTTCTGTGATGTCTTTGGTTTTGGAATCAGGGTGATGGTGACCTGATAGAATGAGTTTGAAGTGTTCCTTCTTCTGGAATTTTTTGGAAGAGTTTGAAAAGGATAGGCACTAGCCCTTCTCTAAATGTTTGGTAGAATTGACTTGTGAAGCCATCTGGCCCAGAGCTTTTGTTTTGGGGGAGATTGTTTTTTATCACAATTTCAATTTTGGTGCTTATGATTGGTCTGCTCATAATTTCTTTCTTCAAGGTTCAGTCTTGGAAAATTGAACTTTTCTAAGAACTTGTTCATTTCTTCCAGTTTGTCCTAAAATGGCTTATAATTGCTCTTAGTAGTCTCTTACAGTCTTTCTGCATTGTCTGTTGTAAAGGCTTTTTCATTTCTAATTTTGTTGATTTGACTCTTCTCCCTTTTTTCTTGATGAATATGGCTAATGGCTTGTCAATACTGTTTATCTTATCAAAGAAAGTTTTATTGATCTTTGCTATAGATTTCTTTTTCATTTATTTCTGCTCTGATCTTTGTGATGTCTTTCCTTCTACTAACTTTAGGGGTTTTTGTTCTTTTTCCAGTCACTTTAGGTGTAAGGTTTGGTTGTTTATTTGATATTTTTCTTGTTTCTTAAGATAAGCTTGTATTTCTATAAACTTCCTCTTAGAATTCCTTTCACTGCATCCCATTGGTTTTGAGTCATTGTGTTTTCCTTGTCAAATGATTTTATGTACTTTTTAACTTCCTCTTTAATCTCCCCAGTAACCTGTTATTTAGATGCATATTGTTTAAACTCCAGATGTTTGTGTATTTTGCAGTTTTTTTTCCTGTAATTAAGATCAAGTCTCATAGTGTTGTGTTCAGAAAAGATGTTTGATATGATTTCAATTTTCTTAAATTTACCAAAGCTTGATTTGTGACCAAAGATGTGATCTATCCTGGAGAATGTTTTGTGTGTACTTAAGAAAGAGTATTCTTCTGCATTTGGATAGAATGTCCTGAAGAAATCAATTAGTTACATCAGAAGACCCAAACGGATGTTTTTTCAAAGAAGGCATTGAGATGGCCAAGAAAGTCTTGTTATTAAAGAAATAAAAATCAAAACTACAATGAGGTATCATCTCATATGGTTCAGAATGACCATTACACATGGTAAATACTTGGGAGGATATGGAAAAAAGGGAACCCTCTTGCAGTTGGTGGGGATGTAAATTGATACGGCCACTATGGACTACAGTATGGAGATTTCTTTAAAAACTAGGAATAAAATTACCATATGAACCAGCAATCCCACTATTGGGCATATGCCCAGAGAAAACCACAATTTTAAAAGACGACCCAGAGGGATGGTATGGGGAGGGAGATGGCAGGGGGATTCAGGATGGGGAACACGTGTATACCTGTGGCAGATTCACGTTGATATATGGAAAAACCAATACAATATTGTGATTAACCTCCAATTAAAATAAATAAATTTATATTTAAAAAAAAAGACACTGTACCCCGGCATTCATTTCAGCACTATTTATAATAGCTAGAACACAGGAGTGACCTAGATGTTCATCAACAGATGCATGGATAAAGGTATGGTACATACAGACAATGGAATACTACTTAGAAATAAAAAAGGGAGGGGTTTGAATCAGTTCTACTGCAGTGGATGAATCTAAAGCCTGTTATATAGAGTGAAGAGGACAGAAAGGGAATATTTCATGCAAAGATGGGCTCAATAAAGGACAGAAATGGTATAGACCTAACAGAAGCAGAAGATATTAATAAGAGGTGGTAAGAATACACAGAAGAACTGTACAAAAAAGATCTTCATGACCCAGATAATCACGATGGTGTGATCACTATTCTAGAGCCAGACATCCTGGAATGTGAAGTTAAGTGGGCCTTAGAAAGCATCACTAAGAACAAAGCTAGTGGAGGTGATGGAATTCCAGTTGAGCTGTTTCAAATCCTGAAAGATGATGCTGTGAAAGTGCTGCACTCAATATGCCAGCAAATTTGGAAGACTCAGCAGTGGCCACAGGACTGGAAAAGGTCAGTTTTCATTCCAATCCCAAAGAAAGGCAATGCCAAAGAATGCTCAAACTATTGCACAATTNTGAGCAACCTAGATAGTATATTCAAAAGCAGAGACATTACTTTGCCAACAATGGTCCATCTAGTCAAGGCTATGGTTTTTCCAGTGGTCACGTATGGATATGAGAGTTGGACAGTGAAGAAGGCTGAGCACCGAAGAATTGATGGTTTTGAACTGTGGTGTTGGAGAAGACTCTTAAGAGTCCCTTGGACAGCAAGGAGATCCAACCAGTCCATTCTGAAGGAGATCAGCCCTGGGATATCTTTGGAAGGAATGATGCTAAAGCTGAAACTCCAGTACTTTGGCCATCTCATGCGAAGAGTTGACTCACTGGAAAAATCTCTGATGTTGGGAGGGGTTGGGGGCAGGAGGAGAAGGGGACGACAGAGGATGAGGTGGCTGGATGGCATCACTGACTCATTGGACATGAGTCTGAGTGAACTCCGGGAGTTGGTGATGGACAGGGAGGCCTGGCGTGCTGCGATTCACAGGGTCACAAAGAATCAGACACGACTGAGCAACTGAACTGAACTGAACTGAAGTCAGAAAGAGAAAAACAAATATTGTAAATTAACACATGTATATGGAATGTAGAAAATGGTACTGGTGAACCTATTTGCAGAACAAGAATAGAAATACAGACACACGAAACAGACTTGTGGACAGAGCAAGGGAAGGAGATTTTGGGACGAACTGAAAGAATAGCTCTGAAACATATGCATTACCATATGTAAAATAGATATTTAATGGGAAGTTGCTGTATATCACAGGGAGTTCAACCTGGTGCTCCTTAACAGCCTAGAGGGGTGAGGTGGAGGGCTGAGGAAGGTTCAGGAGGGAGGGGACGTATGTTTTCTTATGGCTGATCCACTTTGTTGTGTGTCAGAAACCAACACAGCATAGTAAAGCAGTTATCCTCCAGTTAATTTTTAAATCATTAAAAAAACCCGCTCTTGCATATGTCCCTCTTCCTACCAAAGGTTGTCTTCTAGTCTGATGACTTAGACTCATTATTTCATTTTCTTGGAAAAGATAGACGAATCTAGTGGAAATAAAATAGCTTAATGTGAAACAGCCTTGGGTTGTGATTTGAGAAAACCTCACCTTCTGGAGTCCATTGGGTGGACACTGAGTAAGCTGTACTTCTTCAATGATTCCCAAGTCTCAGTTGTCTTTGGGAACCATGGAGAAAGTTTTTAGGATCTCATAGATAAGGTAGGTTTGGGTCCTGATGAGAAGTGATGACCAGTAATCATTGCTGAACTGGCTTGAAAATATGTTCAAATGTGAAATTGATACTTCAGCCATCATGTGGCCTTTCTCTTGTAATAGCATTAAAAATCTTTGGAAGTGGGGTGGGACGTATCACCCATCATCCTGCCAATCTGAAAACTAATTTCAAATTGGATATTCTTTTTTAGTTTCTGTGTATATATATATTTTTATGCAGTTGTAATTATATTTGTGAATAATTGTTTCTTGCTTTTTTAAGTAAATAAAATCCTCAAAAACAGTCACAAAACATACTGTTCATTTTACCCACCAAAATTTTTTGATAATAATTTTAATGGTTTAGGTATCAATGGCTGTGTAACAACTGTTATCCCTCTGGTCACATGTCTTTCTATCCCAGGACTCAGGCTAAAGACAGCAGACAGAATAGATCTGATAAAGGACTCATATTTAGAATATACTAAAAACTCCTATAGCTCAATAGTAAAGAAATAATCTTATTAAAAGAATCTGTAAAAAATAAGTAAATAAATAAAAGAATCTGGATAGACATTTCTCCAAAGAAGATGAAAAAGGACCAGAAAGCAAAAGAAAGAATAATCAACATAATTATCCTTCAAGGAAGTGCAAATCAAAAGCATAATGAGAGAGCACTTCACATCCACTAGAATGATTATAATCAAAAATATAAAAACAAATGTTGATGAGGATATACAGAAATTAAAGTCTTTATCTGTTGCTGGTAAGAATGCATGATGATGCAGTTTATTTGGAAAATAGACTGCCTGCTTCTCAAAATGTTAAGTGTAGAGTTTTCATATGACTCAGCAATGCCACTTCTACATATGCATGTAAGAGAAATGAAAAAATGTCCACATAAAAACTTGCTCACAATTGTTGGTAGCAATGTTAGTCATAATAGTCAAAACATAGAAGCAACCTAAATGTCTATCAACTCATAAATGGATAAATAAAATTAGTAAATTTATATATTAAAATATTATTTAGGAGTAAAAAGAAATGAACTACTAATACATGCTAAAACATTGGTGAGCCTTGGGTAANTAGGAGTAAAAAGAAATGAACTACTAATACATGCTAAAACGTTGGTGAGCCTTGGGTAATTATGATAAATAAAAGAAGCCAGTCACAAATGACTACTTATTGTGTAATTCAATTAAAAAATGTCCAGAATAGGCAAATACATGAACAGAAAATAGATTGATGGTCATCTAGAGCTAGAGATGTGGGGAGTGGTGTGGAGGGAAATAGGAAATCACTGGATACAAAGTTTTTTTCCTGAATGATTAGCCTATTCTAAAATTCATGTGGGTGAATTCATAGCTCTTGAGAATAAATTAAAAATGATTGAATTCCACACTTTGTTTTTTAAATTTGTTAATTGTGTTAAAGTGTCATTATTTGAAAGATCAAAGTACTAATGCACTTATGATAAAGCAGTTTCAAGGCTAGTCTGACTACAATAACCATGTTCCATATTGTTCTTAGGAGGGCAGAGCTTTCACTCATATGTATGACATACTGCATCTAAATATGAACAATACATGGAAAAGACAATATGCACAGCCTACAGAGAGATGGTTTTCTTGGTACACTGAGATAATCAATTGGAATATTCTGCACATTTGATCTTTTTTCTACATTTTGCTGTGAAGATATCCAGACCTCAGGATACTTTCTTGGCATTTTACTCCACACATTTAGTGAAGTCAGATAGGATGGACAATTCCATTCCTAAGAAGAAAGTCAGCAATACATGCAACCAGATTGCCTTGAGCAATGATCTGAGGCTCACCTGTCTCATACCTTTCTCAGTAGCAAGGGCAGGAATCTTGGACAGGAAGGCCCTTCATGGGGTTTGGTGATGAGAACAAGGGTGACCTCTGGACTTTTGCAAGTGTGGACTGGAGCTGTTTGTGTTTCTAAGCAAACTCTATCCCCGTTGACTCTAGAGTTCAGTAAAAACTGCAAGGAAACGGGACTGCTAAAGAACATTGTCATACCCTGTTCTTGACTTCTCCTGCCCAATAAGAGTGAAAGTCACAGTTAATGCCACACACTTTGATTACAAATCAAATGTTACTATTTAACATTTAAATAAAACAACAAAATACTTTAGTGTTAAATTTCTCTACTAAAATGCACTATAAAACCACAGATTCATTAAACTGTTGATTTAAATTCTATTTTGTCCGATGAAAGTATTGCTACCCCAGCTTTCTTTTCATTCCTGTTTGTGTGGAATACCTTTTTCCATCCCCTTACTTTTAGTCTCTGTGTGCTTTTAAATCTGAAATGTCTGTTGTAGGCAATATACACACGACCTTGTTTGTGTATCCATTAAGGGACTCTATGGCTTTTGATTGGGGCATTCAGTTCATTTACATTTAAAATAAATATTGAAATGTCTGCTTTCATTGTCATTTTGTTAGTTGTTCTGTGGTTGTTTTGTAGGTTTTTTTATTTCTTCTTCATTTGCTCATTTTCTCTGTGATGTGAACTGATTTATTTAATTTTTCTGTTATTTTTGGATGCCTTGTGTGTGTGTTTGTGTGTGTGTGTGACACATTCTTGGTTTTCAGTTACTATGAGGTTCATCTATAGCCATATATGTTTGTGTGTATCTGTGTGTGTGTATGTGTGTAAGATAAGTTGATAGTCTCTTAACTTTGAACACATTCTAACATTTCTTCATTTTTTTGCCCTTTCACAAACATTTAATCTTTTCAACACCATACTTTACATATTTTGCTTTGTGTATTCCTTAATCATTTATTGTGGATAGAGTTGATCTTACTATTTTTGCATTTTAACCTTCCTATGAGCTTTATAAGTGGTTCAAGTTTGCCTTTACCAAAGAGATTTTTATTTCATGTTTATATTTCTTGGGTGATATTTTTCTGCTTAAAGAAGGCCCTTTAGCATTTCTCATAAAGTCAGTATAATGGTACAAAACTATTTTATGGGCTCTAAAATCATTGCAGATGGTGACTGCAGACATGAAATTAAAAGACGCTTACTCCTTGGAAGGAAAGTTATGACCAACCTAGACAGCATATTAAACAGCAAAGACATTACTTTGCCAACAAAGGTCCATCTAGTCAAGGCTATGGTTTTTCCAGTAGTTATGTATGAATGTGAGAGTTAGACTATAAAGACAGCTGAGCACTGAAGAATTGATGCTTTGAACTGTGGTGTTGGAGAGGACTCTTGAGAGTCCCTTGAACTGAAAGGAGATCCAACCAGTCCATCCTAAAGGAGACCAGTCCTGAATATTCACTGGAAGGACTAGTATTAAAGCTGAAACTCCAATACGTTGGCCACTTAATGCAAAGAACTGACTCATTGGAAGTGACCCTGGGAATGATTGAAAGTGGGAGGAGAAAGGGACGGCAGAGGATGAGATTGTTGGAGGGCATCACTGACTCAATGGACATGAGTGTAAACTCCGGGAGTTGGTGATGGACAGAGAAGCCTGGCATGCTGCAGTCCATTGAGTCACAAAGAGTTGGACGCAACTGAGTGACTGAACTGAACTGAATTGAACTGAAACTCTTTTAGCTTTTGCTTGTCTGTAAAATTCATTATCTGTCCTTCAAATATGAATGATGTCTTTGCTGGGTGGAGTATTCTTGATTCTAGGCTTTTTCCCCTTCACCACTTAGAATGTATTGTGTTACTCCCTTCTGAAGCCTTCAGAGTTTCTGCTGAAAAGTAAGCTCATAGTCTTATGGGAATTCCTTTGTACATAAGTAGCTACATTTCCTTTGGAGATTTTAAGATTTTCCCTTTATTTTTAAATTTTTTCTATTTTAATTACCATGTATCTTGATGCAGACTTCTTTGAGTTAATCTTGCTTGGGGCTTTCTTTGTTTCTTAGGCCTAGATACCAGTTTCCTTCCCCAGGTTCTGCCATAAGGGTGGTGTCATCTGCATATCTGAGATTATTGATGTTATTGGTTGTTATTGATATTGATATTGAAATACCAATAACCTCAGATATGCAGATGATACCACCATTATGGCAGAAGGTGGAGAGGAACTAAAAAGCCCCTTGATGAAAGTGAAAGAGGAGAGTGAAAAAGCTGGCTTAAAACTCAACATTCAAAAAACTAAGATCATGATATCTGGTCCCATCACTTCATGGCAAATAGAAGGGGAAATAATGGAAACAGTGACAGACTTTATTTTCTTGGATTCCAAAATCACTGCAGATAATGACTGCAGCCATGAAAGCAAAAGATGCTTGCTCCTTGGAAGAAAAGCTATGACCAACCTAGACAGCATATTAAAAAGCAGAGACATTCCCTTGCTGAGAAAGGTCCATCTAGTCAAAGCTATGGTTTTTCAGTAGTCATGTATGGATGTGAAAGTTGGACTATAAAGAAAACTGAGTGCTAAAGAATTGATGCTTTTGAACCGTGGTGTTGGAGAAGACTCTTGAGAGTCCCTTGGACTGCAAGGAGATCCAACCAATCCATCCTAAAGGAGATCAGTCCTGAATATTCATTGGAAGGACTGCTGCTGCTGCTGAAGCTCCAATACTTTGGCCACCTGAGGTGAAGAACTGACTTACTAGAAAAGACCTTGATTCTGGGAAAGATTGAGGGCAGGAGGAGAAGGGGGTGATAGAGGATGAGATGGTTGGATAGCATCACTGACTCTATGGATATGAGTTTGAGCAAGTTCCAGGAGCTGATGATGGCCTGGCGTCCTGCAGTCCGTGGGGTCTCAGAGAGTCAGACACAACTGAGCGACTGAACTGACCTCCCCAGTTAGGGAAATTTTCAGCTATTATTTGTTCAAATAAACTCTCTGTTCCTTTCTCTCTGCTGTCTCCTTCTGGGACCCTATAATGTGAATGTTAGTATTCTTGATGTTTTCCCAGTGGTCTCTTAAACTGTATACATTCTTCTTAATGGTATTTTCTGTTGAGCTTGAGTAATTTTCACTATCTATCTTCCAGTTCACTGATCTATTCCTCTGTCATTTAATCTACTGTTGATTCTTTATATGGAATTTTTAGTATCAGTTATTGTATTCTTCAGCTCTGTTTGATTCTTCTCTATATTTTCTAACTCCTTGTTAAAATTTTCTGTGTGTTTATTTGTTCTTCTCTTGAGTTCATTGAGCATCTTTATTCTCATTACTTTAAGCTTTGTCAGTTAGATTGCGTATCTCCACTTTATTTAGTTTCCTGAGGTTTTATCTTATTCCTTAATTTGGAACACATTCCTCTATATCTTCATTTTGCCTAATTCCCTGTGTTTATTTTTTGTTGTTATGTAGTACAATTACATTCCTAAGTCTTGGAGAAGTAGTTATGCTGGAGATGACCTGTGAGGACCAGTGGCACAGTCTCCTCTAATCACCAGAACAACGTGCTGTAGGGATTTCCCTTTTTAGGCTGTGCAAGCCCTTCTATTGTGGTGAGTCTAGTTATTGTGGGTGTGCAGGAGGGCATGACTGGCTTTGAGCCCAATTTGGCTGCCAGGTCTTGCTTTATAGAGTGGCTGCCAGCTCCCTGGTTGGCGGGGCCAGATTCTATGTAGCTAGCTCTGAGACCTACAGGCTCCTAGGATTTATGTTGGCTTTCTGGTGGGCAGGGCTGGGTCCCAGAAGAGGAGCTGCAGGACAAGTTGTGGGTGGTTAAACCCCTGGCACTAATAGGCTACAGGAAGAACTCTCAAACGGCACTTGCCAGAATTAGTGTCTTCATAGAAGAATAAGTTTACCCAAATGGCCTCTGCCTGAATCTCTGCCCCCAGGGGAAATTCCATTTAACTTCTGCCTCTCTAAGAGACTTGCTACAAGTGGTTCTGATGTAGGCTCCTTTCAGTCTACTGCCCCTGTGCTAGAATTCAGAATGTATGAGATTTTTGTGTGTGCCATTTAGGAAGAGAGTCTCTGTTTTCTGCAACACTATGTCTCTTATTTCTGCAAGCCCTGCTGGCTTTCAAAACCAGATGTTCCAGGATCTTGTCTTCTAGGTTCAGGACTCCCAGATTGTGGAGCCCAATAGGGGCTCAGACCCCTTTTTCCTTGTGAAAAACCTCTACAGTCATGATTATCTTTCCATCTGGGGGGTCATCTCCCTAGGGGTGTGGGTCTTGACTACACTGAGTCTTTGTCCCTTATGCCTGTCTCATTGTGGCTTCTTATTTATGTCTTTAGTTGCAGAGAATCTTTTCTGCTAATTTACATGTTATTATCGTAGATAGCTGCTTTGCAAATAGTAAATATGGTATGCCTGTGAGTGGAGGTGAGCTTAGAGACTTCCTACTCCACTGTCTTGGTCACATTCTGTACACGTTAAACAGATGAGTTATATGCTACATACATCATATCTCAGTAAAACCATTATTAAAAATATGGGGCTACTTAAACCAATCATGTAAACAATATATGTGGAAAAATTGAAAGAACAGTTGCAGAAACTGGTCAAGCAACAGTTTTCACAGTAAGCAAAGTTTCATGTTGTAAATGGACTATTGATAATCCACACTTCTGATCAGTCAACCAACAGAATTAAAAATTTCCCTAAAAAGATGAAAAGGTGACTTCAAAAAAGAAATTAAGGTCTCGTTTGCCTATTTAAACTGTTGTCCAAGAGTGATTTGTTTGAAAATTAATATACGGGTAGTAATGTCTCACTAATATCAAAGTGGATCCAGCAAACATCATATATCTTATGAATATTTTGTATCATAAGTACAAAGTGACCTCACAAGTTTAATAGGACAATCTCAGCTTCAGAATCTTTGGCACAAAAATTGACGGAAGTATTTAGAAGCCTTATGCAAACCAAAAAGGAATATTCTACCTTGTCAAAACAAAAATGGGGATATTTTATTAATTATTTATTTATAATTAATTATTATAATTATTTTATAATTAATTAATTAATGTTTTGTTTATTAATCATTATTTATTCCAATATCAGCATGTTTCAGCCTTACTAGATATCATAATCTCCATAGACCCATTGATCAGGAAGGCATAGACAATGAGAGATGTGTGGGCTTGTATAAAGACCTTGAGAACGCACTTTGAAGGGAGAGGAAGAATGCATTATCTCTACCTCTGTTCAAAGGAAATCTGCTGCTTACTTCACCAAGACCACAGATACATACTCTGAATAATTAACTATAACTACAAATTTTCACCTGCAAGAGGGCGTGGCAATCTACTCCAGTATTCTTGCCTGGAGAATCCCATAGACAGGGGAGGCTAGTGGTCTATGGTTCATCGGTTTGCAAAGACTCAGACACAACTGAAGTAATTCAGCACATACACAGGCGTAAATCCTCAGTGTTGAGATATGTGCATTTGTGTGTGTGCCTGCTTGTGATCGAACTCTCATAATTGATGAATATATTTTAAAAATATATCTAGCNCACAACTGAAGTAATTCAGCACATACACAGGCGTAAATCCTCAGTGTTGAGATATGTGTATTTGTGTGTGTGCCTGCTTGTGATCGAACTCTCATAATTGATGAATATATTTTAAAAATATATCTAGAATTTTATTTATAGGTACTGTTTTCTAAACTTTCCTCTCTAAATTTTCCTATCTGTAGAAATAACATTTCCCTCTTCATTTGAAAATAGGCCTCAGGTCCTTTTGAATTTTAAATTATAAGTATTATTTGAAAACCCTGATGATAAAGAAAACCATCTGAGCTAGTTCATGCACCTTGTCATAGGAACTCATCATCGACATAAGATTACCTAGTCAGAAGATGCAGACTTAAGAGAAGGGACATGTGGACACAGAGGGGGAAGGGGAAGTTGAGATGAATTGGGAGAGTAGGATTGACATAAATCTCTACTGCGTGTAAACTACATAGCTAATGGGAAGCTTCTGTGTAACACAGGGACCTCAGCTCAGTGCTCCATGAGACCTAGAGGGATAGGATTTGGGGTGCATGAGGGAAGTTTAAGATGGAGGGGTATATGTATATACATATAGCTGATTCACTTCATTGTACAGCAGAAACTACAACAATGTAAAACAATTAAACTCCAAAAAAAAGAAATATAATTCACTGAAATATGTATCTTAGACACATGTTTAAAATAAATTTTGAAATAATAATGGTCGAAATGTGATGCATCCCAGAAAATGTCAAAACACAGACATTACCAACAGTAGGTCTTTCTACTGAGGAAATGTTAGCTCAGAGTTTATTAAAACTGTGTTCAAATTTCACCTTTAACTCCCCAAAGTAATTGGTTGTGTAACTCATTGACCATAAAAGCAATTAATTCATAGTCCTTTCACAGAATGGCTTCCCTGGTGGCTCAGTGGTAAAAAAAAAAAAAAAAAAAAAATCTGCCTGCCAGTGCAGGAGATGTGGGTTCAATCCCTGTGGTGTCAGGAAGATCCCCTGGAGAAGCAAATGGCAACCCATTCCTGTATTCTTGCCTGGGAAATTCCATGGACAGAGGAGCCTGATGGGCTACGGTCTGCAAGGTCCATGACTTAGCGACTAAACAGCAACACCTCTCACAGAAACAGTTTATGCAGTCTTTGGCAATTGATAGCCCCGTGATAGCTCCGATGAAACACTGCAATTTCAGAAGCTTATATCACATACTTTTCCTTATGATAAACATATCCTCATTACATTGCAACTTGAATTTTATTGCATATTATTGATAATTATAAGCCTCTTTTTGTGGTTTGAGAGTTGCTTGTATACTATGAACCTAATCTGTGATCATTTACCAAGCTTAGCTTAATAAACCCAGTATGAATCATTTACCTTATTAGGTAAAAAGACTAAAAATGTAGTCTTTTTTCAACCTCAGCATTCCAAATGAATGAAATTGGTGCATTATCTTGCATAAAGCAAAGTCTGTTTTTGAAAAAAGAGTGAAATAGAGCAATTCTCTCTGAACACATAGTTTGGATTTTGAGTAAGTTATCACCTAACATTAATATTTAATTAATTATATGAGTACATTTTAAAGGAGAAAAGAATATGTAAGTTACAAATATTTGCTTAAGATAAGACTCTCCCTTAGAGGCAGATTTCAATGAATAAGATCTTATATTCTAGATTCTGCACCTTACTGATGACAAGATACTAGGTAGCTAGAAATCTGGATGAAAATAGTATAATACTCCAACTTTTGAATGAAAATTTACAAATATATTTGTGGGACAAAGTAGAGCATATCCCTGTATAGACAGTTAAGCATTTTCAAATTATCCTAGAACCACACTCATATTAAACCCAAGCAATGTCAAGAATCAAATCAAATCCATATTACAATACCCTACTAGAAACTTCATGTCTAAACTAAGAGATCAGTGAGAACAATGCCATGTGTGTCTTAGTCAACAGTGAAGCAAATATTTTGAATAAATAAATGTAAAATCATTAGTTGTACAAGATAAAGCAAGTAAATACAAAACTGAGAACTAAAATCTTACCAACTTACAAATTCAATTTAAAAAAAAAGAGACAAATCAGCAATGTGTGAAAATATAACCTACATGTATCCAAGACAAAATGTGGATGTTGTTAAGCATAAAGAAGCCTTGCAATATTTGTGTTCCTGCTAATTGGAGTCTGACTGAAAAGAAAATGAAAGTTGCTCAGTTGTGTCCGATTCTTTACAACCCCATGGACTATACAGTCCATTGAATTCTCCATACCAGAATACTGGAGTGGGTTGCCTTTCCCTTCTCCAGGGGATCTTCCAGGGATTGAACCGAGGTCTCCTACATTGCAGGTGGATTCTTTCAGTGACTGAAATAAAGACCAAACTAACACCTTTACACACTCACATGCACACACACACACCCCTTTTAAGATCATGGTATGCTGACATGAATTCCATTGATGTCTTTGGAATGCCTCAAATAAATCAGTTCTAATGAGGTGGATGAAACTGGAGTCTATTATACAGAGTGAAGTAAGATAGAAAGAGAAACACCAACACAGTATATGAATGCGTATATATGAATTTAGAAAGATGGTAACAATGATCTTATATGCAAGGCAGCAAAAGAGACACAGATGTAAAAAAGAGACTTTGGGACAGTGTGGGAGAAGGCGAGGGTGGGATGATTTGAGGGAATAGCATTGAAACATGTACTTTATCATATGTAAAATAGATGACCAGTGCAAGTTTGATGTTTGAAGCAGGGCACTCAGAGCTGGTGCTTTGGGCCAACCCAGAGGGATGGGGTGGGGAGGGAGGTGGGAGGGGTTTCAGGATCGGGGCACACATGTGCACCTGTGGCTGATTCATGTCAATGTATGGAAAAAAGCACCACAATATTGTAATTATCCTTCAATTAAAATAAATAAATTAATTTTTTTTTAATTTTTTTTTTAAATTAATTTTTAAAAAAGTAAAGTAGTTTCTGGTGTGACAAGTAAATTCTTGATCAGGAGAGCCCAGTTATAAAGACTTTATTGGCAATGAACTTGGACCAAGTTCATCAGTGAATGTGTTAGTCACTTCAGTTGTGTCTGACCCTTTGCGGCCCCATGGACTGTAGGCTGCCAAGCTCCTTAGTCCATGGAATTCTCCAGGCAAGAATAGTGGAGTCAGGTAGCAGTTCCCTTCGCCAGGGGATCTCTTTGACTCGGGATATAACTGAAGTCTCCTGCATTGCAGGCAGATTCTTTACCTGATGAGCCATCAGGGAAACCCCAAGTACCTGAGTGAATTCTTAGAATAAAAGTGAGCCGTTCACTACTGACCACATAAAAGTATGTTAAGTGTATTTCACATAACCAACAGTGTGAAAAATAAAGTTGAGCTACATAAAAGAAAATGTGCCATGAAGTCATGGTGTTTGAGGCCATAATGAGTGGTCCACATAGAGATCAATAGGATATGAATAATGCAAGAAGAAATTCACTCAAGGAGAGACAATGGCCTTAACAAATTAAGAGATGTGTATTAATTTCTTGTGTGAAAAATTGAAAATAAGTGTAGACTAAGGTCCGTCTAGTCAGGGCTATGGTTTTTCCAGTAGTCATGTATGGATGTGAGAGTTGCACTGTGAAGAAAGCTGAGAGCCGAAGAATTGATGCTTTTGAACTGTGGTGTTGGAAAAGACTCCTGAGAGTCCCTTGGACTGCAAGGAGATCCAACCAGTCCATTCTGAAGGAGATCAGCCCTGGGATTTCTTTGGAAGGAATGATGCTAAAGCTGAAACTCCAGTACTGTGGCCACCTCATGAGAAGAGTTGACTCATTGGAAAAGACTCTGATGCTGGGAGGGATTGGGGGCAGGAGGAGAAGGGGACAACAGAGGATGAGATGGCTGGATGGCATCACGGACTCGATGGACGTGAGTCTGAGTGAACTCCGGGAGTTGGTGGCAGACAGGGAGACCTGGCGTGCTGCGATTCATGGGGTCGCAAAGAGTTGGACACGACTGAGCAACTGAACTGAACTGAACTGATAGATATACAATTATAATAGCATTTCATAGCAAATGGTACATATTTTTCCTCAAAAAATCTGATAATTTCAATTAATTATAATTCTCATAGATTTCCAGGTTAAGTAACCACATTATACTCTTCCATGCATATAACAGAAGGAGAATATCACCAATGACAATTGACTTCAAGATTCTGGTTCCCAGAGTGGGAAAAAAAACAAAAAGAGTTACCCCTAACAGAATGACAACTTATTTAGTTTTACTTCTGACTATAAACAAAGAAATCACTGAAATAATAATAAAATAATAGTAGCAATTTTTATNNNNGAACTCTTGATGAATGTCAGATATTGTTCTAAATGCTATATTTTGACTCATTTAAGTAACAGCCCTATGAGTTAAGTATTATTATTAACCTCAATTTATAGAAAAGGTAAGACAGAATGGTTGCAGAACAATGAAAAGGAGAATGTTCTAATCTGGCCTATGAATCAAAGAAAGTTTCTTTACAAAGAAGTTGAGCCTCTACTTTCCTATAATAATTAGGAAAAATGCTTAGAGAGAATTATTGGCACTTTTATATGTTGACATTTGGTTAATATGAACCAGTTATGATGGTGACTTGATATTCTGGATGAGACAGAATTTCTATCCTATCTTCATGTGATTGCTATAAATTATTATACATGAAATAATCTGATTAAGAGATGAAGATATTCTGGCAATTATTTCTAGATATTATAACTTCTGATGAGATAAAACAGATGAGCTTATAACAACTTTAAATTCCTCATCTAATTTTCACTCCTTCTTAATGCATTCCACTGGATCAATAGCTTAGCATCATTTAAAATATTTATCATATAATATATGATACAGTGGTTTCCAAGCTTGGCAGCACATAAAACTTAGGCTAGGAGTGTTTAACAACCAAGATGAAATAAATCAAAATGCCTTAATTCATATGAATCTTAGGCTTGCAAACAAATAATTATGTACAAGACCTAAACTAATCTGGGGTGTCTGAGACTGTATACATCAAAGTTAGGAAGGGGTCATAAAGAAGAATAAAAAAAATTAATCCAAACAATTTCCTGAAAGGATTATTAATGAAGGAGGCAACATAAATGTTTTGTTTAGCTTAGACTTGAACCAAACACTGAATAATGCAAAATGAAGTATGTTGATGTCCAGCTGTGCAAAGTAACACATATAGAAACATGTCAAGGCTATAGTCAAAGCAAAATTTAAAGGAGATTCAAAACTGGTTTTTTGTCAACATTATTAGACAGAAATTATTTAAGTTCCAAACCATAAATCTAATAACTAGAACAAACTTCTTGACATGATTAGGCAATCATAAAGAAATAAAAGTTTTATACAAATATATACTAGCTGTTTTCAAAATGCTGAAGATTTTAAGTTTGCCTAAAAAATTAATTTCTGTGAAAAGTGAGAAATATATCTTAATTTTTGCTGATGCCAAGAAACCCATTATTCTGTCCACTGTATATATTATGCAAATGCATGCATGCTATGGAAGAAAAAGTAATGTCTCTGCTTTTGAATATGCTATCTAGGTTGGTCATAACTTTTCTTCCAAGGAGTAAGCATCTTTTAATTCCATGGCTGCAATCACCCTCTGCGGTGATTTTGGAGCCCAGAAAAATAAAGTCTGACAATTTTCCACTTCCCCATCTATTTCCCATGAAGTGATGGGACTGGATGCCATGATCGTTTTCTGAATGTTGAGCTTTAAGCCAACTTTTTCACTCTCCTCTTCACTTTCATCAAGAGGCTTTTTAGTTCCTCTTCACTTTCTGCCATAAGGGTGGTATCATCTGCATATCTGAGGTTATTGATATTTCTCCTGGCAAGCTTGATTCCAGCTTGTGTTTCTTCCAGTCCAGCGTTTCTCATGATGTGTTCTGCACAGAAGTTAAATAAGCAGGGTGACAATATACAGCCTTGACGTACTCCTTTTCCTATTTGGAACCAGTCTGTTGTTCCATGTCCAGTTCTAACTGTTGCTTCCTGACCTGTATACAGATTTCTCAAGAGGCAGATCAGGTGGTCTGGTATTCCCATCTCTTTCAGAATTTTTCAGTTTATTGTGATCCACACAGTCAAAGGCATTTGCATAGTCAACAAAGCAGAAGTAGATGTTTTTCTGGAACTCTCTTCCTTTTATGAAGATCCAATGGATGTTAGCGATTTGATCTCTGGTTCCTCTGCCTTTTCTAAAACCAGCTTGAACATCAGGAAGTTCACAGTTCACATATTACTGAAGCCTGGCTTGGAGAATTTTCAGCATTACTTTACTAGTGTGTGAGATTAGTACAACTGTGTGGTAGTTAGAGAATTCTTTGGCATTGCCTTTCTTTGGGATTGGAATGAAAACTAACCTTTTCCAGTCCTGTGGCCACTGCTGACTTTTCCAAATTTGCTGACATATTGAGTGCAGCACTTTGACAGCATCATATTTCAGGATTTGAAATAGCTCAACTGGAATTCCATCACCTCCACTAGCTTTGTTCATAGTGATGCTTTCTAAGACCCACTTGACTTCACATTCCAGCATGTCTGGTTCTAGGTGAGTGATCACACTATCGTGATTATCCAGATTATGAAGCTCTTTTTTGTACAGTTTTTCTGTGTATTCTTGCCACCTCTTCTTAATATCTTCTGCTTCTCTTAGGTCCATACCATTTCTGTCCTTTACGGAGCCCATCTTTGCATGAAATGTTCCCTTGGTATCTCTAATTTTCTTGATTTCTTTATTTTTTTGGGCTCCAAAATCACTGCAAAGGGTGAGTGCAGCCGTGAAATTAAAAGACGCTTACTCCTTGGAAGAAAAGTTATGACCAACCTAGATAGTATATTCAAAAGCAGAGACATTGCTTTGCCAACTAAGGTCTGTCTAGTCAAGGCTATGGTTTTCCCAGTGGTCATGTATGGATGTGAGATTTCGACTGTGAAGAAGGCTTAGCACCGAAGAATTGATGCTTTTGAAATGTGTGGTGTTGGAAGACTCTTGACAGTCCCTTGGACTGCAAGGAGATCCTACCAGTCCATTCTGAAGGAGATCAGCCCTGGGATTTCTTTGGAAGGAATGATGCTGAAGCTGAAACTCTAGTACTTTGACCACCTCATGCGAAGGGTTGACTCACTGGAAAAGACTCTGATGCTGGGAGGGATTGGGGGCAGGAGGAGAAGAGGACGACAGAGGATGAGATGGCTGGATGGCATCACTGACTCGATGGACATGAATCTGAGTGAAGTCTGGGAGTTGGTGATGGACACGGAGGCCTGGCATGCTGCAGTCCATGGGGTTAAAGAGTCAGACATGAGTGAGTGACTGAACTGAACTGAGGGGAAAACAAACAAACCTTAGGCTGTATTTATTATTCAGCATGAATGAAAGCTAACAATCAGTCAAACTTTAAGATACATTGCAATATATTTATATATAGGTAAATAAAGTCTATATATTTTTAATTAACTTTTGGAATTTACCAATGCATAATAAAATACAGTTTAAAGATGAAAGGAATTTTAGAGACTGTTAGTTTCAAACTCTTCATATCTTTATGAGATAGAAGGCGGTCCAAAGCGATAAAGAATCTTAACCAAAGTCATATCAGGCTAAAACCTTCTGTGGTAACATTCAGCTCTATTTCTTAATGTAATTAAGTTCATCCAGCATTTATTGAGCACTTAATATGAATCAGCCTTAGCCAACCGCAAGTATAAGTACAAAGCGACCGAGGCTGCAGGATGTTAATGTTGCAATCACTCAGCAATATTATCTCAAAGGAAATGAAGGAGGCAAGACAGAATTCTGGCCAGAAACCCTCAAATCGCTTAGAAAATATGATTGTAAAGGGTATCCTGGGAAATGAGCTCCCAAATGCAAAATGTTTGCAAAGTAAAAACAAGTTCCTTCTCAGAAACAATAAATTGCCTCTGAAGAATCCCCCAAGAGTTCTCTGAAATGGTAGCTGGTGGTCTCTACATAGCCTTCAGAGATTTGTGGGTCATGCTAATAACATGTCTGAAAACCTGAGGATGAAGTAGCAGACTCTTCTCTCTCTTCCCTCTCTTAAATGTAGAAATTTCAGTTAAAAAGCTATGATAGATTACAAAATTGGGGGCTTGGGGCTTTGAAAGCTAGCATTATGGAGTTTTGTTAAACGCTGACCCTCTGATGGTGGGAGGCCACAAGTGCCACTCTGGCTGAGTCTGCTGTTTACACAGTCATATTCGCAGGGACTCTGAACTCCAGCGGGCTTAAGAATATGTGATGGTGTTCAACCCCTGAGATGCTGAAACAAACCTAAATCCAGAAGAATGTATTGTTTGGCTACAAGGAGAACTCGAGTGCGTGGTTATCACCCCTTGGTTTCACAGTAGGGAAAAACAAACTTTAAATCTTTGGGGATCAAAATATAAAACATACACACTTCAAATACTCTCACTCTTTCCCACACTCAACAGCTTTAGTGCCACTTCTAGATATTTGATATTGAAAATTTCCAGAAAAAAGCTCATTTTTTTTTTTTTGTAATGCTGATGGGCAGAAATTTTATAGCTTGCTATCTGTATATTTAAAGATGTCCCTATTTCCCCTTCCTAACAACAGTGTTACATCAGGATGTGTAGTAAATTCATTTTGTGTTTCCAAAAGTGCTTATTTTACTGTTTTAGAGCCTGCCACTCTTTGTGGTTCAGTTTTCTTTACCTTGTATTAAAAAGAACACAGTTCTAGTCACGTATGAAGTCCAGTGGGCTTGACTGAAATACCTAGTAGGGGACTTGTGCTGCTATGCCAATACGGTCCCAAGGCCTTCATGTCTACTCAAGATGGGAAGCAGATCAACCTCTGAAATTCAAAAAGGTGGATAGGGACATGGAACAACTGATACAAGCTATTGAAACAGATCTCCACTTCCACTTTACTGTTGCTCTTACATGCTGTGGCCAGAATTGGTTCTGCACACATGCAAGTGAGTGGTCATCTATATAGTCCTAGAATAAATAATTATATTTAGCAAAATCATAAGTAAGAACTCAATATAAAAATCAACACTCTTTCTATATACTTATAATTAGAAATTTGACTGTGTGGATCACAACAAACTGGAAAATTCTTCAAGAGATGGAAATATCAGACCACCTGACTTGCCTTCTGAGAAATCTGTATCCAGGTCAAGAAGCAACAGTCAGAACTTGACATGGAACAACAGACTGGTTCCAAATCAGGAAAGGAGTACATCAAGGCTGTATATTGTCACCCTGATTATTTAACTTACACACAAAGTACATCATGAGAAACACTGGACTGGATGAAGCACTAGATGGAATCAAGATTGCTGGGAGAAATATCAATAGCCTCTGATATGCAGATGACACCACCCTTATGGCAGAAAGTGAAGAACTAAAAAGCCTCTTGATGAAAGTGAAAGAGGAGAGTGAAAAATTTGGCTTAAAGCTCAACATTCAGAAAACTAAGATCATGGCATCATGATCTTAGTTCTTGGCAAATAGATGGGGAAATAATGGAAACAGTGTCAGAGTTTATTTTGGGGGGCTCCAAAATCACTGCAGATGGTGAGTAAAGCCACAAAATTAAAAGATGCTTACTCCTTGGAAGAGAAGTTATGACCAACCTAGATAGCATATTAAAAAGCAGAGACATTGCTTTGCCAACAAAGGTCCATCTAGTCAAGGCTATGGTTTTTCCAGTGGTCATGTATGGATGTGAGATTTTGACTATAAAGAAAACTGAGCACCAAAGAATTGATGCTTTTGAACTATGGTGATAGAGACAACTCTTGAAAGTCCCTTGGACTGAAAGGAGATCCAACCAGTCCACCCTAAAGGAGATCAGTCCTGAGTGTTCATTGGAAGGACTGACGCTGAAGCTGAAACTCCAATACTTTGGCCACCTCATGGGAAGGACTGATTCACTGGGAAAGACTCTGGGAAAGGTTGAAGGCAGGAGGAGAAAGGGATGACAGCAGATGAGATGGTTGGATGGCATCACTGACTCAATGGGCATGAGTCTGTGTAAGCTCCGGAAGTTGGTGATGGACCAAGGAAGCCCAGCGTGCTGCAGTCCATGGGGTCACAAAGAGTTGGACACGACTGAGTGACTGAATTAAACTGATAATTAGAAATTGGTGTTTAAAAATAACAATATAATTCATAATAGCATAAAGGTACAAGATGACTATGGACAAGATTAATAAAATACTTGGGAAGTCTATACCCTAGAAACGACAAAACATTGCATTATAGAAATTAAAGACCTAACTAGACTGAGAGACATCCCAGGCTCAGGAATGGGAACAATCAAAATTAATGTCATTTCCTCAGTTTGATTTATAGACTTACCAAAAGCCTAAAAAAAATAAACTCCAGGATTTGTTGTTGTTGTTGTTGACATGGGCTAATTCTAAACATTTGTATGAAAATGCAAAAGAAAATGAAAGTGTTAGTTACTTAGTCGTGTTCGACTCTTTGTTATCCCATGGACTGTAGCCTGCTAGGTCCCTTTGTCCATGGAATTTTCCAGGCAAAAATACTGGAGTAGGTTACCATTTCTTTCTTCAGGAAATCTTCCTGCCCTGGTAATCAAACCCAGGGCCCCTGCGTTGCAAGCAGATTCTTTCCCTTCTGAGCCACGAGGAAAGCCCATGTGAAGGACCTGGAATAACCAGAACAATTTTGGCAAAGCAGAATGAAGTCAAAATACTTACATTATCTGACATTAAGACTTATTATAGAGCTAGAATAATCAATACAGTATGGTATTGGCACAAGATCAGACACAGATCAATGGAGAAAAATTAAAAGTCCAGAAATATTCTACATACACTTGGACAACTGATATTCAATACAGGAGCAAATACAATCAATTGGGGGTAAAAGATGTCTTTCCAACAAGTGGTGCAGCGATAATATATGCCCCTGCCCAAAAAAAGAACAGCCCATATATCACACCAGTATTAGTATTACAGACCCATTCTACTCAAGAAGTTCAGTGTTACTGACCCATTCTACAGTTGTGGATATAAGGTGATTTAAAGAAGTGATTTGGGCAGGTCACCTCATAGGTCACAATTAGTCAAATGAAGGATAAGAGAGCGTCTATTCTCTTTTCATTAAGAAAATGTGTATTGTTCTACAAAAGACAAAGTTTTTATCTATTACAGGCATAAATATTAAATATGTTACATTTATAAATGTTTACATGCATTCAGTTCTGTTCAGTCAGTCGTGTCCGACTCTGCGACCCCATGAACCGCAGCAAGCCAGGCCTCCTTGTCCATCACCAACTCCCCGAGTCCACCCAAACTCATTTTCATCAAGTCGGTGATGCCTAGCATCAGGGTCTATTCAATGAGTCAGCTCTTTGCATCAGGTGGCCAAAGTATTGAAGTTTCAGCTTCAACATCAGTCCTTCCAATGAATACCCAGGACTGATCTCCTTTAGGATGGATTTGTTGGATCTCCTTGCAGTCCAAAGGACTCTCAAGAGTCTTCAACATCACAGTTCAAAAGCATCAATTCTTCAGCACTCAGCTTTCTTTATAGTCCAACTCTCACATCCATACATGACCACAGGAAAAACCATAGCCTTGACCTTTGTTGACAAAGTAATGTCTCTGCTTTTTAATATGCTGTCTAGGTTGGTCATAACTTTTCCTCCAAGGCGTAAGCATCTTTTAATTTCATGGTAACAGTCACCATCGGCAGTGATTATGGAGCCTAGAAAAATAAAGTCTGTCACTGTTTCCACTGTTTCCTCAACTATTTCTCATGAAGTGATGGGACCAGATGCCATGATCCTCATTTTCTGAATGTTGAGCTTTAAGCCAACTTTTTTAGTCTCCTCTTTCAGTTTCATCAAGAGGCTCTTTAGTTCTTAATTTTCTGCCATAAGGGTGGTGTCATGTGCATACCTGAGGTTATTGATGTTTCTCCGGGCAATCTTCATTCCAGCTTGTGCTTCTTCCAGCCCAGCGTTTCTCATGATGTACTCTGCATAGAAGTTAAAAAAGCAGGGTGACAATATACAGCCTTGACTTACTCTTTTTCCTACTTGGAACCAGTCTTTTGTTCTGTGTCCACTTCTAACTGTTGCTTCCTGACCTGCATACAGGTTTCTCAAGAGGCATGTTAGGTGGTCTGGTATTCCCATCTCTTTCAGAATTTTCCAGTTTATTGTGAACCACACAGTCAAAGGCTTTGGCATAGTTAATAAAGCAGAAATAGATGTTTTCCTGGAACTCTCTTGCTCTTTTGATGATCCAGGGGATGTTGGCAATTTGATCTCTGATTCCTCTGCCTTTTCTAAAACCAGCTTGAACATCTGGAAGTTCACGGTTCATGTATTGCTGAAGCCTGGCTTGGAGAATTTTAAGCATCACTTTACTATATGCATTGGAATTTTAAAAAAATTCAGCATAACCTAAATGTGAGACTTGTTATAGCAACCAAAGCTGATAGTAAGGGAGATTTCATTACGTACAATGTTTAATTCACTAGTTATTTGAAAAAGAAAAAAAAAAAAAAGAAGAGGTGAGCTCGTCAGAAACTGTGTGTATGTGTATATTCCTCTCCAATTAGTAATTTTTGACATTTTATGCCATAAGTAAAAAATAAGAATTCATGAGTTCTGACAGTTCCTTCTTGAAATTTAAACTTATTAACTTCCTCATACATACTCAAGAATTGGTTATTTTCTGAAGATGTACGAGAATTTTGCAGTATTTGATTATTGATTGAAATTTGGAAAATGATGAAAATATGTTGGATGGCCAAGAGCTCTGGGAGCAGCTAACAGAAAAAAGAAATTTTCTAAAGTACTTAAAAAGATATTGTTTATGAGATGGAAAATTGATGTGATTTTTATAAAAGTATCCTTATTACAATTCTGCAACATTTTTCTGAAGGAATTTTTCCTTTTAAACGCATGGTTAATACCCATATTATATTATGGGCAATCAAATTTTTTTTTATTTAATGTATAAATATATTCTTCAAGGAGTGTTTCCACTCCAGTGAATATTTAAATATGCTCTAAGGTATTTGGGGTATTAAGGAAAGCTCGAGGAACTATATGAGCATTTATTTTTCCAGAAAGCCAGACAAGGAAAATAGATGAGGCATAAAACCTGAAAAGACAAAATTTCCAAACACAAGATAGAATGTGTCTTCCACTCCCTCTTTTTCACTATAAAAAAAGTGAATAAAATAAACATATCCTTCTAAACTTAAAATTTCAAGTGGATGCATGAGTCAGACTGTGATGAGCTGTACATTTTGCAAGTTATAACAACATATAAGCAAACTACTATGGAAAAAGTCTAGCCACAAGCTGCTTTTTCCTCCTTCTTCTATATAAATTAGGTTTGTAAAACCAAACCAAACTCCCATGCATCAGTTACAAACTTTATATTTGTTTCATTTTTAAATGACCCAACCAAAAATCCCTAAACCAAAATACCACAGCTTTCTGCCTTCTCCTTCCCAGTTTACCCAAAATAGCATTCTAGAGTTAAACTATATTGATTACAATTACATAGTCATTTAAAAAGTATATGATGGTCCCATTTTTGTCTTTGAGGTATACTGATATTCTTAAGCATAATATATTATCAATATTAACTCTCTGGTCCCCAAAGGAAACTATGTTTCTTCAAAAAGTGATCTCATTAATCACTATACAGCACAATTTGGCAGCATCTACTAACATTTATCATCTATTTCTCACAAATATAGTGATTCTTCCACTAGAATTTCACTGTTAGGAATTTATCCTCCAATTGTATTTCAAAAATTTTGTACAGGTATATGTACAAAGATATTTACTGCAGCATTATTTTATAAAAGCAAAAGATTGAAAACAACCCAAATGTCCACTGACACAGGGCTATTTAATAAATGAAGGAAAGTCAGTATAATGGAAAGTTGTTCCAAAGTTGAAAAGCACAAGGCAGTTCCAATTGGATCTATACGGAATACTCAATGAGATACAGTATCAAAAAAAAAACCACTAGGTTTTATAGAAGTATGCAAAGTATACAAATGTTTATAGTTATCAGTTCAGTTCAGTTCAGTTGCTCAGTTGTGTCTGACTGTTTGTGACCCCATGAATCGCAGAACGCCAGGCCTCCCTGTCCATCACCAACTCCCGGAGTTCACTCAGACTCATGTCCATTGAGTCGCTGATGCCATCCAGCCATCTCATCCTCTGTCATCCCTTTTCCTTCTGCCCCCAATCCCTCCCAGCATCAGGGTCTTTTCCAATAAGTCAACTCTTCCCATTTACAGTTATAAGTACATGTATATATATACTCATAAGTAAATATGATATCTCTGGAAGAATACATAAGAAATTTGTAATAGAATTTGCTTGTGAGATAGGATCAAATATCAACTAGTGTACAGAGTGTCCAAGAGACTTATTTCTATTAGCTTTAAAATATAAATTATGTGCCTATATTATCTATTAAAATAAAGTAACCATCTTAAAAGATGATATTCATCTAAAAAGCATTGTTTATATTGAAAATGGTGAAGAAGAGAAACACTGCTTATGAGAAAAAGAAAATAAGCATGCTAGAGAAAATAAAACCTAGCCGAAGAACACAAATGATTTCAAGCTGTTAGTATTTAGTGCTAATGTTTACAAATATTACTGAGAAGATTGCAGTGTGGTAAAGATCACCACTCTTTGCATGCATTTTGTTGTGGCAAAGAACTGGAAAGAGAATACTTGTCAGCAACAATTAGAAAAAAAATTAAAAGTAAAATACTGTTGGCCGATTGGATATTTTCAAACCACACGTGAGGAAATAGAATTTACTCAAAGTGGTTGGAGAAAAGGAGAGCTAAGTTCCTAGAAAGAAGCTAGACTTTTCTTTCATGAGACAAAAGCAATGCCTGTGTCTTTATTACCACCTGTATGTTCCTACAAAGTGAGGTTCAGGTACAGTAAACCCTAGCATTTCGTAATTTGTGAAAGAATAAGCTGTAATGAGAAATTTCCTCTAAAAGCTTAGTTTGCTGATTAGGAGGGAAGAACTGCAGTTCACACTTCTAGAGCTTTAAATCCATGACATATTCAGCCAATTTATCAAGCTGGTTAGAACTATATGCTTTGTGCTTTTGGCTGATTGCTTCTTGATTCTTCTTATCTCTAATGCTTTCCAACACTTTGGCATCATTTTAATAAGATCTAAGATTTATAAAGTTGGACTGAGCACAATAAGACCTTAAAGAAACAAATTATCTGCATCCTCACCTTCACACAATGACTTCAACATCTTCAGTGACTGTTGACAGATAATAACAGGGACATTCTATCTATTGTAGGGAAGAGAATCATAACACTTAGACTTTTGAAAACAAATATCTTTAACTTTTAAACTGAAGTAAACCCAAGTAACATTAAAAAGGTTCTTAAACAACAAATATGCATCATTATAT
>SJYQ01000323.1:10720-21896 GCA_006410935.1 Redunca redunca | reverse complement strand
AAAAAAAAAAAAAAACTGCCACAGAAATTGGTGCTAATGGGACAAGATGGTACCTGTTTCCTAAGGATTTAATAAAAATTTTAGTAAGTCTTCTTAATGAGAGGTCAAATTGCTTATCACACATACTCTGAAAGATCCCCTGACTGACGGAAAATCTCTTTATTATCACAGAGAAAACTCTTGTCAAGAGGCTTTATCCTTTGATAAGAGGTGACTGAAAGTACTGTATTTCATCCATCACTGTCATCATACAGATTTCCAGACAATGAGTGCCAGACAAAGAACTATCATTGTTTAAATCTTAATTTTATTTTCTTTCAGTTCAGTTCAGTCGCTCAGTCGTGTCCGACTCTTTGCGACCCCATGAATCGCAGCACGCCAGGCCTCCCTGTCCATCGCCATCTCCCGGAGTTCACTCAGACAAGTATATAACGCCATACAATAAAATATTTTTAAGTATTTTTGATAAGCATTTGTCCCTGGAAAAATATCTACTAAATAATAAGTTTAACGATTAAATTCAAAAAGCAATGGCAAAGAATGATCTCCACAGCTTCCTCATTTCTCCACTTCTATTACAGGTTGAACTCTGCCCTTTTCAGAAACAGATTTGTATATTGAGGCCCTAACTTCCAGTACCTCATAAAGTAACTCAATTTGAAAATATGGAGTGGTTGCAGGTGTGATTCATTAAGATACGGTTATAATGGAGAAAGCTGGGCCCCTAATCCAGTATGTCTGGTGCCTTTATAAGAAGGAAAATTTGAACGCAGACACATGCACAGGGACAATACCACTTAGAAATAAAGGAAGAAATTAGTGATGCCTCCTTAAGCCAGAGCTTCCCTGATGGCTCAGACGGTCAAGAATCTGCCTAGAAGTAGAAGGCTTGGTTTTGACCTCTGGGTCAGGAAGATCCCCTGGTGAAAAGGACGGCTATTCACTCCAGTATTCTTGCCTGGGAAATTCCATGGACAGAGGGATGTCTTTCGCTTTCATGCTCACTCACTCTATAAGCCAAGGAATGCCAAAGATTGCCAGCAAATCACCCAGTTCAGTTCAGTTCAGACACTTAGTTGTGTCCGGCTCTCTGCGACCCCATGGACTGCAGCACGACAGGCTTCCCTGCCCATCACCAACTCCTGGCACTTGCTCAAACTCGTCCATAGAGTCAGTGATGCCGTCCAACCATCTCATCCTCTGTTGCCCCCTTCTCCTCCTGCCTTCAATCTTTCCCAGCATCAGGGTCTTTTCCAATGAGTCAGCTCTTCTGACCCAAAAGAGTAAAAACTCATGGAACAGACTCTTCTTCACCATCATCAGAAGCAGCCATTCCTGTGGTCCTCTTAATCTCAGACTGCTAGCCTCCACACCGAAAGACTGTAAATTTCTATTCTTGAAGCCACTCACTTTGAGGTATTTGTTCCCACAACCCTAGCAAACTAAAATACCCACCAATACCCACCAAAGAACAGGATCATCTTCTCAGTTTCTTTATTTTCTAATTTAAGAATTCCAGTAACATATGTAATTTTAAAATGCATAGCTGGCAACACTGGGGAATTGGTAACAAAAATGACCAAGAGAAGAAATAATCCAAGACTGAAGAAAAGAAGAGGATGATAAAGGACAAGAACCCATGCAGGATAGATGAAAGGAAAACTTCCTGGCTGAGAATTAAGTATATGTGAGAGAAAGGTGTTGGAAAGGGGCTACTATAACGGATTGTGAGTCAGACAGTGACAGAGAAAGAGGAATTTTAAGCTGTTTGTGAACCCAGAAAGTGCTCCCCCAAACTCCCAGCACATGCCTACACTTTTCCAACTTTAAACATTTGTAAAAATTAAATAAAAATATCGATGATAAATATATGGATATATTTAAATATATGTATATGTATGTTTTTCCTTGCTAAATGTTGTTTCTTCAAATCAACACTGCATGAAGACTAAGCCAAAAATTATTACGTGTATGCTTATTGCATTCCATTAGCTATCAGTTACATTAATGCATATCTTATGTTTATATTATATGTATGCAAAACATATTATATGTATTGTAACATTTTATTGAATTTTAAAATATGGATTATATGAATATATATAAAAGTACAGATAGCACCTGCTCACCTCACAGGCTTTGTATTTCCACCTCATTTAATAAAACAAAACATGAATTAATTTCTACCACTATCATCATACTGGACTTCCCTCATATCTCAGTTGGTAAAAAAGTCTGCCTGCAATGAAGGAGACTTAGGTTCGATTCCTGGGTTGGGAAGATCCCCTGGAGAAAGAAACAGCAACCACCCACTCCAGTATTCTTGCCTGGAGAATCCCACGGGCAGAGGAGCCTGGCAGGCCACAGTCCACGGGGTCACAAGATTCGGACATGACTTAGCAACTAAACCACCACCACCACTATCATCATAAGTTAGCACAAATGTAGTGGCTGAAACAACACACATTTATTATTTATTGTTCTGGAGATCAGAAATCTGACATGGGTCTTACTAAGCTACGATCAATATGCCGGCCAAGATGAATTCCTCTTGGAGGTTCTTGGGAGAGAATCCTCCCTTTTCCTTTTTCAGTTCTTAGAGACTGCCTACATCCTTGGTTCACAGTCACTTCTTCCATCTTTCAAGACACATCGATGGGTCTAGTCCTCATATCATAGAGCTCTGCCCTCTTCATTTGCCTGTCTTCCTCCTTTGAAGACTCATGTGATTACACTGAGTCTGCCCAGAAATCCAAAATGATTTCCCTATCATAAAGTCAGCCGAAGAGCAGCTTTAATTCCACCTGCAAACTTCATCCCCATTTGCCACATAAGCTGAAGTTTTACAGGACCCAAGGATAAGGATGTGGACATCATGGTTGGAGTGACAGCATTACTCTATCAGATATTGTTGTTCAGTCGCTAAGTCATGTCTGATTTTTTGCAACCCCATGAACTTCAGCCTGCCAGCCTCCTCTGTCCTCCACTGTCTCCCAGAGTTTGAATAAGTTCATGTCCTCTGAGTTAGCAATGCTATCTAAACATCTGAGTCTCTGCTGCCCTCTTCTCCTTTTGTCTTCAATCTTTCACAGTATCAGGGTCTTTTCCAATGACTCTGCTCTTCACTGCAGGTGGCCAAAGCATTGGAGCTTCAGCATCAGTTTTTCCAGTGGATATTCAGGATTGATTTCCTTTAGGATTGACTGGTTGGATCTCCTTGCTGTCCAAGAGACTCACAAATCTTCTCCAGTACCACAATTAAAAAGCATCCATTCTTTGGCATTCAGTCCTCTTTATGGTCCAACACTCACTTCCATATTTTATTACAGGAAAAACATAACTTTGACTATATGGACCTTTGTGGACAAAGAGATATCTCTACTTTTTTTTTTTTAATTTTATTTATTTTATTATTATTATTTTTTTTTTACTTTACATTACTGTATTGGTTTTGCCAAACATTGACATCAATTCACCACGAGTGTACATGCATTCCCAAACACGAATCCCCTCCCATCTCCCACCCCATACCATCTCTCTGGGTCCTCTCCTTGCACCAGTCCCAAGCATCCTGCATCCTGCATCGGACATCGACTGGCAATTCGTTTCTTACACGATAGTATACATGTTTCAATGCCATTCTCCCATCTCTACTTTTTAATATGCTGTTTAACTCTGTCATAGCTTTCCTTCCAAGGAGCAAGAGTCTTTTAATTTCATGGCTAGAATCACCATCCATAGTGATTTTGGAGCCCAAGAAAATAAAATCTGTCACTGTTTCCACTTTCCCCCTTCTATTTGCCATGAAGTGTTGGGATCAGATGCTATGATCTTAGTTTTTTGAATGTTGAGTTTTAAGCCAGTTTTTTTTTTTTTTTCTCTCCTCTTTCACCCTCCTTGAGAGGCTCCTTAGTTCTGTTTCACTTTCAGCCATTAGAGTGGTATCATCTGCATATCTGAAGTTGTTGGAATTTCTTCTGGTATCTTGATTCCAGCTTGTGAGTCATCCAGCCTGGCATTTTGCATGATGTACTCTGCATTTAGGTTAAATAAGCAGGGTGATGATATATTTTGCTTGAATAAAAATGTCCTCATTTTGACTTTTGAGAATTGAGGGTTTTATTTCATTTAAATTTTAAATTGTATGTGTTTTACTTTTACCCCATGGAAATATTACTTGCAGCCAACAATATCTTTCAAAGCTTGACACAAGAATGTCTCCCACCTATAAGTCTTCTACAGTATGATCTTGAACTTTCCCACATTGAGAGTGGGAATCTATGTCACACTATTGCCCCCACCAAATCTGGCAGTTTTGTGACTCTCTTGTAACCAATAGACTCTAGCAAAATGTGACTATATAACTTCCATGCACATTCAAAAATGTTTATGCAAATTTCACGTTTTTCAGAGATACTTCTTCTGAGTTCTGAGTGGCCGTTTTGGTCTCACTATCCTGAGGCCACTTGGCAAAGTATAGGCCACTAGGAGAGACCACATACTCTGGTCATAGCCTCAGGTATGGTCCCAGTTAACAACCAGAATCAGCCACGACGCACATGAGTGAAGACTCCTAAATGTCTCCATTCCCCAGCTGCTGAGTAACCCCAGCTGTCTTGTCCTAGACGAGAATTCAGACATTTTGGAACAGAAACAAGCCCTTGGCTCCATGCCTTATCCAAATTCCTGGCTCACAGATTTTGCGAGCACAATAAAAAGGTTGTTTCAAGACACTAAGTTTTATGGTAATTGGTTAAGCAACCATAGTAACGGGAACACTAGTGAACTATCTTTTGACCCATTTTTATTGCTCCAAAAATTTGTTGGTCTCATTTCTCTTTATATAATATGTACCATCACTCTGGTTGCTTTCAGATTTCTCTTTTTGTCTTTGCAAGAGAAAGACATTTTCAAAGAAAAGTAAGATATACCATAGAAGTAAGTAAAGAAACAAATGTAGGTAATAATATGAGTTTAAATAAAAACACCACCTACCTCTGCTTCTGGAATGCAGAATTGCTTCTAACAAATCAAGCTTCCATTTAAGAATGTCTAGAAAACTACATAAAATGTTTTTAAAGAATG
The DNA here is from genome assembly GCA_006410935.1 of Redunca redunca. Classification (NCBI taxonomy): domain Eukaryota; kingdom Metazoa; phylum Chordata; class Mammalia; order Artiodactyla; family Bovidae; genus Redunca; species Redunca redunca. The sequence continues at coordinate 16,811 of SJYQ01000323.1, read as the reverse complement.
TTTGACGATGTTAGAGAACAATCAAGACAGTAAGAACTTGAGCGGCAAGATCTTAGGAAGAAGGAACGTAGAGAAGTGAGCCCCCAAAATAGCCCAGTGCTATTTTTCTCCTCAAAGTTTTTTGCTGATTCATGAATAGACACCTATTCTGAGAACTTCAAGTAGTTTAATAGGAATATAAGGACCAAAGATTCTGAGAGCTGCAGATGGTTTAATAGGAATATACAAGGACCAAAATTTAAGTTCATGGCTTCCTAAGGAGATGTTTTTGTGTCAAGCTCTGAAAGATATTGTTGGCCAAAAGTATTATTTCTAGAGGGTAAAAGTAAAACAAGTACAATCTAAAATTAAAAAAAAAAAAAACAACTTAATTCTCAAAAGTCAAAATAAAGACATTTATTTTCGGAATTTTTATTTATATTCAGGTATGTATCCTTCAGAATTCCATCAGGTACTAAAAAAATATAACTCAGCAGAAAGTGGAAAGAGTAAGATTTTTATTTAAAAAAATAAGAAAAACTAAGATTTATCTCAAAAGTTGTTCAGTATCAGGCTGGATTAAAATGACCTTCCTCTACTTAACTTCCTGTTAGTTTCAAAGTAAATGACTCAGCAAAAGGATGCTTCCTCTGTCTGGCCCACAAGGATAGTCTCTTTTTCTTTCATTCAAAGATGTCTCTAAAGTCATTGAACTCAGTGGGTGAGAGAGACAATTGCTGATCTTTTTTTCCTTGAAACATTGTTCATTTGACAGGTAGCCAAACCAGAAAGAAACACAGCTAAGGAATTAGCCATGACATTTGGACCATGAAGAGAGTCAATTGTGAAACTTCTGATAAAAATTTGGCTTTTTTAACAATTAAAGCCTATGGCCAACTATGCTTTAAAATACTGAAAGTCATCCCTTACCCTTAGATTGCTGTACTAGAAATTACTTTTTCAACAACTTAACTTTGTGAAATGTAGATGAAGTGTTTCACTAATGTTCATTTCATTTTCAACGTTGCAATAGAAAAAGTCAACTTCAGTCACAAGATACACTCTGAATATACCAAAAGAGGACAATCTGTAAGATGAAGGATTCATAATTTCATCTCAGTGTGGCTGCCATAATTGAGTTTCTGAGCTAATTGTGAAAAATATGTGTAACCCCAAAGACTTTGGAAAGGAAGTTTCTTTCTTTTTGTTTTTATTTTCGGTTCCATACTTAGAAGAATTGAATGACATCATGTAGTACCTGAACCCAAATTTATTTTTCTGTCTTCTTTCTTACTCCTTTCTTACTTCTTTCTTCAAGTTCTAGTTCTCTGGCTATAAACCTTAATAGATTTTCCTTACTGTGTATCTCAATGAAAAGAACTTTTTTTCTGTCCAAAATTTTTTAAAAAGAAAAAATTTAAATGACTCTGGAAAAATTAGCATCATCTAGAGCAGAGATCTCCAACTTCCAGGTCACAGATGGCAACCCTTGTCAGATCAGAGGTGACATTAGATTAGAAATAAAGTACATAATAAATATAATGAGCTTGAATCATCCCCCACTCCACAGTTCATAGAAAACAGTCCTACAAAACTGGTCCCTGGTGCCAAAAAGATTGTGAAAGTTGCTTGGTCTCTTTTGAGACCCCAAGGACTATAGAGTCCATGGAATTCTCCAGGCCAGAATACTGGAGTGGGTAACCTTTCCCTGCTCCAGGGGATCTTCCAAACCCCGGGATTGAACCCCGGTCTCCCACATTGCAGGTGGATTCTTTACCAGCTGAGCAACAAGGGAAGCCCAAGAAGACTGAAGTTGGTAACCTATTTATTCTCCAGTGGATCTTCCTGAGCCAGGAATCAAACCAAGGTCTCCTGAATTGCAGGTGGATTCTTTACCATCTGAGCTACCAGGAAGCTGCCAAAAAGGTTGGGGGACCACTAATTGGGGACTGCTAATATAACACTGTAAATAACTTCTATACTCTAATCATATTACTTGATATTAAATGAAAACATTACTTGGAACATCATGTAGTATGACCAAATAACTAAATATATATCACACATCTATTTCTGCTTTATAGACTATGCCAAAGCCTTTGACTGTCTGGANATTTTTCTGTCTTCTTACTCCTTTCTTACTTCTTTCTTCAAGTTCTAGTTCTCTGGCTATAAACCTTAATAGATTTTCCTTACTGTGTATCTCAATGAAAAGAACTTTTTTTCTGTCCAAAAGTTTTTAAAAAGAAAAAAATTAAATGACTCTGGAAAAATTAGCATCATCTAGAGCAGAGATCTCCAACTTCCAGGTCACAGATGGCAGTTCAGAGGTGGCATTAGATTAGAAATAAAGTGCATAATAAATGTAATGAGCTTGAATCATCCCCCACTCCACAGTTCATAGAAAACAGTCCTACAAAACTGGTCCCTGGTGCCAAAAAGATTGTGAAAGTTGCTTGGTCGTGTCTGACTCTTTTGAGACCCCAAGGACTATAGAGTCCATGGAATTCTCCAGGCCAGAATACTGGAGTGGGTAACCTTTCCCTGCTCCAGGGGATCTTCCTAACCCAGGGATTGAACCCTGGTCTCCCACATTGCAGGTGGATTCTTTACCAGCTGAGCAACAAGGGAAGCCCAAGAGACTGAAGTCGGTAACCTATTTATTCTCCAGTGGATCTTCCTGAGCCAGGAATCAAACCAAGGTCTCCTGAATTGCAGGTGGATTCTTTACCATCTGAGCTATCAGGAAGCTGCCAAAAAGGTTGGGGGACCACTAATTGGGGACTGCTAATATAACACTGTAAATAATTTCTATACTCTAATCATATTACTTGATATTAAATGAAAACATTACTTGGAACATCATGTAGTATGACCAACTAACTAAATATATATCACACATTTCTGCTTTATAGACTATGCCAAAGCCTTTGACTGTGTGGATCACAGTAAACTGTGGAAAATTCTGAAAGAGCTGACCTGCCTCCTGAGAAACCTGTATGCAGGTCAGGAAGCAACAGTTAGAACTGGACATGGAACAACAGACTGGTTCCAAATAGGAAAAGGAGTACATCAAGGCTGTATATTGTAACCCTACTTATTTAACTTATATGCAGAGTAATTCATGAGAAATGCTGGGCTGGATGAAGCACAAGCTGGAATCAAGATTGCTGGGAGAAATATCAAAAACTTCACGTATGCAAATAACATCACCCTTATGGCAGAAAGTGAAGAAGAACTAAAGAGCTTCTTGATGAAAGTGAAAGAGGAGAGTGAAAAAGTTGGCTTAAAGCTCAACATTCAAAAAATTAAGATCATGGCATCCAGTCCCATCACATCATGGGAAACAGATGGGGAAACAGTGGAAACAGTGGCTGACTTTATTTTTCTCAGCTCCAAAATCACTGCAGATGGTGATTGCAGCTATGAAATTAAAAGATGCTTACTCTTTGGAAGAAAAGTTATGACCAACCTAGTTCAGTTCAGTTCAGGCAGTCTCTCAGTCATGTCCGACTCTTTGCGACCCCATGAATCACAGCACGCCAGGCCTTCCTGTCCATCACCAACTCTGGAGTTCACTCAAATTCACGTCCATTGAGTTGGTGATGCCATCCAGCTATCTCATCCTCTGTTGTCTCGTTCTCCTCCTGCCCCCAATCCCTCCCAGCATCAGAATCTTTCTCAATGAGTCAGCTCTTTGCATGAGGTGGCCAAAGTACTGGAGTTTCAGCTTTAGCATCATTCCTTCCAGAGAACACCCAGGACTGATCTCCTTTAGAATGGACTGGTTGGATCTTCTTGCACCAACCTAGAGAGCATATTAAAAAGCAGAGACATTGCTTTGTCAACAAAGGTCTGTCTAGTCAAGGCTATGGTTTTTCCAGTGGTCATGTATGGATGTGAGAATTGGACTATAAAGAAGGCTGAGCACCAAAGAATTGATGCTTTTGAACTGTGCTGTTGGAGAAGACTCTTGAGAGTCCCTTGGACTGCAAGGAGATCCAACCAGTCCATCCTAAAGGAGATCAGTTCTGGGTGTTCATTGGAAGGACTGGTGTTGAAGCTGAAACTCCAATACATTGGCCACCTGATGCAAAGAGCTGATTCATTTGAAAAGACCCTGATGCTGGGAAAGATTGAGGGCAGCAGGAGAAGGGGACAACAGAGGATGAGACTGTTGGATGGCATTACCAACTCAATGGACATGAGTTTGGGTAAACTCTGGGAATTGGTGATGGACAGGGAGGCCTGGCTGGCTGTGGTTCATGGGGTTGCAAAGAGTCGGACATGAACTGAACTGAACTGATATCACACATAAAATTCTATTGAGGCTTCTCAGGTGGATTTAGTGGTAAAGAACACACTTGCCAATGCAGAAGACATTAGAGACATGGGTTAGATCCTGGATCAGGAACATCCCCTGGAGGAGGGTATGCCACCCACTCCAGTATTCTTGCCTGGAGAATCCCATGGACTGAGAAGCCCGGTAAGCTATACTCCATAGGTTCACAAAGAGCTGGACAGGACTGAAGTGACTTAGCATGCATGCATATAGTTATATTAATATATTTGGTATGCATTTTTATAATATATTAAATATTTCTTTATATATATTTAAGAATCAAACTGAAGCTCCAGTACTTTGTCCACCCGATATGAAGAGCCCACTCAATGGAAAAAACGGTGATACTAGGAAAGATTGAAGGCAAAAGAAGGGGGCAGCAGAGAATGAAATGGTTAGATAGCATCATCAACTCAATGGACATGAATTTGAGCAGACTCCAGGAAATAGTGGAGAATAGATGAGCCTGACATTGTACAGTCCATGGGGTCTCAAAGAGTTCAACATAACTTAGAGGCTGAACAACAATATGATATTTAAAAATTTAAGAATGAATGTATATAGCAAACATAAATGCTAGAGCTAAAAAATTAAACAACTGAAACTAACAGTCAATATATGGTTTTAACAGGAGATTAGACCTTACCATAGAGAAAAATAGAACACTGAATGGAATAAAGATCAATAAGAAATACCCAGACTAAAGCAAAGATAGATTAAAGGATGGAAAACAGAGAAAATACCATAATTATTCAGAAGGAGTATAATCAATAGTTTTAACAGATCTGTCGATGATACTACAGGAGAAGACATAGAAGAAAATGAGCAGAAAAAATATTTGAAAAGATAATGACTGATAATTTTCCAAAAGCCACAGATTTAAGATGTGTAGCAAAGAAAACTACACCTAGACAAAAATGGCAACTTTGCTGAAATTCAAAGAGAAATAGGCCAAATGTTAGGCAGCCAGAGAATGAAACACACAGAACTTTCAAAGGAGCAACAATATCAGTCTCAGTGTACTTTCTTTTATTTGTTTTTGATTCTGGTTTTAAAAAATATTTAGTTGAAGTACAGTTGATGTACACTATTATGTTACAGGTGTACAATGTAGTGAGTCATAATTATTAAAGGTTATATGCCATTTATAGTTATTATGGGGCTTCCCAGGTGACACTAGTGGTAAAAAAAAAAACCCTTCCTGTCAGTGAAGGAGACATAAGAGATGTGGGTTTGAGCCCTAGATTGGAAAAAATCCCTTGGAGGAGGGCATGGTAACCCACTCCAGTATTTTTGCCTGGAGAATCGCATGGACAGAGGAGCCTAGAGGGCTACAGTCCATAGGACTGCAGAGAGGGACACGACTGAAGTGACTTGACATACAACACAGTTACTGGCTATATTCTATGTGTTTTGCAATATATCCTCGTAGATTATGCATAATAGTTGTGCTTCTTAATCCCCTGTACCTATGTTGCCCCTCTCTTGTCCCATTCTTCCTGGTCACCACTAGTTTGTTCTCTATATAAGTGTCTGCTTTTTACTGTTGTTATATTCACTATAGTGTTGTATTTTTTAGATTCCTCATTAGTTCAGTTCAGTCACTCAGGCGTGTCCGACTCTTTGTGGCCCCATAAATCGCAGCACGCCAGGCCTCCCTGTCCATCACCAACTCCCAGAGTTCACTCAGACTCATGTCCATCGAGTCCGTGATGCCATCCAGCCATCTCATCCTGTGTCGTCCCCCTCTCCTCCTGCCCCCAATCCCTC
>SJYQ01000322.1:413467-471632 GCA_006410935.1 Redunca redunca | reverse complement strand
CATGGACCCACACCACACACAAATTCCCCACACCACACACAGACATACACCACACCAGACTCACATCACACAGAGACCCCATATCATACACAGACCACACACCACACACAGATCCCCACACCACACACATACCATACACAGAAACCCCACACCACACACGGACCCACACCACACACAGTCACATACCACATACAGACCACACACCACACACAGTCACACACCACACACAGACACACACCACACACCACACACACAGATCCCCACACCACACACAGACCCCACATTATACACAAACCCCACACCACACACAGACACACATACCATATACAGACCCCACACCACAAACGTACCACACAGAGACACACACCATACACACAGACCACCCTACATCACTCACAGACACACACATCACACTCAGACACACACAACACACTCAGACACACACATCACACACAAACCCTCACACCACACACAGACCCCACACTACACAGGGACCCCACACCACAAACATACCACACAAGGAGACAAACCATACACACAGGCCCCCCTCATCACACACAGACACACACATCACACACAGACTCCCACACCACACACAGATACAGATACCATGCTGCTGCTAAGTCACTTCAGTCGTGTCTGACTCTGTGCGATCCCACAGACGGCAGCCCACCAGGCTCCGCCATCCCTGGGATTCTCCAGGCAAGAACACCGGAGTGGGTTGCCATTTCCTTCTCCAATGCATGAAAGTGAAAAGTGAAAGTGAAGTCACCCAGTAAGTGTCTGACTCTTCATGACCCCATGGACTGCAGCCCACCAGGCTTCTCCGTTCATGGGATTTTCCAAGCAAGAGTACTGGAGTGGGGTGCCATTGCCTTTTCCGACACATACCACACCTAGACACAAAAACTACACGCACAGATCCCCACATCACACATACGACATCACACACAGACACACACCATATAGACCTTGATACACACTAACACAGCTACCACACAATGCCCATACCACACATCGCACACTGATACAGATCACAGACACATGCGCCATACAGACCCACACGTCACACACTGACACACAGGCCACATCGATATGGCCCACGGACACCACACACTACTCAGCGACACAGCCCACAGACACACACTGACCAGGCTTTAACCCTACCCTCACCTGCCACACGTCCTGCTCCACCAGGCACACTGACTCACAGAGTCAGCCATGTCAGCCTGCGGGAGCCCTGGGGCCACACAGCCCTTCCCCCAGCCTCCACTTGGCAGAAGCCAGAGCTCAGGAGAGGGCAGGGTGTCCTCGGCTGGATGCCTGAGGGGAGGAATTCAGAGGGGACATCCTGCAGGGTGGGGACCTGTGGGTGGGGGGCGTTGTGCCTTCAGGGGTGGGTGGCTGGCTGCTGAGGCCTGAGGCTGAGGGATGTCCCTCTTCCTCCCCCACACCTCCTGCACTCTCAGGGAAAGGTATGCCCCCTCCTTGGGACTGCTTCTGCCACCCCAGGGTGTATGTGGGCACAAAAGAGGCCCTGGTCTCTGACTCCACCCACCCCCCTTCACGGTCGACTCAAGGCCAGCTGGGCCCCCACCCTGCTGCCCTCCTGGCTTGGACCTCCGCAGGAGTTCAAAAGGAGGGGTCCCTGTGTCTTGTGCCCTGAACGAGTGGCATGACTTCTGGTGTCACTGCTGGCCTGGGCCAAGACCCCCCACCCACTCCAGGGCCTGAGAACTTTCCCAGAACTGAAGCCAGGCCAGTCTTGGTCCCCGAGCCTGAGCTGGTCAGAGCAGAGGTCCCATCGTGAAGAGCAGGGCCTCTGACACCTCTGACCCACTGAGTCTGCCTGACATTCCAGCGGTGGAGCCTGATTTTCTGCTGGAAAGTGCCCAAGGCTCTCCTGGGCCATTTGTGAATGATTGGAGGGGGTGGGGCGGTGAAGGCCAGTGGGGCCCTGGTGGCCTGGCTCCCAGGAGGAGTAAGTGTTTCCCTAGTCCCGTGGGGCTCTTCCCAGAGGTCAGTTGTGGTGGGCAGTGGGATCCTAAACCGTCCAGGCTGCCACCCCTTCCTGGGCTGGGGCCCAGAAGGCAGTGACAGGATAGCAAAAGGTGTAGCCAGGGCTGAGTCCCGGCTCACACAGTGGTTCTTCGGGCACAGAGGGCCAGTCGCTGGCCCCTGAGGGTGATCACTCTCTGCTCCAGTCAGTGCCCATTAGCCTTCACTGCCAGCAGCCTCCTGCTGAGTAGAGGGTCTGGGGGAGAAGGCAGCCCTGGGGAGCGCTGAGGGTGAGGGACTCCTCTCAGGAAGCCCCCCTGACTGGGTCTGATTGGACCCCAGCCCTCATCCGGGTCTACAGCAGGCCACCGTTGCCCAGCGCCAGGCTCTGGCCCTTGTGGAGGATGGCAGTCCGGCCTGCTCTGGCAGGAGGCATGTTCATAGGATAGGATGAAAATAGGAAGTGGTCTCCAGTGCCAGGCGGGTGCCTGCGTGCCATTCTTCCTGCATGTGGGGGCAGCTGCTCCCGGGAAGGAAGGGCCTTAGTCAGCCGCCCAGTCAGCTGCTGGGAACCCTGCGCCCAGCCTCTGGGAAATGCTGCAAGCCATTCAGTTGGACTCCCCCGAGGCTCAGAGGCCCACTCTGCCAGGACACCCATTAGGAACCTAACCATGTTGAAGTCTCTTATTCCAGTTCATCTTCCCAGGATCCCTGCTGGGCAGACTCATGTTACAGATGAGGAAGCCAAGGCCTAGACACATGTTCAGGGTCCCGCAGCTGACTGCTGGCAGTGCCAGGATGTGAACTTGGGAGGATTTAGGTCCAGGGCTCCATCGTGGGGTCCAGCCTCCAAGGCCAGGAGCAGCTGGGAGGCTGAGGCCGAGTGAGCCCTGTTGGGTAGGGAGTCATCAGGGTGGCCTGAGGTTTGGAGTCCGGGGCTGGCATTGTCCACCTCCGGTGCCCTCTGGGTGTTAAAGTCCCTCCTGCTCAGCATCTGTTGAGATCCTGCTGTGTGCTCTGTGTGGCACCAGGAACTCAGTGGTGAGCAAGGTGTGTTCAACCCTGCCTTTGGAGAGCTGACATTCTGCGAAGAGGCAATGATCAACCAGTAAACAAATAAGAAAATGATGTAATTTCAGCTTTTGATAAAGGCCGCGAAGGACACCCATCAGAGTGATGAGGGTGATGAGAGTGGCCGTGGGGCTTTAGCTGAGGGGGTCAGAGGTGATCTCCTCCCTGGAAGGTGACACTTGAGCTGACACTTGTATGACCAGAAGGAGCCAACAAAATGACTCTAGGAGGAAAGGGTGTACTAGGCAGAGGAACAGGGAGAGCAAAGGCCCTGTGGCAGGAACAGGTTGGAAGTCTTTAGAGGACAGTGCCAGGTTAACTGTCCAGTTAACAGCTCCAGTGGTGCCAAGATGTAGGCCACCACCCAATACAGATGACCTGACCACCCAAGGCAGATGGGCGTGGGCATCTGTTCTAAGCCCTGTGCCGCCGGTCAGGGGAGCTGTGCCGGCTTCACAGTGGGTGAATTTCTGCCTCTGAGGATTCCTACATGGAGTACTAGAAATCTTCCTCCATAACTTCCCAGAGGACAGGCCAGGGATGACAGGAAGGGATGAGAGCATGACTCCACTGTAACAGATGGTTTTATCCATTTCCCTCTGTGCTTCACGCTGACTTACAGGACCCCTTGACCCCTTGAGTCACAGGTGCTGAGATGGGAGCTTCTCAGAGTGGTCCTGGGGGTAGTTGTAGACATTCGAGTCCTCTAGCTCTACTGAAGCCTTGCTCTGTCTAAGGGCAGCTGTGGTGTGGCTGAGCCTGTGTACCACTTCTGATGAGTGAGCAGGGCACACTTCCTGGACACCCACCAGGGAAAGGGAATCATGGAAGACTTGCGTGCAAAGCACGGGTGAGTCTATGCTGATCCTGGGGTGGGGGTTTCATAGGGAAAGAACACAGAAGTCCAGATAAAAATCATCTAAGATAGGGCTTCCCTGATGGTTCAGTGGTAAAGAATCAGCCTGCAAAGGCAGAAGACATAAGTTCTATGTCTAGAAAGATCCAGGAAGATCCCACATGCCTTAGAGCAACTAAGCCTGTGCGCCACATCTACTGAGCCTGTGCTTTAGAGCCCGGGAACCGCAACTACTGAAGCCTGTGTGCCCTAGAGCCCATGTTTCACAACAAGAGAAGCCACCATAATGAGAAGCCCGTGTACCACAACTAGAGTGTAGTCCCCGCTCCCTGCAACTAGAGGAAAGCCCATGCAGCGTCAAAGACTCAGCACAGCCATCAGTTCAGTTCAGCTCAGTCGCTCAGTCGTGTCCAACTCTTTGTGACCCCGTCGACTGCAGCACACAAGGCTTCCCTGTCCATCACCAACTCCCAGAGCTTACTCAAACTCATGTCCATCGAGTCAGTGATGCCATCCAACCATCTCATCCTCTGTCATCCCCTTCTCCTTCTACCTTCAGACCCAGCATCAGGGTCTTTTCCAATGAGTCAGTTCTTCGCATCTTGGGGTCAAAGTATTGGGGTTTCAGCTTCAGCATCTGTCCTTCCAATGAATTTTCAGGGCTGATTTCCTTTAGGATGGACTGGTTGGATCTCCTTGCAGTTTAACAAAATACATTTATTTATAGCACAGCCATAAATAAATATTTTTAAAATCATCTAAAATAGTTCATGAGCTTCCCACATGGTGCTAGTGGTAAGGAACCCGCCTGCCAATGCAGGAGACATAAAAGATGCAGGTTGGATCTCTGCATTGGGAAGATCCTCTGGAAGAGAACATGGCAACCCACTCCAGTATTCTTGCCTGGAGAACCCCATGGATAGAGGAGCCTGGCGGGCTACAGTCCATAGGGTTGCAAAGAATCACACATGACTGAATCGACATAGCTCGCAAGATATTTCACAGGGGGTTCACGGAGTAGAGAATTTGCATCTGGTGAGGGGTCAGGGAAAAAAAGTGGAGCACAAAGACCAGGTCAGGTGGAGATGTAGGGAAGATGCGGCTGCACTCTGGGGCCAGTGTGTCTCCAGGGCAAAAGGGGTCCTTAGTGGCTTTTGACCTCACCCCCACGACTCGTCAAAACCACGTACAGAACTGTCTTGCTGGACTTCTCTTGCCGCTTTATCGTGTTCTTTTCTGGAATAGTTTCTGACCTTGCCTTTCACCACTCTCCTATCTCATGTGTCCATCAAAAGTAAGCCATTCTCCAAGAGGCCAGACTGGCCCATCTGTGCACTCTGCCCTCCACCACGATTGCCTTGAAGGCCCTCAGTTCTACTCCTGATCGTGAACGCTATCTTCTCACCACAGATCGAGCCCACTACTTGCACCCCAATTCTTTCTTTCACTTCAGTTTAGTGGAGTATGGACACAACTTAGTGGCTCAGGCAGTAAAGAATCTGCCTGCAATGCAAGACACCTGGGTTCAGTCCCTCGGTTGGGAAAACCCCCTGGAGAAGGGAATGGCAACCCACTCCAGTATTCTTGCCTGGAGAATTTCATGGACAGAGGAGCCTGGTGGGCTACAGTCCTTGGGGTCACAAAGAGTCGGACACACCTGAGCGACTGATACTTGACATGCCGTTAGGAGCACAGGATTCTTGATGCAAAGCTGTTTCCCTAAGAATCTGGAACATTTGATCTTCTAGTCCTCTGGCATCCGTTGCTGCCGAGGAGAAGTCTGCTGTCAGTCTCACTGTCATTCTTTTGTGTAATTCCTCATTTCTTTCTGGCACTTTTAAGATTTTTTTTTTTTAAGTTCTGCAGTTTTCCTATTATGTGAATTTCTTTTTGTTTATGCTTCTTAGGACTCAGTGTGCATCTTCAGTGTGAGGACTTATTCTTTAGTTCTGGACATTTCTCAACCATTAGGTCTTGAGTTTTTCCTGCTTTCACCTTCTGGAATTCCTATGCATGTTGGACCTTCTTGGACCATTTCATTTTATCCTTTAAGAGACTTTGTATCTTATTTTTCCTTGTTTTTATATCTCTGTGCTGCATTTCATGAAATTTCTTCAGATGTGTTTTCCAGTTCCCTCTTCCACCATAGCTAATTTGCTATATAATCCATCCACTGAACTTTTATTTTATACTGTGATGACTATTTGATATCCTTTGAAATCTATCTGTTCTTTATTTTAAAGTAATATTTTTATTATGTCTTCCACTTCTGCTCCTATCTCCTTAGTAATTCAAAATTTCTATTATGTAGTTTAAAAAAATTGTTCTAGTATCTATTAATACATCTATGATCTCCTGCTGATGCTGTGACTTGCTTTCTCAGATTCTTCATAATTTCTTTTTATTGTGAGTTCATCTTCACCAGGGATTGTTTTTCTGTAGAAATTGCCCTGGGTGGAAGTGTTCATACAAAGTGATTAGAAGTAAGTTTTATAGTGTTTTTTTTTTTTTATCAGTTTTTATATTAATTTCTAGACTTGGGGCTGGATTGTGTAAATTTGAATCCCATACCTATTTGTGTCTCTGGCGAGGGTTTTGTTTTCTCACAGTTGACATCTTTTTCCTACCCACTGTTCTAAGGAGGATGGAGTGTTTCGTTTCTTGGGTCGGCTTTACAAATCTACTTTGCTCAGGGCAGCCCTTTTAGGCCTGGGCTTTACGTGAAGACATCAGTTCCAGCTTACCACCTCAGGGAGTCCAGGACAAATATCCTGCCCCTGTGTTATGATGGATTCTGTAGCTTTCCCCGGCTTTTGTGGCCCATGAACCTGAGGGCTTCTAGATGACTCAACTCATGAGTCATGAGTCCTGAGTCCCCTCCGTGTATCTCCTGGATCTTCCTTTGAATGAAACCTCCCACCCTTAGCTTCTCCTTTCTAGTTCCATGACTCCTCTTTCTGGCTCCAGACTGTGACACAGTGATGCCCAGAATCCCAGATGGGGCCTGAAAGCACAGATGCTTCAAACACATCCTCCAATTCCCAGGAACCTCGGACTCTGATCAATTACAGTCTTTTGAGTCTGTGTTGTGCTGTTCAGTCATGTCCGACTCTTTGTGACCCCATGGACTGTAGCCCGCCAGGCCCCTCTGTCCATGGGGATTCTCTAGGCAAGAATACTAGAGTGGGTTGCCATGTCCTCCTCCAGGGGATATTTCCAACCCAGAGATCGAACCTAGGCCTCCTGCATTGCAGGTAGATTCTTTACTGTCTGAGCCACCAGGGAAGCCCAAGAATACTGGAGTGGGTAGCTTATCCTTTTTACAGGGGATCTTCCTGACCCAGGAACCGAACTGGGGTCTCCTGAATTGCAGGTGGAATCTTTACCAGCTGAGCTACCAGGGAAACCCTTTGAGTCTGTGACCTTCTAGCAAAAAACTATAAAAGAGGCCAGATGAGACCAAGAACTTTCTACCCATGAAACCAGGGTCTTTTGATATACCTAGATCACTGGTTCTCAACCTGGGACATTTTTGTCCTCCTAGAGACTTGTTGGCAATATCTGGAGACAGTTTTGAATGTTGTGACTGGTGGTGCTGGTGGGCATTTAGTAGATAATGGCTAGGGATGCTGTTAAACATTCTACCATGCATAGGACAGCCCTCAACAATACAGGATTAATTCTTCAGGCTAAACTGTCTACATTGCCACTGTTAAAGAACCCTGATAACCTCTTCTTCCTTTTCTCACAACTGGCCTCTGAATCCATAGGCACCAAGACCTAGGTCTGTGATGGAAGTGAGGGACGGAGAAATGGTCTGAGATTCTGACCCCAGGAGTCAGGGGGACAGAGGAGTCTTAAGACTGAGACTGCATCTGGGGGAAGAGTGGGTCTCATCAGATTCAAGGGACCCTGATGCCCAGAATGTTCCCAGCTTGCCCTCAGAGCCTCACCCAGGCCTGCCCTGCCTGCCTATGAGGCCTTCGACTCTGCTCCCTCCTCTGTGCAGCCCGCACGAGCCGGCCACACGCTTCTCTGTGATGTGGGGAGCAGGCGTGCGGTCGTTGGAGCAGGCCAGGCCCTCCTGGGGGGAGTGAGGACATATCTCTGGTGCCATCTTTCCTGTTCTGATAAATAACTGATCTGTGGTTGAGGCAAGAAGGTCACCTCTGCCCAGGGAAGCTCAGGAACAAACCACTTGTGACCGGTGGGAAGAGACCAGGGTGGGGGCAGCGGGAAGTCTGCCTTCCCTGGCCACCAGGCTGCTGGGGGCAGATTTCAGAAAAGGGAAGTGCTGAGCTGGGGCAGCGTTTCCTGTGGTCGCGGCAGTCAGGGCATCGGGGCAGGCATGGCAAATCAGAGGGGAGGCTGGCCTGCCCCAGGAGGGGGCGAGGTGAGCCTCCCTGAGCAGGCCTGGCCAGGGGACCCTGGCTAAGCAGCTTGTGCTATCTTCCATGGGTCTGGGCCGGGGGCTTTGGGATGAGGGGGCTTATTAAAATGCCCAGGGGGGACTTGGGTCCTCGGTTTGGGCATCTTCCGGAGCTCAGCTCTGCCCTCAGAATGAGGTCCACCAGGTTTGGAGAGTTGTGCCTTGCCCCTTGTTATCTCCAGACGCTGCCCATCCTGCACCTGTTCCCGCAGTTCCCCTACCCAGAGGCCTGCTGTCCCTTCCCCTTTGGGAAGCCCTCAGCCCCTGGCTGGGCTGCTCCGCGGAAGCCCCTTTCTCCCCGAAGACCAGAGCCCAGAAGCCTGTGAAGCCTGCCCAGCTCCTGTGCTGCTCAAGAAGGCAGCTTGTCTGTCTGCGTTTTTGTCTCTTGTTAGGGAGGGGCCTGGAGTGGCAGCCTAGGAGTGAGGGAGGGGGCCAGGTCCCCAGAGCTCCTAGAGCCCACCTCCCCTCCTCTGAGCACTACAGGGCATGAGCTCAGGCTCTGACCCCAGAAGACAGCTGGACCTGGGAGGGGAGCTGAGGGCAGACCGGCTTCCCTCTGGTCCCAGCACAGAGGTGGCCTGGCCCTCTGCTCCCCCTGCCTCTAAGCTGAGTCCCTCCCACCCCACCTTGACTGTCCAGCTTTACTCCAGCCCTACCAGACCTCGTGTGTCCAGTCACTTCAGTCGTGTCTGACTCTTTGTGAACCCGTGGACTGTAGCCCACCAGGCTCCTCTGTCCATGGGATTCTCCAGGATAGAATACTGGAGTGGGTTGCCATTCCCTTCTCCAGGGGATCATCTCGACCCAGGGATCAAACCCACATCTCCTGCACTGTAGGCAGATTCTTTGCCACTGAGCCACTGGGGAAGCCCACACCAGACCTTAGCAGGATACAAATAAACCCTGGGCGCTCCTCTGTCCCTTCTGCCCTGGCTGAGCCCCCATTCTGGTGAGCCCTGCGGCCAGGGAGCATGGCTCCACCAGCCCCACAGCCGTGCAGCCCACAGCCCTGTGCTCCTCTGGAGGCTCTGAGGCCAGTGAGGGTGGGTGTGTGGTATGTGTGTGTGGGGTCTGCTCCCAGCTGGGGCCTGTGTCTGGCAGAGATCGAGTCAGCAAGACCAGCCCCCACCTCTGGCTCACTGTTCTCTGGCTGCGTGCGCAGTGCCTGGGACGGCCAGGGCAGCCCACCGCCCCCATCTCTCCTGACCTTGGGTCACCTCTTCTCTCTTTGTCTGTCTCTGTCTCGTCTGTTTTTCTCTCTCTTTCGTAAGTCCATCCAGCCCCAGGGACTCCCAACCCCTCTCTTTCTATATTTATACATCTGTCAGTCTGTCTGTCTGGCTCTCCGTGTTTCTCTCTCCTTATCTCTTTCCTATCACCTACCCCAACCCCGGCTTTTCTGCGTCTGCTGTGTCTGTGTCCATCTCCTTGTCTCCTTGCTTCTCTCCCTGTCTCTCTCACCCTCCAAGCTCACCCCCAACCCTCATCTTTCTGAGGCTCTTGCCGTCCAAGAGCCCCTGTAGGCAGCCCAGCCACAGTCTTGGCAGGACCTGCTGGGGCATTTCTTAGTCGCCCATGGGCCCTCATCCTGTTATCAGTTGGAAATGAATCAGAGATTAGGAAACGGGGGGAGTGGGGGTGTTATCGCCTTGCGCACACGGGGCTCTCAGCTAATCTCTGGTGGCCCTGGGTTCGAGAGGAAATGCAGTTGCAACACCGAGCCCTTCTTACCGTCACTGTCATGTTCGCGGCAAGGCGGTGGGGGGACACGGGTGCAAGGTTGGCAGGGGAGAGGAGGAGGTCTGTGGATGTGTGCATACCCACACAGGCACATGTGCATACGTGCACACACATACACAAGAAGCCACTATTGCACACTTCCCCCGTTGCCGGGCTTCGCCCTTATCCTTCTACTCTCTTCACTGATGATTTCTCAGCCTGCCCCAGGCCCGGTGCAGCCCATTCTCCTCCTAGCAGACGGTGTAGCCCTTCTAACCAAACTCCCCTGCAGTGCTCAGGACCAGCCCAGGATTGTCACTGTGGCCTCCAAGATTTTATGTCCAGTTCCGGCCCCACCCCGTGCCCTCTCCCCCTACTGTCTCTCAGCTGTCTCTGCTCTGCCACCCTGGCCTCCTTATCCTCCTCTGTGCCCCAGCTTTTGCACATGCTGTCCCCTCTGCCTGGAGTACTTTCCTCTCTCACCCATCTGGCTGAATCCATGTGTCCCGGCTCACTCAGCTTTCATGTCATTTTCTCAGAGCATCACGTGTTTCCATCAGCGCACTGTCTCAGGGGCTCTGCTCACCTCCCCCGCCCCCCATCCCATGCCGTGTCTGCACAGCATGGATTTCCATCATCACACTGGGCTACGCTTTTCAGGGGGTGATTCCTTGCGTCCCATCCACCTTTCACCAGACGGGATGTGATGAGGTAGGGACCAAGTCTTCCACCCCCCATCCAGGACTTGGCCCAGGACCGGGCACATTAGACAGTGGTTGCATGAACAGAGAGGTGGATGCTTGCAGGCGCACACAGAAAATCACACACACCCACAGGCAATGCCCAAGAACTGCCACATAGACAAATACCCAGGCAAATTCACAGACATGGGCCTGCAAACCCAAGTACAGAGACAAGAGAGATGGAGACACATATCTGTCCCCAATGTCCCCTATGTGTCTCATCAGCTGGTGGGCACCCCCGTCACCTGGCTCATGGGCACCCCCAACCTTGCCCCTCAGGTGGGACCCCCCGTCTGTGGGGACCTCCTGGATTCTGTAGCTGGCCTGGCCTTGGCTTCAGGGAACCCAGGTCACAGGCTCCCTAGGCAGGATTCTCTGGGCCCTGCCAGTGGACTGGAGGTATTAGTTCTTACATCAGGCAGCTTTCAGATCCTACACGTAGTCCCACAGCCAGTATGGCCCAGCATAGAGATTAACACTGGGAGCATGGCATCAGTTAGCCTCTTATGTGGCGTTTTAAAGAGAGGTGGCAGTTCAGGGAGAGACTGGAGCAGCACGCACGAAGCTAAAGCTTGGTGTTTTTCTCAGCCATGTTTTGCTTTCGGAAATCACTGCTGAAGTTAATCCGGTTAGAGTTTCTGTCTCAGACTCAAGGAGGTTCCAGCTGGAAACAGGCGGCCGTGATGGCAGACAGGGGTGAAGGGTGGCAGGCCATGTGGAGGGCAGGCCCTCAGGCGGGGGGGTTGCTGGCAGCAGGAGGGTGGCAGTGGCACGAGGTGGGGTGGGGCCTCACCTGGCTTCCTCTGTGAGTGGGGGCGGGGTGGGGGCAGGGGCATCTGGCCCCAGGAAGGCAGCCGAGGTAGGGTGCAGAGACTAGCCTGCCTTCCTGCAGCGGGGACTGGGGCCTTGAGACTTTGAGGCAACCGTCTTCCAAAGCAACTACAGGCAGCTTCTCTCTCTCAGGTGGATTTTGCCATCATCCCCACCCAGCAGAGAAAAGCAGGAAGGCCTTCTTGGGGTTCTGATGACTTCTGAGGGTCCCCATGTCAGTCTCTGCCTGACGAGAGGCTACTTCTCTGCTGTCACAGCCCCGACGAGAAAGAACTAGAACCATGTGCATTGTGCCCCCGGTGGAGGAGGAAGACAGCAGGGAACACCGCTGGGACCGTCCTTCAAATCGAAGGGCATCTTCCCAGTTACCCACTGGCTAACCCTCCGCCAGCCAGACCCCTCCACCATCCCCCACCCTTAAGAGAAGGGTGCTCTCAAATTCTCCTTCCTTGGCGGCCTCTAGCAGCTTCGAGGTGCCTCTGTCCGGATTTCCAGTCCCCCGCACCAGGCCCAGCCCGGACCCCACGTTTCCAGACACACTGGCCGGAACGGTGCCCTGCGGGGAAGGGTGGAGGGGCTCCCGCAGCACCCCGTCTCTCGCGCCCCGTTTCCTCTTCGCCCCCGGGGCCTGGCGGCTGGCCTGGCGTCTCTCGGATGGAAACACTGAAGACTCCTAGGCTGATCTGAGAAACGTGAGAACAGGGCTGGGAAAATCGGCCGTTTTTGTGGTTTGGGGGTTTGAAGCGAGTTTCACAACTGATCTCCCAAGAACACGGTCCAGTCAGAAGGGTTCCCTGCCCGGGGGCCCGTTTCCCTGCTGGCTCCGGTGCTGACCGCCCGCCCGGCCGGGCTGCAAGCAAGTGGAGGGCCGAGGCTGAGGCAGGGGGCTTTGCCCGCCCACCCCACCTGCTCCCCGTGTTCTCTCTTTGGGGGATGAGCACGAGGAGCCGAGATGATGGAGCCAACTGGAGGGGGCTCATGTGGCTTCTGCTTGGTCCTTTGGCGTGGGGAGAGGCATCCACGTGGCACCCACCACTCTCCCATCCTGGAAGTCTTTCTAGATACCTCTGGGGGCAGGTGTGCCCTTTATAACCTTCATCTGTGGGGACAAGAAGGCCCATAATTTCCTTTGTTGCCAGGATCTTGCGTTGGAGCTGACTGGCATGGGGTACAAGAGGGACCTGCTCTGGCGGATCAGGGAGAGAGTGGGGACCCCAGGGAGCTTCACCCAGCCCACCCTGGATCACCAGAACTTCCATCGCTTCCTTTGCAGACGGTGCCCAGCTGGGGCGAGGAAGGGGACCCCTGCCTCCAAGTGGCCTGGCCCCCCAGCCTGTCCTTCCACTCTGGGAAGTCCCAGGCTGCCTCAGGCTGGCCGGGGCAGAACTGAAATTGGTGACATCTGCCTTTTGGGGCCCCTGGGCTCCCGCCCCCGCCCACTCGCCCCAGAGTCTGCAGGCGCTCCCTCCAAAGCTGGGAGGAGCAGCAGCCGTGTGCTCCCTGAGTGAGCGCACCCTCCTGCTCTCCACACCGCCCCCCCCCCGCCCCCCGGCCCGGGCCCTGCGCGACCGCGCACTCCCCAGGTCTGGAGGTTGGCACGTGATTCCACACACTGCTGTGCCTCTGTCAGGGGCACGGTGTTCTCAGACATGCCATCTCCCACCCCACATGGCAGAGGGGAGATGAAGGCCCCAGGCCCTCCCACCCAGGATGTGGGGTGAGGCAGGGGTGTTTGGGCAGCAGAACCCCAGCTTCTCCCGCTCTGCTGAGGGGGGGTCAGGACAGTACTGTGTCCTGTTACCAAGTGAGGGTGTGGCTGGAGACTTGCCACGTCCCGTAAGGCAGCTGAGAAAACAGGCTGGGGCTGGGAGTCATCAGATCCACGGCCAGGGAGACGGCAAGTCGCGTGCTTGGTCAGGGGAGTGGTCAGGTGGCCACACAGACGTGGTGGACCAGCCCGGTGGAGAGTCCCACATGGCCACGCGCTGGGGCCAGGGAGAGGTGGTGTGGCCAGACATAGAGCCTGGCTGGACAGGAAGCTTCGAGCAGACCCACGGAATCTCTCGATCAGGACCAGATGAGCCTGAACGATTGAACACGCCCAGGTGGACAACTGGCCAGCATCTGAGGACCCCTCAGGGAGCCTGGCTCTGGGGTGGGGGCAGCCGGGCAGGTGAGCCCCATGGCATTGTGGAGACACCCAGACACAGCAGCTGGGCTGGGCCCAGGAAGGCTGGGGCTGTCCTTGTGTATCAGCAGAGTGCCCGTGTCCCCCTTCCCCGTTCCCTATCCATACACCCCCTCCCAGCTTCCTGTTCCTGTTTTGGGGCCTCAGGAACTTCCTCTTCTCATTATGGTTCAAAATGGCTGGCTGGTCTCAGCTGGAGGCCCATCGGGAGGCTGGTCGCCCCAGACCAAGGCACACGGACAGAGAGAGGGAGTGGGGGCTTTGTGCCGCCAGGGGTGGCAGCGCCCGCAGAGGCCAGCGCCCCAGCCCTGACAAGGCTCCGTCCCCAGCTTCTCGGGGCGTCCGGGGTGAGCCCTGCTCAAGGCCACAGTGGCCCGGGACATTGCATAGTCAGTGCCATCCCCTTCCTGCCTCAGACAAGGCACCAGAGGGCTTCTTGCCCTCCTCGTCTTCCTGCTTCCTCCCAGGCACACTTGCACTCGACACAGACACTTCATGGGCAGCACCACATCAGCCCACGTGCGCACACGCACACACACAAGTGCACACACACAGGCGCGCACACGCTTGCAGATGGCCCCACCAGGAGCTGAGCTGCTGAGGGCTGGCCTGGGGAGTGTCCTCGTGTGTGCATGCCTTGGTGGGTGTGTAGGTGTGTGTGGGGATCACGTGTATGAGTGTGCAGGTCTCTCCGGGTGAACATGTCGGGGACGCCATCTCCTCCCAAACGCATTCTTCATACTGAGCAGAGCCGCTCCCTCAAATGAGGCTGAGATGCGTCCTGCCAAGTCCCCGAGCTTGCCCTCAGTGGGCACAGGGTGGGCTTCCCTCCCTGGGTGACTCCTCCGGGGTACCTAAAGTGAGGGTGGGGGGCATGGTACTGCATAGGGCATGGGGGGAGGGTGCCAGGAAGGGTACCCAGGGCAGGCTTCAAGTTGCCACCTTGGACCACCTTGATCCACTGGCGGCGTGAAGTCACGGGCACCTGGTGGGCACCAGGGCCTAGGGTGGGGCTTGGGGGCGAGTGTGGGCAGAACTGCTGGGGGCCGGGCTCACGTCCACCTCTCTGTTCATCCAGCTGAGCGGGGATGGGGCTGAGAATTCAGAGGCTTCCTCCCAGGGGCTGTGGCAGGGGTCAAGGTCAAGACAGTGCCTCTCCACTGTAGGTTGTGTCCAACGTTTCCTGAACACTTGCTACGGGCCAGGGGTCTCCTTCACTGTCTGATGACTGTCACTTACGGATGAGCAGGCTGAGGCCATGTGGTCAGGAGGCTGTGGCTCTGGGACCCAAAGCCGGTGGCCACCGTGCAGGGACGTGCATCAGACTCAGGGCCTGGCCACCCAGCTCCCTGGGGACAGCCTTACAGGGAGGCAGCGTAGAGAACTCAGGAGCCCAGGGTCACCCGGTTCCTGCTTGGCCCCTGGCTTGTGCTCCCTGGAGCACTGAGGGGAGGCAGAGAACAAGCTCTGGCTGATTGTTTACGCAGAGGTCTCGGGGCCATAATTAAGACTCCGAGAATCAGGCCTTTATCGGCCAGGTTATCTGGAGCAGCCTCCGAAGGGGAAACATCCCGGAGCATCTAATGAAGGAAAGTTGGACCGGTTTTAAGGCTTTTTTAAAGCGTGAAGAATAGGCCTTTGTTGCCAGCTCCCCTCCTGTGGCAGCCTGCCTGGTCCCTGGACTTCAGCGGCTGCCCCGGGCCAGGGGCAGGGCCAGGCAGCTCCTGCAGCCCCCACCCTGCCGGGCTGAGCCCCCCAGCCCCGGCCACTAGTGGTTCCTGTCCCAGTGGCAGTGCTGGCCGTGGGCAGGGCCCCAGGAGTGCAGTCCTGAGGATGCCCCTCCCCTGCCCGATCCTGTGCACTGCCAGCCTGAAGCCAGACCCAGGTTGGGATGGGGTGGGACTGGCGATGAGGGGTGACCTCTGATGGCCCAAAGCCCTGCACGACCTGGCTTTGTGCCACCTCCACCAGGTCTTGGCCTCCCCCTTTTGCAGCCTCTGTACCTTTGCTAAAGCTGTTCCCTCCACCCTCGATGCTTTTCCCTGCTCCTTTCCCCCTAGGAAATTTCTACCTGTATGTGAAGACTTAGCTTGGGCATCACCCTCCCTAGGAGCCTTCTCTGCACTCCAGGCCAGGTTCCCTGACCCTCCTCTGAACCTCCAGCTACACCGTCTCCATGTCCCGCGTTGTGTGTCCCTTGAGGGCAGGTCTTGGGTGTCAGACAAGCCCTGTGCCGGACTCGGAATTTGTAAGCCCTCAGTTCCTTAAAGAGAAAAAGGAAAGGAAAAGTGAGGAGGGGCAGTGGCAGGCTGTAAACCCCCGAGTGCTCACTGCGACTGCCTGAGGAAAGAAGCTTCACCACATGGAACAGAGAGGGAATCCGAGAGCTGGGTGCAGAGCTGGCCTGCCCACAGCCCTTCCGATGGTGGGTGGAGAGTCTGGGCAGTGAACAGCAAACCTGTTTGGTAAAAGGTCAGATGGGAAATCTTTTAGGCTCTGTGGCCTGTTCAGCTCCTATGCTGCTGCCACTGCAGGGCAGGAGCAGCCACAGTCGAGGGGTTTGTGAAAGGGTGTTCTGTGCTTCAGTAAACTTTCTTTATGCATTTCACATCGTGTTCATATCTTTCTTTATGCATTTCACATCGTGTTCATATCTTTCTTTATGCATTTCACATCGTGTTCATATTTTTCTTTATGCATTTCACATCGTGTTCATGTGTCACAGAATAGGAGCTTTTGCTGTTGATTTTTTTCCTACCTTTTAAAAAGTGTAAAAATCATTCGCTCACAGATTGTATTATGGGCTGGGGCCGGTGGAAGACTAATCCAGGGTCCAGGGTGAGAACCAAGCCTCCCCACTCTGAGACTGACCTGGTCAGTGGTCCCCGGGGGCCCCCCACTCAAACATGGTGTGTGCTCAACAAATGGAGGGCCAAACGAATGAGGGAGCTAACTAACCAACTAGCCAACTAAATAAGCCCTTATCTTCTGGGTTCAGAGTAACCCCCTTCCTAAGTCTGGGCTTCATTAGACCTGACGGATCCCTTGTCCTCTGATCTGTCCCACTGACCTCTTGCCCAACCCTCATCTTTCTGACCTCTGACCAGGCCTCTCATCCACCTTCAAGCTGCCCAAGACGGTGGAGAGAAGCCTAGCAAGTGTCCAGAAGCTTCTAATGGACACTCAGCACTGCTGGGCCAAGGGAGCCGCGTGGCAGAGGAGGGCAGGGTGGCTGTGTGTGTGGGTCAGGGGTTTGGGGCTGAGAGGGGGTTCTGGCTGCACCTGGGGGTGGGGCAGGGTTGTCTGGGCAGGCAGGGGACAAAGGTTTCGGGAGCCGGACCTGCCAGGGTGCACCACAGTAAACCCGGGGAACTGATTCGAGGGGCTCCTTATCCACTCGGCTGGGCTCGCCTGTGGGTGTGAGTGAGCCA
Organism: Redunca redunca; assembly: GCA_006410935.1. Taxonomy (NCBI): domain Eukaryota; kingdom Metazoa; phylum Chordata; class Mammalia; order Artiodactyla; family Bovidae; genus Redunca; species Redunca redunca. The sequence continues at coordinate 454,366 of SJYQ01000322.1, read as the reverse complement.
GGAGGCTCCCAGGAGGCCCCAGCGTGCCTCCTGTAAGCCTGCCTCCACACCTGACGTGAGGCCCTCCCTATTCCACACTCGTGTGTTTGGGTTCAGTATTGCCCTGTGTCCATCGTTCATTCACTCAATAACCATTGGCACACCTCCCACCAGCTACCTGCCAGACAGATCCCCTTCTGGTTTCAAGATTCTTAGTTCATGGGGCTGACAATCCAGCAAAGAAGGCAGATACAGACAAGTGAGGCCAAGGACAGGGCCATTGCTAAGGGCACCAGGAACTGGGAGTCCAGCACAGTGGGGGCATGGCCAGTGTGTCCCTGGACAGTGACTGGGGCTTACTTCAGGAGGGGGTCCCTGGAGTGGGAGGCAGTAGAGCCTGAACCTGAGTGAGGAGAAGGGCCAGCCAAGCAAAGACCCAGAGGGAACCCCGGGGCAGGAGCAAGTTGCTTGAGAGACAGCCCAGAGAGATGGGCAGAGCAACAAGTAGGGGGACAGGGAGGCGGCCTTGCCACCCTGAACCCAACAGGACACTGGGGAGGAGGCAGCAGATACAAGGGCCTGGGGCACCTTTGGGGGCCAGGCCAGGAACAGGGCCAGACTGACGTTTGCAAAGATCCCTGGGCGCTGCTGAGGGTGGGACCTGCAGAGGAAGACACCTGTCCCCAGGTGCATGGTGGAGCTAGTGTGTGGATAGGACTCTGGGCTCTGGGGGGTCAGGGCTGGGTCTCGCGCTGGAGCAGGCGCAGAAGGCTGGGCGGGACGTGGGTGGTGGGCAGGCCCCGAGACTCTTGCTCTTGGCCTGGCTCTGGCGTTGGCTTGGTGTGCGGCCGCCAGGGAGCCATGTGTGGGCATGTCCCAGGGCTGCCCGCCCGCTGCTCTGGAGACAGAAACCGTGGGCAAGATCTTAGTGCTGTGGAGTGAGCCGGGCGGTGGNCAGGGGGACACACAGGCTGGGGCTCTGGGCCTGGGTGCCCCCTTTACAGCCTGGAGGGGAGGGCACAGCCCGAGGGAAGGGGGACCTCCAGTGTGCCTGGGAACCCGCTGACCCATCTGTCTGGTTCCCTGCCCATTTCTCCCTCCACAGGCCCCATCCACCACAGGCTCCGGAGATAAAAACGAAAATCTTCCAAGGCTGATGGTCCTAATCTAGGAGGGAGTAAAAAGTCCCAGGAGAGCTCTGCCTCTTGGTGGCCCCTTCTGAAGCGTTGCCTCTTTCGGGGGGACCATGAGCTCTGACCCCTCCATCATTCCTGAGAAAGGCAGAGTCCTGGGCTGTGGATCTGCTGAGTCAGCCCCCGGGTTCAACAAGGTCCCCTTCAGGTGTTACTGCTCGCCTCCCAAGAGAGGCACTGGGGGTGCTGATCTGCCCCGCCACGCCCCATCACTCTAGTTCCCCTGTGAAACCTGTGTCTAGGGTTGGATGAGGGCAAGGCTGGGGTTGGATGAGGGCAAGGCTGCCTGGGGTTGGGGTTGGGGAGGGCAGGCAAGATGCTGAGGGAGTGGGCTCTGGGAGGGAGGCTGGGCTGAGGCTGGAGAGGTGGACAGCCAGCCCTGGCCCCTCGGGCTCCCTTCTCCAGCCCCATAGAAGAGCCTAATCTGCAGGACAAAGCGGGGATTTGCAGCCCCAAAGCCGCTAATTTGGCCTCTGTCAGCACCTGCTCTGTGGGGAGGGAGGAAGCGTCCCCAGCGCTCAGGGAGCCGCCGGTCCTGGCTCGTTTAGGATGGTCGGTACGACCAGGACTTCAACTATCCCCGCTCAGGATCAACACAAGTGACAGCCCCTTTGGGGGTCCCCGGAGCACCTTCAGTCCACCCCCACCCCCGTGAGCTCAGGCCTCCAGTGCCTGTTCCCCAGATACTAGCACTACGGCGCTCCCCTGCCAGAAAAACAGGCCTCCCTCTGGCCAGGGTTGGGAAGGAGGGTGTCTGAGCGACTGGGAGTGCCTTTGGAAGCCGAGGGAAGGAGAGCGCTCTGGGGCCCCTCTTGCACAGGCTGACCTGGGGGCGCGGTTCCGGGCCTCCGGTCTCCGGCCTCCACCACACTGGGCAGCCACAAGCCGGGTGGCCGTTAATAATCAACCCCAGGCTCGGGCCTTGACCTCATGGGCCTCTGAGTAAACAGGCCTTTCTGGCCAAGCGTCCTCAACCTGCTGCAGCCCGCTGGGCCCATCACAGCCTCTCCACCCCTTGAGCTCCTCTGGCCTCGTGGTCCAGGCCTCCCTCCCCCTTCCCAGCTGCAGGCTGGGGCAGTGGTGAGTGATCTGGATGTCTGGGTCTCTCTGACCCCCACACCTCTGCCTACCACCTATTCCTGCCCCAGCACTCAGGCTCTCAGCACCTTTCCCCGCCTTGAGGTGGGGGGCCTCTTCCTGGACTAGGGTTTGCAGACGGACGTCTCGGCCCTGGCCTTAGCCCCCTGCATCAGCACTGCCAGGGTTCGTTGAGCTTGGAACCCCCAGCACAACCTGGGGATTCAGTGCTAACCTTCTGTGACGTGATGCTTGTGGACACTGACATTTGGGACCCGCATCCCAGGTCTGACCGGTTGATCTGGGATGGACATCCCAGGGCAATAAGTCAGACTCTCACAGGCACACAGCAAGCAGCTTGGGCTGCACTGAACGCTCCTGTGTAGACAGTTAGGGTCAGCTGTCAAAAGGCTCATATTCTAGCTCCGGCTCCGCCCTAACTGACGGTGTGACCCTGACCCTCTGGGCCTCAGTTTCCCCATATGCACTGCAAGCAATGGCATACCAATCCCAGAGTTGCCAGCCCCAGGATTTTAGACTGCATCCTGGCTTGGAGTGAGACCCAGGACAGGAATATTACATGTCCCTCCCTGCCCCAGATCATCACTCGTGGATACAGTCATCTGAGCCCCAGTGTCCCTGGCTGCCAGCATCGACTTCCTTCCTCTAGGGCTGTTCTGGGGAACCAGCTCTCTCCTGCTCTCCGACCATGTGGTTCAGGCAGGGCTGCCCCAGTCCTGGCCTCCGGAAGTTGGTCACGTGCCCTGGGCTTGCCCAATGGGTGTCAGCCCTGAGACTTCTGTTGGAAATACTGGGAAATACTGGCAAAGCAGGGGAATAGGAGCCTGGAGGCTGTCCTGCTGGGAGCCTGTGTGTGGGGGGTGGGAGTAGGTGTGTGGGGATGGATGTGGAGGAGCACAGTGGGAAGTAGGGCTGGGAGAGGGACGTGGATTTGCACAGCTGAGAACCAGCTGTGCCTGAAGTCAGTACCATCCCGGGCTTTTTCATCACAAGAGCTGATGAATTTCCTTTCTGCTCAAAGCAGTGCAAATCAGGTTTCTTCCCCTGTTTGCTCATTCTCACACCTGACTCAGACCATGCAGAGAAGATGCCACAAACACACACTAGCTGCAAGTATACATGCTGCTAAACTTCTGCACAGAAAAAGTGAATGAGGACGAGGGCCAGTGAGGGAACCAGCTGGCGGTAGCCAGGGCTTTGAGGGAGGACTTAGCATGAAAGGAAGGGCCAGGCCAAGATAGTGACAGAGAGCTTGGTACCCTGGGGTCTTGGGAGCCACTGGAGGTTCTGGGTGAGGAGATGATGGGCAAATGGGTGAGGCTAACCGGCTGGAGCTCACCAACAAGGGGACGAATATGAACGTTTGTGCCTGACGTCTGTGTGGAAGCATACACAAACACACACACACACACACTCACACACACATTGATCCTTGCATGCAGCAAACATTCTGTGGCCCACTCTGGGAGTCTTTGAGTCTCTGTCCCTTGCAGAGGCCTGGAGCTGACTCTTCACCTGAGTTAGTCAGAGGCCTCTGGTCAGTAAGGCCCCCTCCACCTGGGGCTGCGTGGCTCACAAGGACCTCTTGTGTAGGGGGAACCCAAGGAGAAAGGGCTGCTTCCTCTGCGCCCCTCACAGGGCAAGTGAGACACCTGGGTGGGCCTCTGGAGAGGCAGAGACTCAGCCCCACCAAGGAGGCTGAACTCAGAGGGAGGCATTGACCTAGTGCTTAGGCTGTCCCCAAGACTCTGGGCAGGTGAGCGTCTTAGAGGCAGAGGGCTTCAGATACATGGTATGCACCATTCACATACACCACATACATGCCTATGACAGACACAGCACATGGATGACACACTCACAGATGGCCATCTAGTGTGAGCCTTGCAGGGCAGGGGGAGGTGTGGGGCTCTGTGGAAGGGAGCAAGGACTATAAACAGGGAGCCCCTCCTCCAAGGCTCCTGGCTGACCCCTGGGCTCTGGCCTGGAGAAGATCTCCTTACTAGCGCTGGGACTCCTGGATTGGGGGCCTCCTCTTTAAGCTGCTCCTCTGATACTCTTTTTCTGTTCCTTTTCCTTCCTCTACCTTAGTCTTGGCCTATTTCAGCCCCTTCCCCATTTTTGGCTCTCCTCTTCTGTCTCCCAGGGGGGCACCCAGGGGAGCATCCGAGCCTAGAACTTGGGCTCAGGCCCCTCGGCCACTCCGCCCAGCTCTCATCTTCATGCTGCTCCCTGCCCTGCTCCCTTGCTCCAGCCAGAGCGTCTTGCCCTTTGTCCTGGAACTGCCAGCACCCGTGGGGGCCACTAGCCTCACCTCCTCCCCCAGCCTCTGCAGCCCCAGCTCCTCCCCCGGGAGGTTGGCCAGCGGGCTGGACCGTGGGGAGGCCGCAGAGCCTGGACACGTGTCCTGGCCCCAGGCAGAAGCCGAGCGCTGGCCACAGAGCCACACTGGCCAGGCCCAGCTCTGTCCCCTGAGGTTCCCGGAGCAAGTAGAAGGCAAGGCTCCTGCCTAGGCAGTGGACCTCCCCACTCCACTCCAGGTTGGGAAACTGAGCCCAGCTGGTGAAGCAAGATGTGGGGTGACCTCCAGCAGAATCGAGGTCAGCCAGTGATGGCCCTGTCGCCCCTCTCAGTGGGGTCTCAGGGAAGAGCCTTTCCTGGAAGGGGCAGTGAGAAACAAGGACCCTCTCTCGGCTGTGGATCTTTCCAGGGTGGGAGCTGACTGGGGGACCTCCTTTGGGAGGATAGGGAGGAGCATCTTCCAGCCTGGGCAGTCACTGTCCTGGAGGCCCTTATTGTGATCAGTGCTGTCATTCATTCCAGAGCCTGCTGGCACCCACCTCCAGGAAGCCCACCTGGGCTGAACCAGAAGTGGGAGGACCTCAGATCAACTGGCCTTCTTCCTCACTAAGCACCTGGACCATGATGAGCACCTTGTCGTCATCATGTTCGTTAGGCTAGAAGTTGCAGGAACAGGGCTGGGCCCTCTGCTCTGGGAAGATCTTAGCAGTCACCTCCCATTCTTGGGCCTCAAGACTGGGCTGGTCACTGAGAGCCAGGGCTGCACTGGAGATGCTCCGACCTGACATCTCAGAATCCAGGGCAAGGCCCAGCTTCTGATCATTGATGGGCTGGAGTTTGAGCAGGACCCTTGCTGGGAAGCCCTCAGCCCTGGCTGGGCCTGGAGCTGCAGGTTGCTATGGCAGATGAGCCTGGAAAATGTCAGGAGATACCAGCAGCTGGAGGAAGGGCAGGTGGGGGTGGTGATCAGTGTCTACTGTGGCTGCCTGGGTTTGCATCTGACTCTGCTTTTCCATCCAGGAGTGGGTTGTGCCTATAGAACATGCATATGTGTCCAGCCTGCTGCCTGGCACAAACTTAGCCTTCAATCCATGGCGCCATTAGTCCTGTTCAAGTCAACACGCTCTGAGGGCTGGAAAATTCGTCATTTCTGGAGACCTGGCCAAGACCTGTCTCCAGGCAAAGGGAAAAACTCCTGACTAGATCTCTTTCTGGGCCCCAGTGTCCTCAAGGCACAGACATGCAGTTCTATCTACACACACACACACACACACACACACACACACACCTGGCTTCACTCCCCAGGACCCAACCACCTGCTGGAAAACCAAAAGCTGCTTTTTCAAAATAATGATTAAGAATCAGCATTGACTATTCAAATCGAAACTCCCTAAGCCCCTCTCTGGGGTATCAGCTCCTCTGGAGCCTGTGGGTAAAAAGCTCTTACCATAGTGGAAAAAGTAGTCTGCCGAAACGGAAATCTTCCTCAATTTAGCTGAGTCATATTCTTGTGGTTAAGGAAGTCCAGGTTGCCTCTGGCCCTTCCCCTGATGCTCAGGGCCCAGTCAGCCTGGAGGACCCCAATCCACTCCCCCATGCCTGCCCCTGGTTAACCCCAGGGTCTTCTCTGCAGAGCCTTTGATGATAAGACACTCCGGCCCCTGCTGCTTCCCACGGCTGCTTCCTGCTCCTGGGTGGGGACCCAGAGCCCTGGAGAACCAGGAACTCCGGTGGCACCCCAGTGTGGACTGTGGGCTACAGTGGATGAGAAGTGGGCAGCTCTGGGGGGGAGTGTGCTCTGGGTGCCCTCTGGCCCATAGTCTCGGGCCCCAAGGAGGCTTGCTGCAGAGGGTGGGGAATGGGTGGCTCTGTCTCGTCCTGAATCTGAGGAGCCTGAGCCCATGGGCTGAGATGCTTGGCCCAAGAGTGGCAGGTTCTTGCCCAGCTTGGGCTACTGGTTCAATGGAAGCTCAGGCTGGGTGCCCCTGCCTGGCTACAGGCTGCTGCCCATCCCTTGGAGACCCTTAGGAAGCTTCCAGAGGCCACCCTCTGGGAAGATCAGGAAGGTGTGGGTGGCCACCTGAGTGCTATGTGGAGGGCCTTGAATGCACTAGTTGCCTGGCAAAGAGGGGAGGCTGGCTCTTGGAGTGGGTGTTCTCTAGGTATATCTGTGCCACATGCCAGAAACCAGGGGCCTTCCACACAGCCCTGCCCTTTCAACCCTGGTGCACTTCCTTGGCTATCTGGGAGTCAGCAGGAACCATGAGGCTGCCCACTCGTCTGCCCTCAGGCTTTCCTCATCTGACAAGGGTCACGTGCTGTCTGGGGCTCTGTTTCCTGCCTGAGACATGGAGATACCGATGCCCACGGCTCAAGGTCGTTGGGAAATTAAAGGAATGGCAGAGTAAGAGGGAGCCAGGAGGCCAAGCCCCAGGATACCTGCGGGGTAATGGAAAGCCCTGATGTACCTGGGGGAACAGAGGGCTCCCATGCTTCAGCTTTGGGGCCTCAGGGGCAGTCAGGCTCAGCACCATTCTTTGCTGGCCATGGGAGGAGCCACGTAGCAGAGAGGGCTGGGGCGAGTCCCCAGCTGGGTGTCTGAGATCACCTGGGAGCAACCCTTGGCCTAGAGATTTGGGGAAGGGAGGAACCAGCCAGACATTACCTGCGTCCCGGGAACTCTGGAGAGGGGAACGGGCCTGGAGATACAGCAGGGCTTGGAGTGGGTGTTGGGGCCAATGGGGGACCCCAAACCAGAAGGATTGGGGCACTGCAGCAGACGCCAGGGAGGCCCACCTCCCTGGAGGGCCCCTCGACCCATCTCCATGCCCAGCAGACATTCTCTGGCCTGGACCTGGGGACCATGTTGCCCAGAGTCACCCCACACCCACTTGGACCGGATCCTCCCGAGGCTCTGGCAGCCAGTGTTTGGGAAATTAGGTGAGGGGGGTCTGGGACAGGGGTGAGGAAGGGAACAATTTATGTCTAAAAGTCATCTTGAAATTTTCAACATATTTTTTTTATTTTTCAAAACAAAAGCTCTACACGTGGTAGGGTGGCAGGGATGGGGGTTGAACCTAGCTTTGTGGGAAATGAGTCAGATGGCCATAAAATGTGTTTTTCTGAGCCGAGGGGATTATTTTACATCTTGTGGCATGAAGACACTGAGAGGAAGCCCTCCTCCTGGGTCCCTGGTGGGGCTTCCCCTGCGCCAGCCTGGGCCGCAGGGCCCCAACATTCCTGAGCTGGGGGCTCTCACCCTCCCAGAGGAGATAAGTGCGTGCCCCTTCTGACGGCCTGCCTTCTCATCCCCCAGGCCTCAGCCTCTACCTCCCTGACCTCACGGCCCATTCTCTTTGGCAGGAGGGAAGCTGGGAAGGGGGTGGCCGCGTGGTGGGTACCAGTTTCACCGTGTACAGTCACAGAATCTGGTTGAAGTCCAGTGGACCTCCGAGCCTCCTACCCCCTCATCCCTTGGACAGGCTGGTGTGGGACCGTCCCCAGAGCAGCCGAGGAACTTACAAAAGCACCTGCAAAAAGACCTTCCTTGCCCACCATCAAGCAGCAGCCAAGAATACAGGTGACAAGGGGCATGAGGGGCAAGCTGTTCTTTTGGAGGTTCTTAAGGCCAGAAGGGCAGAAGTCCTCTCCTAACCTCCCCTACACAGTCAGCATCCCCACCTCACTGTGCTCCTCTGGCCTCCCCCAACTCTGGTCCCAGGGGCTGGAAGCAGAATTCCTGCCCAAGGGTTGGAGGTCTCAGAAAGGCTTGCTGTTGTTGTGGTTAAGTCGCTCAGTCCTGTCCGACTCTTTGTGACCTCGTGGACTGTAGCCCACCAGGCTCCTCGGTCCATGGGATTCTCCAGGCAAGAAGACTGGAGTGGGTTGCTATTTCCTTCTCCAGGGGATCTTCCTGACCCAGGGACTGAACCCATGTTTCTCCTGCCTTGGATGGTGAATTCTTTACCACTGAGCCACCTGGGAAGCCTTCAGAAAGGCTAGGATCACGGTATTCCAGGTCGGGAAGACCCCCTGGAGAAGGGCTGGGGTCCCTTCTCATGGCAACCGACTCCAGTATTCTTGCTTGGAGAATCCCTTGGACAGAGGGGCCTGGCGAGCTATAGTCCGTGGAGTCCCAAAGAGTCGGATACGACTGAGTGACTAACCCGCAGGGGAATAGAACCGGGTGGCTCCACAGGACTCAGGTTACAGCTTCCAATCCCAGGTAGGTGTTGAGTGGGAGCAGGAGGTGAGGCCGCTGACTGGAGCCTCTGCTGGGGCAGCTGCCCGTCACCACGCGTGTACCTTGCAGCCCCGCCTCCGCTAGAGTCACAGGCCTCATGGATGGCCTGGGGCCCAGAGGGTCTGTGCCGCCTGTGGGAAGAGGCTGCTGGCAGCCTGAGGTGGGGCAGAAGTCAGGAGTGGATCTGGGGCCGGAGTCACAAGTGCTGATGCCAGAACCCACCCCCACCCCCAGCTTCCGCCCCCAGGGAAGGTGAATTTGCTTTTTGTTTGGAAGCAAGGAGTCACTCTCAGTTGTCCTTTCTTTCCATGGGCTCTCTTCTACCAGGGACAACAGGGCAGTGGGGACGAGCTGTTTTGCCTGCCTCATTTTCTCTCATTCCAAACCCCTGGATTTTCCTTGGAGCACCTCCCGCTCTGCCACTCTTAATCCATGCAGTGTGAGTGGAGCTGACCCCCTCCCAAAGGGTCTGCGGCAGGGGTCAGAACATGACTCAGGATTGGCCAGCTGGGGTCGTCCATCTTCCTAGAGATAGTAGCTGGTTCAGGAGCCTATGGTCCAAGAGAACCCAATTCTGGGAATTTTGACAGAACTAATAAAAAAATCAAAGCTCTCTTCTGGGTGGCTGGGCGGCTGTTTAGAGGTTTCGGGTCACTGGGAACTTCTTAAGGGAAACTGAAGGCAGCACAAAGGATGGCAAATCAGGAGATGCAGTGAGAGGGGACTCCTGATGACCCAGTCCGGCTGCTGGATCCAGCTGTTCCTGAAGACACATCTGGCCAAGTATTCGCTTCCTCATTGGCTCCATGCCTGGCACAGAGGCAGGATTTGGGGTGAGAGGTGCCAGTATCAAATGGTCCTTTCTGCTTAGACCACTCAAGCTAGGGTTCTGTAAGCGTTTGTAAGCCTGTTACCTAGAGCCAAGGACCAGCCTGGAGTGAGGGCCCTGTCAGAGCAAACCACACACGGCCAGGCTCACCAACCACAGGAACCTAGGTGTGTAGGTGAAAGGGGAGTCAAGGGCAAGCCATATAAGTGGCTCCCCATGGAAACCTCCCTCAGGGGCAAATTTGGGAGCAGACTTCATGGAAAGTAGCTTAGGATTTTCCAGTGATTACATGTAGAAAACCAACCATCAAGACCCTCCTTTGGCTTCATCTTTCCCTCTGTCCAGTGGGCACCTCCAGTTGTGGAGGGCACTGAGGGTGGAGAGTTAGTTTCTTTTGTTAGAAGTGTGTTGGCATTTCTAACAGTGGAATGTAAATTCCGTGAGGGCAGGTCTGCCAAGTGGGGCTCAGATCTGTGCCCCAGAGCCGAGGAGGACAACTCGGTAAACATTTGGTGAATGAAGGAAAAAGCTTGGATTCTGTCCCTCCCCTGCTTGAAATCCTCTGATGGCTTCCCATGGCCATTAAAATATGAAAAACCTAGATTTATTTGCTCTGTCCTGTAAGGAAGACCACCATGTCATTTCTTGAATAAGCAGGGGTACTTTGTGAGTCAAGGGTGTGGCGTAAACAATTGTGTTGGAAGGCAGCTGGGATATGGGGCAGCTCTACTCCAAAGCTACCAGCGGGCTGGTCTCTGCCTGGCTCTCCGGCTTCATCTTCTGCCCCTCCCCCCTCCCCCCCACCACCCCAGCTCCTGGCCTTTCCCCGGACCTTTGTTCTGTTTCTCTACTTCTCAGAGGAGAAGTCCTCTGAGCACCTGGATCTTTCTCATCACTTTTGTGTCCCCTGAACACTGCCTCCTCAGGGGTAGGGGGTGCCTTCCGTGATCACCCACCTCCACCCAGGCAACCTCTGCCATGGGGTCGAGTTTCATCTTCTTCTTCTTGCCCTCGGCTCTCTGCCCTCAGCACAGATGGGGAGGGGGTGGGAACGAACCCACAGTGTTTGGGAACACAGTTCTGAGCATCTGTCAACCTCTGAGTGGAGGCTGGTGCTCCAAGCACACATCTCCAAAGTGAAAGTAAAGAGAGGGAGCTTCAGCTTGGGAGGGAGGCAGGCAAGCGGGAAGTGGAGAAGAGGGAGGAAGAGAGCAGGGAGCGGGGTCAGGATTCTTCCAGAACTAAGCTCAGCAGTAGGCCCATCACATTCACCCCAGAAATCAGATGCACTCTGACCCTAGCCACTCGGACACTTCTTTTAAGAAGTGTCTGGAACCTGAATGTGACTGCGGATTGGGAAGCAACATCTTTGGAGCTCCCAGCAGCCGGATGGAAGACACCAGAAATGTTTATGATTTTCCTAATTACTTCTGTCCTCTCTGATATGGGGGCTCTATAAAATTGTCACAGCCGTGGTTGTCACTGGGCTCTGGCTCTCCCTGCATGCACGCGGGTGTTTGCTTACGGAATGCAGATGGCGGCGGGGCCTTCATGTCGCTCTGACACCACCCTTTTGGCTGCCATGAGGGACTGGCCCTTCTCTAGGATTGCCAGACAGATTCGCTTCTCTAGATTCTTTAAAGCGAAAAAACCTGAGTCTTGGTGGTCACTCAAGTGTCCCTGGCAGAAAACCAAACTCAACCTTGCTACTTCCAGTAGAAGGATGTTAACGATGGGGGACCACTGCGGGGTGTGACCCAGGTTGAAGAAATCAAGGAGGCCCCCAGGCCTCAGCAGCAATAGGCACCCACACAGGACTCCAGAGGTGAAGCAAGCATTTGTGCTGCCAGAGCCCCAGGAGGACTGGACCCATGGAGGGCAGAGCACTGGCCACCTGAGGGGGGCTGTAGTCTCCTCGACCTGCAGTTGGGGTGCTGCAGCAGGAAGAGAGCAGAGGTAAAACGCCCCCCCGTCTCTCCTTCTTCCATCTCATTTCTGGCTGGTACCTACCATTGGCCAAACCCAACAGGAAGCCAGAGGCCCAGGAGGCCCTTGGTGTGGCCCACCTAGGCCAGACTCACAGGGCAGAGAGCGGACAGAGCAGGTATCAAGTTGATCTGAGGGCAAATGAAGAAAACCCAGCAGGACTCGGGAAGGCATTCTGGGATAACAAAATGGTCAAGCTTGGCGGAAATCCTTCTTCTCTTATTCCCCTAACCATCCCTCCAATTTGTCCACCTCTGGGCTACAAATTTCCCTCAGTGGCCTGACTGATGCCCGGTGCTCACCCCCCGCGCTTCAGCAGAGGCTCTGTAATAAGCAAGCCTGATCTTGATGTTCTCCATGTCTCCTGCAGCTTTTGGCTTATTGACCAAATCCTTGCTTGTGAGAGCCTGATTGTCTGACCCAGCTGACCTCCGGCCTCACCTCTCATCCTCCACCCCCTGTGCCAGGCCCTGTGGCTGCCACAGTGGATGTTCTTCAGGACCTAGAAGGCCATGCTCCCTCCTACTGTACATGCGTTTCCCTCCATCCGGATGCTGTCCATCCAGCCCCCGACTGTTTATAAATCCCACCAGTTCTTCAGATCTCTGCTTAAAAACCGCATCCCTAGGAATGACTTCCCTGAGCCCACAGAGCCAGCAAGGGCTCCTTCTCGTCACTCCCAAATCTCCTTACTTTGCAATATGCCTTACAACTGTAGTTAACTAACCAATTGAGTAACTCTTTGTTTATTGTCTGTCTCCCTAGAGAGAGTCGGTGAGTACCGCAAGAGCCCACTCTGTCTGTCTAGTTTTCTGCTCTGCCCAGCACGTGCTGGGCACACAGCAGACACTCACAACTGCTTGCTAAAGGACTGAAGGAGAACTTCCGGCTTCCAGCAATGGCAGGTTAGGTGATTTGGACCCATCCCTGCACTGAAAACAACTAAACATGCTGGATAAAATTTTAAAATGTATTAAAAGCACTGAAGCATTGTCAGTATCAAAGGGAATTGCCAGGCCAAAACTGGGTGAGAAAGGAATCCAGACAGGTAAGCAAGAGGAGAAGCCACTTTTTTCCCTTGAGGCCTTGTCTGATCCCAACCAATTTGAATTTTATTTTGACAGCCTCATGAATGAGAGAGACAGAAATCAAATCTCAGAGCTCACACAGGTAGGCCCATATAATAAGACACCCCACCCCCCATGCTGATATGGAACTCCAAGAGCTACACTCTCAGGATAAGGGTGAACCAGAAGTAGACCAGCCCTCAAAAGAGTTTGCAATCTAAGTCTCTTTTCCTAGGTGCGCTAGCCTTACAGGTAGAATAAGGTGGCCCTGAACTAGGCGTATTCCTCATTGTTTGGCAGGAGCAAATAAAAATGCTCTCTAGCAGAAGGGATTGTTGTGTTAAATCCAAGAGTTTTCTTGCGAACAATTTTTTTGTTCACAATGATGTCCATCCAGCCCCCGACTATTTATAAATCCCACCAGTTCTTCAGATCTCAGCTTAAAAACCACATCCCTAAAACAATGATCAGCACGTGGTCAAAGAAGATTAGACACACAAGAAAATGAAGCACTAGAGCAAAAACTAGAAGACTCAACAGGAAACAGAAATAGACCCTGAAGACTTCAAATTATTGTCTATGAAAAAAACTGTGCATGTGATGTTTAAAGAAATATGATATGCTTACAGCTAAATGCAAGGAATGAGAATCTATGAAAAGTAGCATAGTTAATCTGCAAGAGAATCAAGTTGAGTCTCTAGAAGTAAAAACTGCAATGACCAAAATTAAGAACTCCATGGCCTAATAGCTGAGGAAACACCGTTGAGAAGAGAATAGGGGAATTAGAAGAGAAGTCCAAGGAAATTATCACAAATGGAGCACATAGAGACAAAAAGAAGAAAACATGGAAGAGATGATATGATGTAAAGAGGAAGAGAAGGTGTAGCATGTGATTGATATTGTCCCCTAAGGAGAGGAGAGAAGTGGAGAAGAAGCAATGCTTTAAGGATTAATGGGTAAGGATTTTCTGGAACCAATGAATGGACACGTGAGAAAGGCACTGAATCATTTTAATGGCTAGTTGTGCTTTGGTGATATAGCTCCGTGTTTCAGACGAGCTCAGAGAATACTCATGAGAGATTCTGGACGCAGTTTGCTCTTGGCCAAGGGCCATGATGTCGTACAACACCAAGTTCAATGCAGTAAAAGACACGAAAAAAATGAAAAATCGACTCCTGCCTGTCTCTTGCCCCTGCAGTTCACCCCTGCCTTCTTAGGAACAATTGGGAAAGGCCTGAGATGACCCTCGCTTCAGCCTCCTGTCCCTTCTGCCCTCCTGCAGGCCTTGCTGACCCGTCACTGGGAGATAACAGAATGCCAGTCCCTAGGGTCCCTCCACGGTCAACTGGCGGTGCAGTGGCGTGGGTGGGCGGCATTCTCACTCAGTGCTTATGGTGACCTCCTTCTCCTAGACGCTGTGCCTCCTCTCTCCTCTGACCCGGGTCTCCTTGTGGCTGGACTCCCATCTTGGCTCTCAGAAGTGCTTGCTGGAGACTTACTGACTCGTTGGTTGATTTGATCTGGTGCTGGCTGGGGAGGGGTGGAGGGGGCCTGGATCTAAAAGAGGAGGTGATGCTAGAGTGTACTCTTCATAGCAGAAGAAGCCGTGATGATGCCAGCCCCACTTGAGGGTCTTCAACCCCGGGTCCCACCAGGAACCGTGGAGCACTGCTGTCTTCATTGCCACCTGGATCTTGAAGCTGGGCTGCAGAGGCAGGAGGGAAAATGCCCAACCCTTGATCCTGCCTCCCTCTGGCTTCTTAGCAAAGTGGGAAAGTGACCTGGCTGGCAGGCGGATAGTTTGTTTCTTTCTTTTATTGTTAATTGGAGGATAATTGCTTTACAGTGTTGTGTCAGATTCTGCTGTACAACAACGTGAATGAGCTCTAAGCATAGAGAGATCTCCTTCCTACTGAGCCTCCCTCCCACCCCGCCATCCCACCCCTCTAGGTCATCGCAGAGCACTGAGCTGAGTGCCCTGTTTTACACAGCAGCTCCCCACTAGCTGTCTATTTTACACCTGGTAGTGCTTATATGTCGATGCTGGTTTGTTTCTGACTCACCCTCTTGGCTGCCAGGTGGCCTGGTCCTTGTCCTCCTCAGTGTGACTCGTCCTGGGATCAGGTTCTTGTGGTTGCTCTGTTCTGCAGGGACACCCATTCATCATCTTGCCTCTGGGAATCCGGCACACCTTTTAGGCACGCTCAAACAGAGAGGCTGCCAAACCTGCGCTCGGTCACACAGCCGGTGTGTGATCAGGCAAGGACACTCACGGTCTCACGCCCCCGGTTGGGTGGCGATGCAGGCCCAGCCCTTGTGTAACCATCTCCCCACCCCCAGCAGCAGGTCTCTCCAAACCACTGTGCTGTTGGGGGTACCATCCCAGCGGCTTGTCTCACGGGGAAAGCCTATGATGAGTGAAGATGGTGGGGGAGGGGCGGGGATGCCTGTGCAGGCCCCTACACCTGGCTCTGTGGTGTCTCAGACATGCCCTTCCAATTTCTGAAATCCTCAAAGATATTCCAAGCAACGTGCAGTTAATTTAATTTTTAAAATGAAAAACTCAAGTAGGTTAAGTTGAGGAATGTTGGGCCGAGGCAGGGGAGGGAAAGGGTGTCATGGAGTGTGGCCCGTAAGGAGAGACTTAGGAATACATGAGCGTTTCACTCCCCTGGGTGGATTTGGGGGTGGAGAGGGTGAAACTCTCCCACCGGATGCAGAGTGTAGGGGCCCTGGTGGTGATACTGCCTCTACCCTGGGTCTCATCACCAGTCCTGGCAGATTGGGCTCCTGGCGAGCATCTGGGGCCCCGGGGAGACTGGGATACAGCTCAGCTGGTGAGTAGAGGACCCGAGAGCGCTGCTGTCCTTTCCAGCTCGCCTCACACACACCCTGGGCAGCGCTGCCCCACATAATTACATAAACTGCACATCACTCAAGATGCTCATCTTGCCTCTGACATACTTCAGGCTCGGAGCCACCGTCCCCACCTCCCCTCCTCGGCTCAGGGGCCTGGCCCATGACTCACATACCCTCCCAGGTGAGATCGCTCCCCGAATAGAGGTCAGGCCTTGGTGAACTTGGGAATTGCTCTTGGGAGTACCCGCCACTCCTCCTGGGCCTGAAAGTGCCTCCAGCCAGAGGTTCAGAATCAGCCCAATCTATGTGCCCACAGCACACTCTTGCACCCTTGCCCGAACCCCACGGCCACGCTCACCCCAGGGAGTTGCCCACTCTCCTTTCCAACCTGAGCCGGCTGTGGAGGAGCCAATGGTTGAGGGCCGCCCGGCCCCTCTGCTTCCCTGCTGCCCTCCCTTGACAAAGTGAGAGCCACTCAGTCGTGTCCGACTCTTTGTGACTCCATGGACTATTACAGACCATGGCATTCTCCAGGCCAGAATACTGGAGGGGGTAGGCTTTCCCTTCTCCAGGAGACCTTCCTAACCCAGGGATCGAACCCAGGTCTCGCGCATTGCAGGCGGATTCTTTACCAGCTGAGCCACAGGTGAAGCCCAAGAATACTGGAGTAGGTAGCCTATCCCTTCTCCAGCCCTCCCTTGACAAGTGGCAGCCAACTGCTTCCTGTGTGGAGGTGCCCCAGAGGAAGGCCGCCTGCCTCCCTCTCCTGAGGAGTTTGCTCATTAACTCGAGTTACTCTTACGGTGGCATTCCCAACAGCCAAGGGAGGAGCAGGGTCAGTTCCAGAGCTCTTTCCTGTTGGGGGCCCCAGCTCTGGGGAAGGCCTTCTCAGCCTCCTTGGACCCCAGGGACTGCCTTGGTCGTGTGAGCCCAGCCCGGCCACCTCACGGGGCCCAGGGCAGCCTCTTCCCCTCACTTCCTGGACTTGAGCTGGGTTGGCAAATGGGAACCAGCTGGTTGGCCAAGGGCTGCTGTGACCCAGTGGGGAGCTGAGGGAGGCAAGGGCGTGGGAGGTGTCCCCCCAACCCCGACACACCGGCGTACCCTCCACTCCCATCTAGCAGTAACGGAGGAGGCAAGGCCCCCCTCCTAGCTGCGGTCCCAGCCCCCCAGATGGAAAGGAGTTAGTGAGGGAAGGACCAGGGGAGCGGGGAGGGAGTGTCTTTCAGGACTTGGGGAGGCTGACAGCCCCCTAAGTGTGAGAATGCTTGTCCTCACTAACCAGGAGTCATCCCGTGGGATTCTACACTAGTATCAAGAAACTTCTACTACGACACACACAGGGTGTTCTCATCCCGTGGAGGTGAGAGCAGTGGAGGAGGGTGTGACTTCCTCTCACCCTTCACGGTCACAGGGAAGAGGGTTCTGCACCCAGGAGGAACTCATTAAATGCTTCCTGAGCAAATGGAAGGTCTCCTGGGGAAAAAAAAAATCTAAGCCACATTAAAGTGACTTCAGGAACTTGGTTATTCTGGGTACAAGGATTTTTGCCCTAAATTATTCAGATGACTGTCTCCTTCCAGGAGAGTTTTCAGGGACCAGGCGTGGCCTTCGCGCCCACTCTGCCTCCTGCCCTAACTCTCAGAGATGGCAATCTCATCAGCTTGAGCCAAGTGTCTCACAAGCTTTACCTGCTTACCTTTCACAACAGCTCCATGATGTGGGACTTGTTTTGCATACATTTTGCATAAAAGGAAACTGAAGCCCAGAGAAATGAAAAGACTTGGTGAGGCCCCCACAGACACTAAGAGGCAAAGCCAGGAGTCCAGTGGTGCCAGTGTCTCAGGCCCACCTCCACTGGCCCGTTCCAACCCTAGGGAGTTGGGAGTTGGGGGCAAGAGGAAACTGCTGTTCATCAAGTGTGAACAAAGTGCTTTCCTCTAGCACCCAGCTCAGCGGTGGGTGTATCATGCCAGGTCATCTGGGCGGGATGCATCCACTCAACAAGGACTGTTGACCTACCGTGTGCCGGGGCTCTGCAGGAGAGTGGCAGCGACCTCCAGCCCACACTCGCTGGCCTCAGGCGAAAGGCACCTGCAAGGCTGAACTAGACATAGAGTTAAGCAGCACAGACTCCTCTGCCTTCGAATTGTCCCAGGATATATCCTTTGTCCTGTGGACTCTTGGATGAAGACCAGTTAAACTGCTGCCAGGTAGGGCTTATTCCCTATAAATCAGTGGGAATGTGGTCACACGAATTTTAAATATCAGATTAAAATCAAATTAGTGGGAAAATTTGGAGCAAATTGCCTTCAAGTACAGTGAGTGAGTCTATTTTTAAAATGTTGCCGCACCAGGCAAAATAGTGAAGGAAATGCATTTCCTAACAGTGCGTAGACACCGTGTTGGGAGTGATTTGTCATGCTGAGTCACTGTAATTGCTCTAGCAAAACTGAGGAATCAAATAAAACGTGTTTGCAAATTGTAAATCACTTGAGGAGGCTACCTGAGACGGGTCCGAACCTGATGTGGAAGGCCACAGCGGCTCCCTCTGGGGCAGGCACCCCAGCCCTGACACCCCTCGTCCCCGTTCTCAGGGACAGGGGCTGTCACACCCAGCTGAGATAAATGCCCGGTGTGCGAGCCAGAAGGGCCGCCATAAACCAGCCATGTTTCCTCACCAGCCGGAGTGGCCCAGATTCCCGGGGGCTCCAGGGAAAACACTTGTGTTGGCTGGGGGAAGGGGGTGGACTTGCTGAGCCTTCCCTGGCTAGGTAGGGTAGGGCCAGGGGCTGCTCCAGAAGGACAAGCTTACTTCCTGGTGAAAGCCTGGCTGCCACCTGCCAAGAAGCAAGAATATTTTCTTGCCACCCGCCAAGAAGGAGGCTTGGGTCAGGCTCTGATGATTCCCTTTCAACCCTGTCTTGGGTGACATGTTCTGACTCTAGGCCACCATATTTGGTCACTGATGCTTTCTGCTCCTGGGTCATAGTCTCTCAATAACAACTCTGCCAGTCACCCTAGAAAGACACAAAAGGGGAGATACAGGGCTGAAAGATCTTTCCTTCAGAAACACCATGGCCCCAGCTGCCCTGGTGTCTCTGAGCAGCCCCCGCAGGCTTGGTGCACGCTGCTCCTCTCCAACCCTCTCCCCCTTCTCCTGGAATCCCACCTCCTCCCTGTACACTCCCCACCAGTACAACCATCTTGCTGGGGCCCAGCTAGACTTGGAGGTGAGCTAATCACACAGACGTGTTGAAGATTATCTAGAACTGGATAGGTCACCTTTCGTAGGATTCTTGCTTTTAAAAATTAACTTGGTAGAAGCAACAACTCACCTAGAGTGGGCCAGCCCGGTGGAGCCTTATCTCTGGTGCCCTTTTGTTGCCTCCCGACCCTCCAACCCCTGCTTGGTGAACCTCAGGCCAACTCCCCTTGCCCCAGACCCTGCATGGAGTGGAGAGGGTGTGGATGTTTTTTTTAAGGGTGAGAGAGAAGTTGCGGAGAGATCCGTGCATTCAGACACACATCTTGAAGACCTGCTGTGGGCCAGACACTGGACGTCCATGGGGGCCAGATTCAGCCAGGGGCCAAGAAAGGCAGGATCCCAGGCAAGCTCGCATGCTTTAGCTCTAGTGACCTGGAGGAGAACGGTTTCCAGGGAGGGTGATGGTGGAGGGTAAGGATGGGGAAGGAGAAGATGAAGTTCAGAAAGTGGCTCTCTGGGTATGTAAGAATCACAAAGGATGCTTTTAATAACACCGATTCCCATCCCAACTTGATGGCTATAAGAAAACTACATCTTTAAGTCCACCCTGGGTGGGGCTCCAAACTATGGTCTGGAAAATGGGGCTATGGAAGTGTCTGCCTTGGCTCAGCCTAGAAAAGGCTTCGGAGCGGCAGAAGTTTCTTTGCCTGTGGGGTTCATTCAGCCCCTTCTAGGCCCCACAAGGCAGCCAGGCAGCACAGACCGCCTGTGCCCTGCTCTCCTAGCAATCATGCCAGCCTCTGAGAGCTCAGCTGGCCCTGCCAGGACCGCCTGCCACTCTGCAATCTAAGGGGAGTGCCTGGGGTTCAGGCCCCACGGGGGTCCCCAAAACCACCTCCTGCTGTCCTCAAGAATGGGCAGTAGGTTTGGACACAGCTAATGAAGAGAAAGGAAATCTTTGGGTGACACGCATCCAGGGAGGCCAGTTTCAGCTGGGTGGGGCCAGAAGGCTAGAAAAATAATAAACAAAAACAAAAGTGAAGAGGAGCACAGCTCTTGGGTGCCAGAAAGGGGCTGGCTAAGGCTGTGGCTGCCTGAGTAATGGGTTCCACATTTGCCTGGCTCTCAGCGACCAGGATCCAGAATGCACAGTGGGCCTTGCAGGGGACAGAGGGGACAGCCCAGCTGTGGCCAGACCTAGGCCTAGGCATATCCTTGGTGAAGGCCTCTTCCCCAGTTGGCCACAGCGAGTGGAGCCCTTGCTCTGAGCTCACACTCCAGCACCCCAGCCTCTCCCCGCCCCCGCTCGCAGCTCCTGGGTCCCTGCCGGCCTGCACAGATTGTTCGTGTTATTAATGCCGTTTTCCCAGAGATTCCATCTGGCTTTTTAATTGCTCTGGGATGGGGCTAGGATGCTTTGATAGTGAATTGGTATCTTTCCTATGTCTCTGCTTTCGTCAAATCCTCCATCCGCAGAAAGGCGTTTGGGGGAGGAGGAGGGGCAGGGGGTGTCCTGAGAAGGGAGACATCGAGAGACTTGCAGAGAAGCAAGAAAGACATTTCGAAGGCGAAGGCGAGGCGTCGGTGGCTTAGCTTCATTTGAAGAGGAGTAAAGCCCTGCCCTTCCCGCCAGCGTAGGAAGGAACAGAAGGAACACTGCCTCGGCCCAGGCACGGACGCAGCCCCGTGTCCGTGGAAGGCCTGTGGGTGCCTGGAAGGTGAACTTCGTGGCTGAGCAATGCCAGGGTTTCTGCTCCCCCTGGACCTGCTCCACGAGCGGCCTCCTGCTTCCTCCCCACTCCCCATTTCCTCCCAGGAGATCGACAGCTCTCTGAGAGATGTGGAAGGTTCCTGCCTGGGAAGGTGGAGGCGGGAGACTTGGGAGCGGCAGACACTCCTCAGCAGTCCCAGTGGCTCATCGCAGGTGTAAGGGCCAAACCCCTGTTCACAGATTCCCAGGAGATCCAGGAGATAAGGGCCACACGGTGACAGTGCTCAACCGTCAGGAGGCATCCGGTGCCAAGGGGCACCTCCCTTCTGCCTTCTGCCCTTGCTCCTTCCCTGGAGGCTGGCTCCCCTGAACAGTGCTCCCAGGGGGCCCTGGGCTCCAGTGGCCTACTGCGGGGCTGAGGTCCCTGTCGCCCCTCATAGGAGAGGCAGCCAGGCATAGTGTACGTGGCCCATGGCCCGGTCTTGGTCAAAACTGCTGCCTCCAAGAAGCCTTCCCTGGGGGCCTCTGCTCCACTTTGAACTTCCCCTTATTGCCCTTGAAGCACATCTCGGGCCCACAGGACTGTGCGTGCCTCCCCCACCCCACCCCCCACCAGCATACAGTAGGCATCCAATAAATACTTGGGGTGTGTTCTCGTGCCAGACTCTTGAAGTAAGTCTTCATGAAGGCTGCAGTCAGGAGGGGAACCATGAGGGGCCCTTCAGGAAGCAGTGGGTGGTAAGGACCAGCTCTCCGTGGGGGCCCCTCTGCCTTGGCACAGGGCACATGCCAGGCAGGTTCACGCCACGCTTCCCCTCCCCCCAAGTGGGTTGCTCTGTCTACTGGGGACCCTACTGTGGGCCTCATGGGCCCCACCCCTTTCCTGGGGCTGTCTTGTTCCCAACAAAGCCTGCCTTGGACCTTAGGGTCTGTGACAGGAAGGGTGCCCTTTCATGAGCAGACAGCTTTGAAAGAGGAAACCCCTGGAGTTGGGACAGTGGAACCGGAGAGAGAGGTGTGAGGCAGGAGGGGCGCCCCTCCCCCATTTGTCTTGGGATCTGTTCTGGGGGCAAAGGGGGAAGCCGAGGCCTGGCCCCCTCAAACAAGAAAAACTGGAATTAGCACTGAACTCAGAGAGGGTTTGCTGGGGCCTAGCAAGCTGTGGCCTGCCCCAGGCCTCTAGGCAGGCGGTGGGGCTCTGCCTCCTCGCTTCCCAGGCAGTGGGGCAGGCTGCCGCCTCCTCACTGGGGCTCGCGGCCTTTCCTCCACCAAGGGCGGCCAAGGGTGAGGAGGAGGCAAGACAGGGACCGAGAGATAGGGCTGTGGAGGGGGTGGGGGAGTGGGGTGGGAGGTGGCTAAGTCACCCCGTTAACCACACGGGCAGGTGAAGTGAAAATTTTCAGAATTTAAAAAGAATGTGTAATTTCTTGAAATGGTCACATCCCACGTCGGCATACGGCGTCAGCTGCTCAAGTGAACAGTCTCCGGGTGAAAACAGAAGGCAAAGAGTTTTGCCTTTTACCCTCAGAGAGAGTCAACTCTGAAAGCCCTGCCAGTCTCCTGGGTTACTTCCTGCTGGGCCCTCTTCTTGCGGGCATGAGTGCGTGCCCTCCCTTGGTAGGCCAGCACTGCTGCTAGGGGTTCCTGAATACCTGTCCTCATGGGGCAGTTGTTGGTCCAGGGTGGGCACAGTGGGGAAGCAAATGCTGGGCCTGTTCTTTGCCTTTCCCGCAGTGTGTGGGGAAGGGCCAGACATCCAGTGCAGGCCTGCCGTGGGTCCCTCTTCCTGGGTGGGCTGGGGCGGGGCAGGTGAGGAGGATGGGTGGAGGGCTCCTGTCAGGGCCCCCGCTGGGAGAGGCAGCAGTCACGTGGGCCTGAGCAAGCGGGGAGGGGTGGAGGGTCCTTACCACTTGTGGCCTCTCCCTGCCCGCCCACGGTCCCGCCGGAGGGCTGGGGCAAAGGCAGGTGTGAGCAAGGCTTCCAGAGCTGGGGCTGTGAGTGATCTGGAAGTCAGTGTGGTCAAAGGGCCTCTGGAGCCTGGAGCTCCTGGGCCAGGCCTGCCCGCGTTCCAGAGAGGCTGTGGCAACTTCAGGCAGAGGGTCCCCTCTCCAAGTCCCTCTTCTTCTCCCAGGGGCTGAGAGGCCACACCAAGGCCCCATGATACCTTGGCACACCCCTCTTCCCACCACATATTACCCAGATCCTCTCCAGGCTTTGGCCTTCTCAGCTTGGAGCCTGTCTACCTTCTGCCATTTATTTGCCTTGGTTGGGAGAAGTCACCCCCTTAATGTAAAGAGGGGCTCAGGATGGGTGGAGAGCTAATGAAAGTCAGGCTCTCAGCCAAAGAATATGCTGTGATTATTCACAAATGTGACCTGGCCCACAGAAAACCTTGGAAGTAGATTTTCTAGTTTTAAAAAGACACCAAAACTGACTTTGATATGTTTATATTATAGATATAATACATAAAACACCTAGCATGAAACTCTATGTCCTCCCCAAAGAAGAGAACCAAAGCCGCCCTCCCCGCTCCCAGACCCAGTGATCGCATCGGTGAGTGAACGCTGGCTGAGGCCGCCTCCCTTCCAGACCCGGAGCCAGGGCCTCTTGGGGGACCAGGCTGTGGGCAGCCCCGGCCGGAGGGGACCGAGGCCCACAGCCACCCCCAGGGAGAGNAGCGCCTCCTGGGTCTTAGCGCCTGCAGGCTGCAGAGGGGGGCGAGTGGGGCTGGAGCTCAGAGCTGGCGGGGAGGGGCCGCGGGGCAACGCCTACTACCTCCTGCGTCGCCCGCCGAACCGAGACCCGCGCGCGGTTCCCCACCCTCGGTAGAGTTGTCGCCCCCGCGCAAGAGTGGTCGACGGTAGGGCCCCTACTGTAGACTCTCCAGGGGACCCACCTCCAGCCAAAGACCGGGGAGCCCGGGAACACCCGACGCCACACCAGGGAGTTAGGGTTGGTTGGAGTGGGCGGAGAGGCGAGTCTTGGTCTCTGAGCTTCCTTGGTGCGGACTCACTTTAAAAGCTGGAACCGGTTCCGTCCGGGTCCGGGTACTCTGCAAGGAGGTTGCGTAAAGAAGGGGTCAGGGGTGGGGGGCAGGGAACAGTTTCGGACGTGCGGCCCAGTGCACGCTGCGGCTTGGAGATGCCGAGGAGAACCGGGATTTTGCGTCTCTCTCTGATACCCAGGCACCCGCACAGATTCCGCTCAAAAGTACCTCTCCGCTCCGCTCGCCCCGGGCTCGTGTGACTAGCGCAATGCCGGGCGCTAGGACCCCGCGGGGAGCAGAGGAAAGGGGAGGCGGCCGCAGTCCGGGAGTCTGGAGGACTTGGTTCGTCCACCCGCCCGGGCTGGGAAACTTTCTTGTAAAGTACTTCTCCTTGCCGGAGCTCTAGGTGTTGCTAGGTGCACGGAGTTGGCGCTGCTACCCGGCGCGGGGCCGCCAGTTTTTTTCCCAGCGGGACTGGCCCAGCTGGATTCCGGGGCTGGGGTACCCGGGCGAGGGGAGACGCGTAAGGAAAGGAGGCGAATTTGACTCCGAGACGGGGATCCCGAAGCGGGGCCGGCGATCAAAGGCGCTGGAACCCACAACCTTCTCCCCTACTCCCCATTCAGGTGCTCTCCAAGGCGGGAGCAGGGCTGTGGAGAGAGCCGGGGCCTCCGAATCTCTGCGGCTCAGGGTCCGAGCACCTAATGAGAGAGCCCTTCAGGCTTGTTCGCAGGGCGCTGGGTCCCTGGAATTCTGAGGAACAAGGTGGCCGGGCCCCCGTGACCCCTGGGCGCCGCGCCGCCTCCGCATTGGCTGCTGCTGGGGGAAGGGGTTTAAGGCAGCGCGTTTCCCCAGCCACGTGGCGCCTCGCGCGCTCTACTTGGGGATCGCGGGGACAGCCTACTCCCTTGGGGCTTTGAGAGCCGGCAAGTTGCTCCCGCTTCTAGTTCCGATTGCCCCTTATCGACTAAGTGCCCCGAAGACCAACGCCGTCTGGGCGCTATTTGGAAGTTTGAGAATCCCTGGGGGTGAGCCGGTGACGACTCCTCCCGGACAGCGGGCTTCCAAAGGCTGGCAAGACGCCACCACTCGTCCAGGAGCCCTCAAGGAGGCGCAGCGTGAAAGCAAGGCCGGGGGAGGCTAAACTTCCACTGTGGTCACAGCAAAGAAGCAGCTTCGTCTGGAGAACGCAGACTGTGCTTTAATCAAGTTCTTATTCAACATATTACCCATGATTAATGACCCAACTGCTTCATGTTTTGGTCCAGAGCTCATACAAAAGATATTTTCAGCTTGATACTTTTGGCCTGGGAGTAAAAGTGGATGTATTCAATAAATCCCTATATGAGGAGCTGCTCTCTGCCCCAGGGTGCAGGACCATTTATACACCGTGCACCTCTGGAGACCTGGAGGGAAAACATGGAATGGGATTTTCATTTTTGCTGCGATGCTAAAAATAAGTCTGCCCCGGTGCAGGAACAAAGAGAGGGCTACTAACAATGACCTGTTCTAGCTTGTACATCTGCTGCCCTGTGTACACAGCAGGCAAGTCTCCTCTTAGGATCCAGGAAAATTGCAGAGGCTCCTGGGCTGGGGGAGCATTCGAATAAGACCTTGTTAGTAAGACCTCACTGTGGGAGTGAGGGATACCAGGTGGGGCTCAGAGGCAGGGCTGTAGGTCTTCCCATAGCAGAAGCAGAAAGCTCCCCACCAGGCCAGCTCTGTGCAAGGTGTTTAGTGCCCAGAGGTGAGGGAGAAGCAGCTCCTGCCTTCTCAGAGCTCTGGTCACAGCTGGGGAGACAGACACATTGTCATACAAAGTCTGCTAAAAGTCAGGGGCCTCCTCACAGAGGAAGCAATGCTGAAGGAGCAGGAAACGGGACTGGGTAGACGCAACAAATCCATGACTTTGTCAGATGTGTGTTGGGAGACATAGATTCAGAGGAAGGATGAGTTGTTGTGCTAAAGGAACATCCTGCTCTGGCAGGTATGGCTTTGAAGGAGGGTGCAACCAACTGAGGAGGTGCTACAGGCTAAATTGTGAAAGTGTTTGTCATTCAGTCATAAGTCCGACTCTTTGCAACCCCAGGGACCTAGCCCACCAGTCTCCTCTGTCCATGAAATTCTCCAGGCAAGAGTACTGGAGTGGGTTGCCATTATATTTGCCTCAAATTCATATGCTGAAACCACAACCCCGAATGTAGTTATATTTGGAGATGGATTTCTCAGGAGGTAGTTACAGTTCAGTTCAGTCGCTCAGTCGTGTTCGACTCTTGGCGACCCCATGAATAGCGGCACACCAGGCCTCCCTGTCCAACACCAACTCTCAGAGTTCACCCAAACTCACGTCCATCGAGTCGGTGATGCCATCCAGCCATCTCATCCTCTATCATCCCCTTCTCCTCCTGCCCCCAATCCCTCCCAGCATCAGAGTCTTTTCCAATGAGTTAACTCTTCATATGAGGTGGCCAAAGTATTGGAGTTTCAGCTTCAGCATCAGTCCTTCCAAGGAGCACCCAGGACCGATCTCCTTTAGAATGGACTGGTTGGATCTCCTTGCAGTCCAAGGGACTCTCAAGAGTCTTCTCCAACACCACAGTTCAAAAGCATCAGTTCTTTGGTGCTCAGCTTTCTTCACAATCCAACTCTCACATCTATACATGACCACTGGAAAAACCATAGCCTTGACTAGACGGACCTTTGTTTGCAAAATAATATGTCTGCTTTTCAATATGCTATCTAGGTTGGTCATAACTAGTTACAGTTCAATGAGGTCATAAATGTGGGGTCTTAGTCTGGTAGGATTAGTGGCTTATTAAAAAAAAGGAAAAGAAGCGTCTCCCCACCACTCATCACCCCCCATGTGAGGATCCAGGGAGAAGGTGGCATCAGTAAGCCAGAAGGAGAGACCTCACCAGAGCCTGACCATGCTGGCCCCCTGATCAAAAATTTCCAGTCTCCTGATCTGGGAGAAAACTCATTTTTGTGGTTTAAGTCCTCAGTCTGTGGTTTTTGTTATGGCGGCTCAAGCTGACCTGAATAGGAGAGGGCTTCCTGTAGGAGTGGACCTTTGAGCTCCAACTTGAAGGATGAGCAGGAATTTGCTAGAAGAGAGCTGCAATTTGCAGGACGGCATGTTCAAAGGTGGAGCAGCTGCGAGTGCATGTCATGTTCTGGTGACAAACGACAAGACGTTGTATGGACTGGAGTGCAGGTATTGCTGGGAGGGGCCTAGATAAGGCTGGATCCACAGACGGGGCTGGGTCCGTGGCCAAAGAGACTGCGGGGAAGGAGAGAGCCTCTCTTACAGTTTTCTGTCCATTTTTTAGCACCGGAGGGCCGTGATCCAATCTGGCTTCCTGAAAAGCCACTCTACCAGGGGCTGGAGAGGGGATGGTGGACCAGATGAGAAGTAAAGGAGGCCTGAGGCCCTAGAGGCAGGATAGAGGGCAGGGACTATCCGTTGATATGAATTAGATGAGATTTGAATGAGATGTCAGAACTTGGAGTCTGGGTGGGTCTGAATGGCTGGCTTCTGGCTGGGGTCACCATTCCCCAAGATATGAAATGCAGGGAAAATAGAAGGTCCCCTCCAAGCCCCAGGGGTTGTGGGGTCTCACCACCCACAGGACAACCCCTCCCTGCCTGATTTGCCAGGACCATGACCCAGGAACAGCCACCAAGATCCACCTCCAAAGTCCAGTTTTTCCTTTGAGAGCCAAGAGAACACCTTGGGATGAAGAGGAAGGAGTTTAGAGGGCAGTTAGTGGTTTTTGGGGGGCTTCTCAGGTGGTGCTAGTGATAAAGAACCTGCCTGCGAATGCAGAAGGCGCAGGAGGCCTGGGTTTGATCCCTGTGTTGGGAAGATCCCTTGGAGGAGGGCGTGGTCACTCACTCCAGTATTCATGCCTGTAGAATCTCCATGGACAGTGGAGCTTGGCGGGCTGCAGTTCATAGGGTCACAAAGAGTCAGACACGACTGAAGCAACTGAGCGTGCACACACACACAGTGGATTGTGGGTGGGCAGCCCAGAGGTGAGGGGGAGTCGTGGGGCCGTCTAAGACAAGAAGCAAGAAGTGGCTGCAGTACCTGGGGGAGAGCCCAGGGTCACCGGGGCCTCTTTCTATGAGAGGCGCCCACAGATGGAAGGGGGCATGGCCTGATGGGACACGTGGGCTGCCAGTGTTTGGTTGGAGTCACTCGGGAGGGAGATAGCCCTGTGGCTCACACTCAGTTGAGACAGGGCCAGTAATAAGAGAGGCTCATAAACCTGACCACCTTTACAATCCTTCTGCTTCATCTTAATTGATGGCACTTGGCCGTCCTTGAGGAGCGAGGGGAGGGAGGGCTTTCCGATGAGCCCTGATTGCAGTGTGCTTAGCGGGGGGACGTGGGGCAGGGACCCCGCGTCGAGGCCACCAGCTCCCAGGACCTGAGTTCTGCGACCACAGGGGCCCTGGGAGAGAAGAAGCATGCGCTGGCTCTGGTTCTACTTTTTACAAATTAGCAATAGAAGTGAAAATGCAGTTCGTAGGTGTGAATTATGCTCCAGACAGCTCAGGGGAGGAGGCTGTTGAGCTGGGGGCAGGCAGGCTGGGTGGGGAGAGGGTGGGTGAGAGCCAACCCCTCCCTTGAATCGTGGTCCTGAGTTTTGGGTGCTCCGCGAGTTTCAGAGTCACTCATAACTCTGATCATTTTGAAAAGACAGAGTAAGGAAGTTCTTACTTTACTTTGATTCAACCTTCCTAATGCAATGCCTACAAGAGAATTAGTGCCTATGTTTGAAAATCAATCGAATTCTGAAGAACAAAGCCAGAATGAACCCTCCTGATTTGGTTTCTCACTTTGTGCTGTGCTGTGCTTAGGTGGTCAGTTGTGTCCGACTCTCGGCCACCCCATGGACTGTAGCCCACCAGGCTCCTCTGTCCATGGGGATTCTCCAGGCAAGAATACTGGAGTGGGTTGCCATGCCCTCCTCCAGGGGATCTTCCCAACCCGGGTCTCCCACACTGTGGGTGGATTCTTTGCCAGCTGAGCCACCAACTTTATCTACGGCTAAACAGATGTAGGATTGATCACTCCAAAGCAGTACTGGTGCTGCTGCTGCTGCTGCTAAGTTGCTTCAGTCGTGTCCGCCTCTGTGCGACCCCATAGACGGCAGCCCACCAGGCTCCCCTGTCCCTGGGATTCTCCAGGCAAGAACACTGGAGTGGGTTGCCATTTCCTTCTCCAATGCATGAAAGTGAAAAGTGAAAGTGAAGTCGCTCAGTCGTGTCCCACTCTTAGCGACCTCATGGACTACAGCCCACCAGGCTCCTCCATCCATGGGATTTTCCAGGCAAGAGTACTGGAGTGGGGTGCCATTGCCTTCTCCGCCAAAGCAGTACTAGTTAAGATAATTAGTAAGCTCTAATTAAGATAGAAGACAAGAACTATAATTTTCCATCATGGTTTGCCCTCTGGCTAATTTAGTATATCCAATATGGCAATTCAATAAAATGCTCTCAAAGACCTTCCTAAAATGTAGACAAACGAAACAAAATGCCAGTTACTTTTTAATACAAGTGCATATGGTAAAACATATGAACTCAATGGACAGTCAATCTAAAGTCCAGTGTTTCTTTTTTTTTTCTTTTATTTATTTATTATTATTTTTTACTTTACAATATTGTAAATTGTATTGGTTTTGCCACACATCAACATGAATCTGCCACTGGTGTACACGTGTTCCCAATCCCGAACCCCCCTCCCACCTCCACCTCCCCAACTCCATTCCTCTGGGTCATCCCAGTGCACCAGCCCCAAGCATCCCGCACCCTGCATCAAACCTAGACTGGCGATTCGTTTCTTATATGATATTATACATGTTTCAATGCCATCCTCCCAAATCATTCCGCCCTCTCCCTCTCCCACAGAGTCCAAAAGACTGTTCTATACGTCTGTATCTCTTTTGCTGTCTTGCATGCAGGGTTATCGTTACCATCTTTCTAAATTCCATATATATGCATTAGTATACTGTGTTGGTGTTTTCCTTTCTGGCTTACTTCACTCTGTATAATAGGCTCCAGTTTCATCCACCTCATTAGAACTGATTCAAATATATTCTTTTTAATGGCTAAGTAATACTCCATTGTGTATATGTACCACAGCTTTCTTATCCAGTCATCTGCTGATGNAGTTTCATCCACCTCATTAGAACTGATTCAAATATATTCTTTTTAATGGCTAAGTAATACTCCATTGTATATATGTACCACAGCTTTCTTATCCAGTCATCTGCTGATGGACATCTAGGTTGCTTCCATGTCCTGGCTATTATAAACAGTGCTGCGATTATGAACAGAACCTGGGCCCTTGGAGAAGACATTCATTTTTTTTTAAGGCTCCGTTTTTTTTCTTTTCATTTATTTTTAATTTTGGCTGTGCTGGGTCTTTGTTGAAGCATGTGAGCTCTTCAGTTGCAGCATGAAAGCATAGTTGCCTCACGGCGTGTGGGATCTTAGTTCCCAGACCAGGGATTGAACCCATGGCCCCTGCAATGGATCCCTGATAGCTCAGTTGGTAAAGAATCCTCCTGCAATGCAGGAGACCCTAGTTTGATTCCTGGGTCAGGAAGATCCCCTGGAGAAGGGATAGGCTACCCGCTCCAGTATTCTTGGGCTTCCCTGGTGGCTCAGCTGGTAAAGAATCTGCCTGCAATGTGGGAGACTGGGTTCGATCCCTGGGTCGGGAACATCCCCTGGAGAAGGGAATATCTTCTGGAGAAGGGAACGGCTACCCACTCCAGTATTCTGCCCTAGAGAACTCCACGGACTGTATAGTCCATTGTGTCTCAAAGAGTCGGACATGACTGAGCGACTTTCACTTTCCCCTGCATTGGAAGGTGTATTCTTAACCACTGGGCCACCAGGGAAGTTCAGGAGAAGACATTCTCATTACCCTTAGACAAGGTGTTCTATCTCATCAAGAGGTCAGGTGGTGTGGAGGATTCCTCAGGCCTGTTACAACCCCTACTTCACCATTTATTAATACTAGGGTGACCTTGGGAAAGTTATTGAATTTCTCTTGCCTTTTCTGTAAACTGAGGGCAATAATTCACTAGAGCACATTCGCAGCTTGTTCTAGGATAAAGCACTGAGAAGTCACACAGAATATGACAAGGCATAATTAATTCTGTCACCATGAGCTAGAAATGATTTAACTGTTAGGAAAGATGGCTATATTGACCATACAAAATCAAAACCATGAGTTACTCAGGTCCATAGAAGACCCACACTGTCAGGCTCAGCTGTTTCTAGTTTTCTCTCAATTTCTATCCCCTCTAATGTGTGTGTATGTTTTTTTGTTATGTTTCCTGTTTAGGTGCTTGCAACTGCTAGCAGATAGGCAAAGATTAAAGAAAAAGAAAACTGAGTCAAAATTAAAAATTTGGAAAGTTCTCCATTATCTTAATTTTGTTTAGTAAATTAGGAAAAGTCCTTTATTTTGGTACAAAACTCCTTTGGTAGATGATGGGCCCCAGAACTGCCCATCCAGCATTTGGGGAACACTCCAGAAAGCAAGCTGTTGGATGTGGGTGGGGGAGCCCACCCCACATCTTTGTGAGATCAGGGACAGATTACAAATTGCAGCCCCCACACCATCTGTTTGAACATTAGACGTTATCAATCAAATGAAGAAACTGTTAGATAAAATACATTCTACCTTCCTGCCTTGACAAATCAATCTTCACAGGGTCCTAGAAGGTTAGATTTTGATTTAGAACTGGGACTCTGGAACATTGTTGTATCAGGACATCCCCTTCTCTTCCCACCCCTTGTGCCATCCCCCACCAGAGGGGTCTTTAGTCAGGTGGGTGTAGATGCCCAGTGCAGGGCTCCAACGTTATCCACCCGCCTTGAAAACCGCTCCCCTCCCGTCACCCCTTAATCTCGGTGTGTGCACACTGCAAGCGCCTGGTAAAGTGGTCCATGAGGACCCAGGCAGCTGGGTCTGGGCTGTTTGGGCAGGAAATTCCTTGGCCTGTAGGGTCCTCACCCTGAGGGAAGGGAGCGGCCAGAGGAGGGTGTGAGTGGGGCCTTCTACTGTGGGGGTGTTCCACTTGGGGGTCCAGCTCGGGGAGCCTGAGCTGAAGGACACTATGCAGGATCCGCGAGGCAGGGTCTCAGCACTCTGGTGGGGCCAGCACCCTTCAGTGCAAACAGGAGGGCGGTGATCCCACTGCTTCCGGCCCTGCTTCTGTGCAAGGACATGTCAGTCAGCAGTAATCCGAAGCCTGTAGCCCAGTTTATGTCTTCCCTCCAGCTCACCCCGCAGATATCCGGTCCCACACTCTCATCTGGGCCATGCAGCAGTGTCTGAGTGTCTCCCCGCTGCCCTCCTTGCCCACTAACTGTCCCCAGGGAACGGCCTGAGTTACCCTTGGATCATGACGTTCATCTGCTTCACCCTCCTGGGACTGCCCATCGCCCGTGGAAGAGGACGGGCAGCGTCTCGGCCTGACCACACGGTCTCGCGTGGTTTGGCCCTCACCTCTGCTCTCTTTACACCTCAGACTCTCCTTGTCTGCCCCCTGGGCTCCCAGCCTCGGGCGCTGCACTGCCAGCTCCCTGGGGTTTCTTCCCAGATGTTGGCATGGCTCCTTCCTTCCTGTCGTTGGAGCCTCACCTTCTCGGTGAGGTTCCGCTCAGGGACGCGTTGTTCACGAGCCACCTCTCCCGTTGCTCCTTTGGCCACTGTGCATTTTCTTTTCCTCACAGCGCTCTCTGGAAAACGATCTGTTTACTCATTTGACTTGTTCCCTGTCTGGCTTCCCCCACTTGGAATGCCAGACCCACAAAGACAGGACCTCGTCTGTCCTGTTCTGCCTATTTCCAGAGCTACAACAGGCCTTGGCATATGGTGGGGCCTCAAATATTTGTTGAATGAACACAGAATGGATTCTATTCAAGAAAACTGCTACCCGGCCACCCTCCCAGAATTCAAGTTTCTTCCCAAGTAGGAGAGCAGCTCAAGGGTGGCCCCAAAGGATGCTGGGGAAGACCCAAACCCTGGGTCAGGGCTGTCCCAGGCAGACCATCCGGAGCTTCCTGAAGCTGTGCCAGGCAAGACTGCCAGGGCCTGGAGAGTCTGGGCTGACTTGGAAGAAGGCCCCCCCCTCCCCCGCCCCACAACCCTAGGCACATGCAGCCCCCGGGGGGCTTGGCTGAGCAGAAAGTGCCTTTGTTGGGAAGAAAAAGGGCCCCTTTCTCTGGAGACAAGCAGCCCGGCCAGGACACAAGGCTTGGTGAGTGGAGGCCTTCTGCATTGGGCGTGTTTGTATAAAGCGGACTTCTCTGCCCTGCATGACAACCCTGGAGCAGCCCCTCTACCGTCACTTCGGAGCACCCCCTGCCTGTAGCCGCCCCTTCCGGCCGGGGCCCTGGGAGAGCAGGACTCAGTCCTTGGAGGCGCTGCACAGCATATCCACCTGGGGGAACAGGCCAGCCTCCTGCAGGCGGAGCTGCTCCAGCGTGCAGAGCAGACAAGCCCACTTCTGGAGAGATAGGGTGAGTCTCCTTGAAATCCACTTTTTTTTAATTAATTTTTTAAATTGGAGGATAATTGCTTTACAGTGTAGTGTTGGTTTCTGCCATACAACAACGTGAATCAGCCGTAAGTATGTCTATGTCCC
Source organism: Redunca redunca (assembly GCA_006410935.1). NCBI lineage: Eukaryota > Metazoa > Chordata > Mammalia > Artiodactyla > Bovidae > Redunca > Redunca redunca. The sequence continues at coordinate 421,235 of SJYQ01000322.1, read as the reverse complement.
CTTTCTCTTGAACCTCCTTCCCCCAACCCCATCCCACCCTCTAGGTTGTCACAGAGCACCGGGTGGAGCTTCCTGTGTTATACAGCAACTTCCCACTAGCTAGCTGTTTCCCACATGGTAATGAACATGTTTCAGCACTGCTCTCTCAGTTCATCCCAGCCTCTCCTGCCCCCACTGTGTCTACACGCCTGTTCTCTATGTCTACACCTCTATTCCTGCCCTGCAAATAGAGGAACCCACTTCTGTCCACCCACTGTTTTGACCCTACTCCTCTTTGCAGATTTATTCAAGGTTGCATCTTAAAAACAAAACAAAACAACAACAACAACAACACCACCTTTAATTAGGTGAGAAGACAAATCTTTTGAAAATCAAAATGAGTTTTCAGGTGCTGGCTCCTTTAAGGCCTCAATGTGAGCCCTCTTTCCTTGGGATTATTCTCAGCAACCTCCCCTCCAGTCTAAGCTCCTCCAACTATAAAACATCCCCCAAGTGCAAGACCCTGGAGCTGCAGGAGAAATGATCTGCACAGAGTGAGCTACTTGATATGTCTCTAAAGGCCTTATCTGTTCTCGCCCATTAGTTGGGGCTGGATCACTCCCAAAGGAAGCCGTATCTATGGTGATATACTGTCAACTTACAGAGGTTAAAAAAACTGATTTGCAAAAGTTACCATTCTTAACATCCAAGATTAATCTGTAACTGAAAAAAATCAAGTTACAGAACAGCATGTAGCTTCCACTTTGGGGGGAAACATTATTTAAATACCTATTGTTGCTGTAGAGAAAGACGTTAGGAGGAATACATACCAAAACTGTTAACGGGGCTGCTGCTTTGGTAGAAACACAAGTAACTTGTACTTTTAAATTTATGCACATATGTATTGGGTTGGCCAAAAGTTTGTTTGAGTTTCCCATAGGAGCTTACAGGAAAGTCCGAATGAACTTTTTGGCCAACCCATATATTGGACTTAAAACAGATGAGTGTATATTTATTACTTTTCTAATTTTATAAACTATAAAAATATTTTAGGCCATGTACATTTTATAGTTTTATAATTTTTATAGTTTCATAAACTATAAAATGTTTTAAAGTCACTTTGATTTACTCTGCAAATGTGTGATGCCATAATGGATTGCATATTTCAGTAAATTACTTCAAAATGCTCTTTAATGACCATATTTTCCAAATAAAAAAATTTGGAACCATGCTGTAAGAATGAATTGTTTCTGATTTATGAATTTGTTCATCTGCAGAGCCACACCTAGTTATAGACACTGAATCATATTTAGTACTACATTTGAGAAGTCATCTTTACTCTTTTTTTTGCAGAGAATTCAACTTTTATTCTTTATTAACTTTGTATTTTATATTGGAATATAGTTGATTAACAATGTTGTGATAGTTCAGGTGTACAATAAAGTGATTCAGTAAAGTGATTCGTGTGTACAGTAAAGTGATGTATGTGTACATTATACACATGTATCTTTTCTTCTTGAAATTGTTTTCCCATTTAGGTTGTTACATAATAAGGTCATCTTTACTTTAAAAGATGCTCATTTGTATTAGAAATGCTAATTTATATATAAGAAAATNTCATTTGTATTAGAAATGCTAATTTATATATAAGAAAATTCTACAAATCAATATGAAAAAGAATCATAGTCCAAAAGAAAATGAGCATGGTTAGAGAGTTTATTAAACAAAAAATAAGAAGCACAAATGAATTTTAAACATGCTTGAAAGTGCTAATACTCTGAATAAAAGAAATACAAATTAAAGCTATACCAGTTGGATAGGTGTAATGTGCCATACTGCTAAGTGGGTAGGTCAAACAGGTAGGACTGTATATTGATACAATCTCTTTGGAGGCCAGTTTAGCAATACCTATCGAATTTGAAAGTGTTTTAAACTTTCACCTAGTAATTCCACTTACAGAGATTCAATCCCATAAACTCTTCAATGTGCACAAAGAGGTAGGTACATGGATATTGACCCAAACACTGTTTATTGTTGCAAAAGACAGGAAACAATGGCATGTCTGTCTATGAATGGAAGACTAGTTAGATAACCATGGGATAGCTGGTTAGTATCCTCTGTAGCTCTGTTAAGAAAAAGAAGGAAAATCTGTTCATGAACACATAGAGCTCTGATATATTCATTCATAAATGTGTGCCTGCTCACTCAGTTGTGTCTGACTCATATGATCCCATGGACTGTGGCCTGCCAGGCTCCTCTGTCCATATGATTTTCCAGGCAAGAATACTGGAGTGGGTTGCCATTTCCTCTTCCAGGGGATCTTCCTGACCCAGGGATCAAACCTGCATCTCCTGCTTTGCAGGCAGATTCTTTACCACCGAGCCATCTAGGAAGCCCTCATTCACATATACATATGTGTAAAACACAATTGTAAATATGAATGCGTGTGAAATGAAAAGACACTTACTCCTTGGAAGAAAAGTTATAACCAACCTAGATAGCATATTCAAAAGCAGAGACATTACTTTGCCAACAAAGGTCTGTCTAGTCAAGGTATGGTTTTTCCAGTGGTCATGTATGGATGTGAAAGTTACACTGTGAAGAAGGCTGAGCATCAAAGAACTGATGCTTTTGAACTGTGGTGTTGGAAAAGACTCTTGAGAGTCCTTTGGATTGCAAGGAGATCCAACCAGTCCATTCTGAAGGAGCTCAACCCTGGGATTTCTTTGGAAGGAATGATGCTAAAGCTGAAACTCCAGTACTTTGGCCACCTCATGCAAAGAGTTGACTCATTGGAAAAGACTCTGATGCTGGGAGGGATTGGGGGCGGGAGAAGGGGACGACAGAGGATGAGATGGCTAGATGGCATCACCGACTTGATGGATGTGAGTCTGAGTGAGCTCCGGGAGTTGGTGATGGACAGGGATGTGCTGCGATTCATGGGGTCGTAAAGAGTCAGACACGACTGAGCGACTGAACTGAACTGAACTGAACTGTGCTCAGTTGCTCAGTCATGTCCAACTGTGTGACCCCATGGACTGTAGTCCACCAGGCTCCTCTGCCCATGGAATTTTCCAGGCAAGAATACTGGAGTGGGTTGCCATTTCCTTCTCCAGGGAATATATATGAATATATACAAATACATACACACACGGTGCAGTAAATGTGCTTCCATTAGTGTAAAAAGTAGGAGGGTCTACACTTATGCTATCTCTGTCTAGAACATCTCAGGAAGAGCACATCAGCAGGGAAAGTAGAGAGGGAATTGCAAATGCATGAGAATTTTTAATACACATATAGATATATGAAAGATTCAAACAGTTACTAAATAATAAGGAAACGGGATTGCTCCAAAAATCCCAAATCATATGACTGCTGAATATACCCTGAAAACACTAGCCTTAGGATGATGAGACAGGGTTTTAGTTTAGTTTTCATACAGTTGAACAGAACTAAATGACCATAAAAACCCAAACAATACTTTATTTTCATTGGTGTCCCAAAGAAAATCTATGAACCAGTCAGTTACAGTAAAACTTTTATACCACCTGAGCCAATTTCCCCCAAATATGGAACTGAACTTCCTGTCTGTATTGATTTAGCAGTTGAGGGACAGCAGGCAGTGCAGGGTTATCCCCTCTCATCCCTCCAACTGCTTCTGTCTCTACCATTTTCAGTCAAAACTCCAAAGGTCACTTGAAAAGTACATAACCCACTAAGCTTTCCAGACACTCCCTTTTGGCTAGATAACCGCCCCCCACCCCCACCCCCGAGGCTCAGATCCCAGTGCAGAGTCCTGGGAACCAAAGGGACACTGTTAGCAATCCTTGTCTACTTGACCAACAACTGGAGGTGACACTGAGCAAATCAAGAGTTTCCACAGGTATACATTTAGAATCCAATTTTTATTATAATAGCTAGAAAATCTAGCTTGCATTCCAAATGCAGTTACTTTATCATCATCAAGGTGCAATAACAGTTAAACGAAAACCGGTATGAGTCATGCTCCCATAAAACCATCTGCTTGCAGAGTTTGGCTTTTGAGTTGGAGAGAAACTCAGAGTTGGGCAGCATAGAAAGGGGTTGCTCTAAGGCCTCTTACTGGGAGAAACTAATATAAGAAAAGCAGGTCACACAGAATCTGCCCAGTGGCCCACTGACATGGAAGTGCACATCAATTGAACTCTTTGGTTGCCCAGCAGCATCTGAACACCCTTCTAACAGTCGGGGATGTCCCATCTCCCCACACAGAAGCCAGAAATGCTTTCTCTCTGCCTCCTTCACAGTGGGGATGAAGTATGCAGGAAGGACCTGACAACAAGCACACTGGTGATAGTCGTCAGGGCTTGAATGGAAGGTTTAAGGGGTCTCATCTTGGAGGGAAGCTAAGAGACAGCCAGCGTCCTGGATGCTGTGGGCAGTATAAGTGGCCGCACGGCCCCCGTACTCTGTCCCCTGGCTCTTCTAGAGGTGTTGCCAACTTCCTAACATCCTTTTGAACTCTTCTTGGACTTCATTCTCATTAACGAGAGTGGATTCTGTTGGTTGTGCCCTGCTGGGATAAGCCTTTGACTGGATGACTAACAAGGACTGGGCCAAGATCAAAGTCATAGATGACTCCTTCCACCTTCTCCCTCCAGCTATGGCCTTGGTCCTGAAAACTTGCCCTCTGTGTAAGCTGTGTCTCATAGCCAGATTGAGAAAGAAAACGGGCTGTAGAGTGAGCAGCCCATTTGAATACTCGTGCACAGTGACTTTAATGACCAGCTAAATCTCTCTTGCTCAATTTTCTCATCTGTAAAATGGGGATAATAAAGTCATCTTCCCTATAGAGGAGTTGTGAGAATTAAATAAAATAACCCATGCATTTCAAAGCACTTAGATAAATGTTGAGGACTAGCAGTCTCAGTAAGGAGATAAAATAAGATTAAATATGGGGAGTTAGAAAGCCATATTATATAGGATAAAAATAACTGTCCCTTTAACAATGAGATCAGGGATTCTGAGCCATATTTTTTTCTGCCCATAGACTTCTTAAGAATCAGTCAAGAACATCCAATGATATCCAGCTATGCACTCTAGACAAAATCTAAACATCAACTATCTGAAGATACTGGAGAATGAAAAAAGCAGGCCGATGCTGGAAAGAAGTTGGCACTTGGAAGAAAAGGACACCACAGAGTTTCTGTTTAAGTAGCCTGAAGGCAGGCCCCAGTGTGTGCATGAAAGTGAAAATCACTCAGTTGTGTCTGACTCTTTGTGACCCCATGGACTATACATACAGTCCATGGAATTCTCCAGGCCAGAATACTAGAGTGGGTGGCTGTTCCCTTCTCAACCTGGGTCTCCCACATTGCAGGTGGATTCTTTACCAGCTGAGCCACCAGGGAAGCCCAAGAATACTGGAGTGGGTAGCCTATCCCTTATCCAGCAGATCTTCCCCACCCAGGAATCAAACGAGGGTCTCCTGCATTGCAGGCAGATTCTTTACCAGCTGAGCTACCAGGGAAGCCCAGTGTGTGCATGAAGAGTAGCTAAAAGTCTGCCAGAAGAACCTGGATTATTATTGGTTTGATGAACCAGAGGACACATTTAAGGGCTCCACAGTCATTGGAGAGTGAGGAGACGGGAATCCGAGAAAGGGGAGAGAGAGTCTAAATCTCCAGTTGACCCTTAAGCTGCACATAAATGGGGCAGACACCAAGCAGCCAGCTAAGGCTAAGAGAATTGCACTTGAATTTGAGCTGCCACCCACTACAGAGGGCAGACAAAATTTACACTTTGAATTTAGTCAAGTTAGCTACAAGCTCAAATCTAAACCAATTTTCTTAAGAGAAACATAACAGAAGCCAGAGACTCTACAGTGTATCATTCGTAACATCCAGGATACACTCAGGATTCCCTGATACATCAAAAAACAAAAACCAAAAAAACAAACACAAGAAAACATAACAGTCTAAGAAAACAGATAGCCAGTGAAGACCAACTCCAAGATGATTCAGATAGGAGAAGAGCAGACAAGGATTTAAAAGCAGCTATTACAAAGATGCCCAAAGGACATAAAAAAAATAGAAAATCTCAGCAGAATAGTAACTATAAAAAGAGAATGAAATGGAAATTCTCAAAATTTCTCTGAAAATTCAGTATCAGAAATGAAAATTTCAGTATCATAAATTTTAAAATATCACTAGGAGGTTTTAAGAACAGAAGAAATATTACAGAAGAGTCAGTGAAGTTGAAGGTAAATCAATGAAATTATCCATTCTGCAGGACATACGCACTGAAAAAACTGAACAGTACTTCAAGGACGAGTGGGACAATATCAAAATGTCTGAGTGCATGCTAAGTTGCTTCAGTCGTGTCTAACTCTTAGCGACCCTATGGACTGTACCCACTCCTCTGTCCATAGGATTCTCCAAGCAAGAGTACTGGAGTGGGTTGCCATGCCCTCTTCCAGGGATCTTCCTGAGCCAGGGATCGAACCCACGTCCCTTATGTCTCCTGCATTGGCAGGTGGGTACCTAACCACTGCTGCCACCTGGGAAGCCCATCAAAATGTCTAGCATACTGGTAATCAGAGTCTTGGAAGGAAAAGAGAGGAAAAAAGGGACAGAAAATGTTCGAAAAAAAGTTTTAAGAAAATGGCTACCTAGTGAATAGATCCTTCAAGAAGGCTTCCCTGGTGGCTCGTTGTAAAGAATCCGCCTGCCAGTGCAGGAGACTCAAGTTCGATCCCTAGCTCAGGAAGATCCCTTGGAAGAGGAAACGGCAACCCACTCCAGTATTCTTGCCTGGGAAATCCCATAGACAGAGGGGCCTGGCAGGCTACAGTCCATAGGGTGTCAAAGAGTCCGGCACAACTGAGCAACTAACACAACAATTAAAGAGAATCTGTCAGCAGGAGCTTTGCACTACAAGAAATGCTAAAGGAAGTTCTTCAGACAGAAGGAAAATGAAACCAGATAAACTACAGGATGGAATGAAGATCACTGAAAATGGTAAATAGGTGGCTAACTAACTAAAAGAGTTTATTTTTGTCATCTTAATTTCTTTAAAATACAAATAAAATACAAATAATGTTAAAAAACGATAACATTATATTATGGGGCTTATAATATGTGTGGATATAATAATTATAACAACTATACATGAAGGACAGGGATGTAAATGGACCTACATGGTTGCAAACTTTCTACATTTCGTGTGAAGTGTGGTATAAAACAAACTCTGAGCAGATTGTGAAAAGTTAAGGATGTACCTTGTAACTCTAGAGCAGAGATGGAGAAGGAAGCATGGTTTTGAAAGCTATGTAGGAAACTATACGGTGAGAATTTGGCAACTCTAGACCAAGATGATGACACACACTGAAATTTATTAACTCCTTTATGTCGAGTCTCATGAAACCTCTTAGTCAAATGCAACTTTATTCTTCTTCCTTGTAAAATAATAATAATAACATAACGATATCTACCGCTTTAAAAGTTCATTTTATTCAATGCCCTCCCTAGCAGAATCTCAGGGGCTTCCCTGGTGGTCCAGTGGTTAAGACTTCAGCTTCCAGTGCAGAGGGTGTGGGTTCGATCCCTGGGATCCCAGCTAAGATCCCACAGGCCTCGTGGTCAAAGACCAATACATAAAAGAGAAAAACAATATCATAACAAATTCAATAAAGACTTAAAGATGGTCCACATCAGAAAAATCTTTTAAAGAATAAAGAATCTCAAATGAACTTACTTATAAAACAGAGTTGTAGACTTAGAGAATGAACTTATGGTTGCTGGGGAAGGCG
>SJYQ01000322.1:378953-411267 GCA_006410935.1 Redunca redunca | reverse complement strand
TTTATGTTGGAGTAGAGTTGATTAACAATATTGTATAATTTCAATATGATTGAAAATGATTCAGTTTTTAATTATCTTCCTATTCCAGACTTTTAACACTACTTTTAACCCAGAGAGGAAGCCTCTGTTATCAGTTTAATACAAATCTTTCTTTACACTTTTCTTTGTGTTTGCATATGTATGGACATAAATTATAGATATATTATTTAGTTCTGTAATTTGAAAAATAAGAAGTCTTGAGCTCTATATATTCTGCTGCTTGCTTTTTTCACTTAATGTTGTGTTGTGTTTTTTTTATTAATTTTTTATTAATTTTTATTTTTGCTTTATTTTACTTTACAATACTGTATTGGTTTTGCCATACATTAACATGAATCCACCACGGGTGTACATGCGTTCCCAAACATAATGTTGTGTTTTGTAAATCTTCCATATTATTACATATAGATATTCCTTTTAAAAAATACTGCATGGTATTTACATAGTACTGCATTAGTAAAGATGTATGTAGGCTGAATATTTAAGACTGAAATTGTTGGGTCAAAGGGTGTGGGGCTTAAAATTAATAGATACTGAAAATAGTCCCCCCCAAAGGGTGTACAATTTCACATACCTAACAACAGAGAATAAATACATCCCCCTATATCCCCTGGAGAAGGACATGGCAACCCACTCAGTATCCTTGCCTGGAAAATCTCATGGACAGAGGAGCCTGGTGGGCTGCAGTCCATGGGGTCGCAAAGAGTCGGGCACGACTGAGTGACTGACACTCTACCCTTGCAAGCCGTGGACATTATTAGCACTTTAAAATTTTGATATCTCATTGTTGTTTTAACTTCTATTTTCTTGGTTACTTATAAGTTTAGTGAATATGAAATTCCCTAACATTTTCACCCTGAATTATTTTTTTAGGATATCTGGTATATTTGTTACATCCATTTTTAAAGTTTTAAAATTATCTGTTTATCATTGATTTTGATTTTTATTTTGTTTTGTCCATATGTCAAATAGCTAGGTTTTCTTGATTGTAAATCTAATAGAATTTACCTGATCTGAGTTGAAAAAAGGGAACTTGAAAAACCCAAAGAGTTTATTGACAAATCGCCAACACTAATGTTATTTAAGAGTCTGTCTGTGTACTTGTCTATTATCTTTGTTAAGTACATCATCATATTTTGCTGTAGAATCGAAGTTTTAAAGTTTGTTTATATAATGGATTCTTGGTTTTATCATGAAGAATTCCACTTGGTTATTATGATGGCTTTAAAACATGTCCACAAATTCTTTGACCCTTCTCTCATGAGAGGTGGAGCCTGATTTCTCCTCCCCTGGAATATGAGCTGGCCTTTGTGACTCACCTCTAACAAACAGAATGAAGTGAGGCTGTGAGACTTCCAGCTCCCACTTGGCTCCTTTTCTGTTGGGATGTTTGCCCTTGGAACCCAGCCACCATGTTGTGAGGAAGCCCAGGCCACATAGAGAGGCCCAGTCAACAGCCAGCCCCAACTGCCAGACATGTGAGTGAAAAACTTTCAACTGAGGCTCCAAACATCGGGAGCAAAGACAGGCCACCTCCCTCCACTGTACCCTGCCCCGATTCCTGCTCCACAGAATCCATCAGCAAAAGAAGCCATTGTTTCATGCCAGCCTGTTTTGGGTAACAACACCTTCCAGTTGGGGTGGAAAAGAGAAGACAGTCTTGATCAGACATTTAATCTTTTTTCTAATAACTCATTCTTCAGTTTCTCAATGAGATACATTTAGCACTGTTTACTCCATCTTTGTTTAGACTTTCTGTTTCTGCACAGGATTTCTTTTCTGTTGCCTCTCTTCCCCTCTCCTCTTTTAAGAACGTTGTCTTTTCTTTGAATTACTAGCTTTTGTTGTTGTTCCATTCTTTCCTTCTGGGGATTAGAATATATAGACTGTACACATCTCCTGTTCTTTTTAGGATTATGATTACAATAACTAGAGGTAGTAACTAGATTTAACTAGATTTCAGTAACTAGAGGTAATCAGTATCTATTTCCTCCTCTGAAGGAGAGGAAGAACTTAGTGGACTTTCACTTCCCTCCTCTCTCTCTCTACCACCTCCTCTTATGTTGATAAGCAGCTGAACTTGAGTTTCAGACTGCCCTGAAAAAAAAAAACAAAACAGCCAGCAATTAGTTATACTTAATTATAAGCACACCCTCTACTCTCATTTCTTTGCTTGGCATTGTTTTTAGTAGCACATATATTTCTCATGGATTTATTGTCTGACTTGCTCGGAGATTTTCAGGGATGTGTCTGGGACTGTAAACTTTATGAATCTTCGGGTGACTGAAAATATCTTTATTTTGTCCTTTCTATTCGAATGTTGGTATAGAGCTCTGGGTTCAAAAGTTAAACTTTTCTCCAAACTCTCTTTATGGCATTCCATTGTTTTCTAGCTTTCGGTGTTGCCAATGATAGATACGGTGCTAACAGACTCATCATTTCCTCGTGTGTGATCTGGTTCTCTCTCTCTTGGAGAATTTTCTCTTTATTTTGGTATTTTGAAATTTCATAAAATGGGCCTTTTCTTCACTCTTCTTAGCAATCTAAGGGCTGGTTTCTTTTTTCGGCTCTGTAAATATTTCTTTCTCCATTCCCCTCCTGCTTCGCTTTCTGCCAGCACCCTCCACCTCCACCCTACTCTCACCAAACAGGATCCCTTCCTATGTCTAATCTACAGGCTTCTCACATTCTCATCTTCTCCTTCACCTCCTTCTATTGTGTCAGGGAGGTGACCTCCTCCTGCCCTAAGTCAAGACTTTTCCTCATGCTCTGGACCCATTCCTCTCCCCTTTTCAGCACCTCCCTGAGCTGATCCCTGTTTAGCATTCAGCCAAGCTCTCATATCCCCCACTTAAGAAAACAAAACACCTCTCCTTTAAAAAGATTTTTTCTATGTAGACCATTTTCAAAAAGTCTTTATAGAATTTGTTATAATATTGTTTCTGTTTTCTGTTCTGTTTTTTTTTTTTTTTTTTTNTTTTTTTTTTTTTTTTTTTGGCCACAAAGCATGTGAGATCTTAGTTCCCCAGCCAGGGATCGAACTGGCACCTCCTGCTTTGGAAGATGAAGCTTGGACCCACCAGGAAAGTCCCAACCCTGTTCTTAACTCCACACCCTTTCTACCCTACCTCCCCATTTCTCAACTCTTTATTCACAACTGAGCTCCTTGACAGAGTTGTCTCCGTATGCCATCTCTACTTGCTCACCTTTTATGAATTTTCCAACTCAGTCCAATATACTCACCACGTCCCACCTACTTACTGAAACCACTTTCGGTAGTGTGCCTTCCAGGCTGCCAGATCTGGTAGTCTCCTTTATTGGCACCTCCTTTCCCTGGCTTTAAATACCACCTATTTGCTGCTTATTTCCAAATTCATATCTCCAACCCAAACACCAAGTCTGAGCTCCATCTTCCAACATCTCACCTCTTCATCTGGTTTCACAGGTGGCTCCGAGTTGACAAACTAAGACTGAATGTCATTTTCCTTCTGAACTCCCCTCCCAGTCAGATCCTCCTACCCAGTGATTTAAGCCAGAATCTCAAGAGTTAATCTCTGCATCTCTAGCTCATGCTTCATGTCTTAGCATAATCTATTGACCACATTAACCCTTCATTATGTGTCTATCAACCTCTCCTACAACCATAGCCAGTAGCCTAGTCCAAACCACCACTGCCTTACCTGGACCACAGTCATGTCCTCCTAACTGGGCTCCTTGCTTTTAGTCTTGCTCCTTCAGTGCATTTTCCATCCAGCAACTACAGGCATCCTTTCAAAAACATAACCTAGCTCATACCTTCCCTTCGCACTTAAATCTTACAAGGCCTGTGTGACCCGTCTCTGCTTCATCTCTCCAATCACGTCTTACATCATTCCTCAACCCCACCTCCATCCCTATTCAGTCAGGGACTCTGGCCTTTCATTTCCAGCCTTTCACACTAACAAAGACACTTATACATCACTCTGTTTTGAAGGGAATTAGCCTGTTGGGGAGGAGGTGAACAGTGAGGCAAAGTGCCCAAGGAGGCAGCAAATTGGATGCATTCTCCTGTGACATGACAAATGACATTTCATTTTCTGATTCAGGACTAAGAGGGTGGGGCTGAGAGATCGATATTATGGGAAAGAACTTGCAGTACACATGGCAGATGAAGGGTTAAAGTCTTCAATACACAAATACCCTCAACTTGGGAAGAAAAATAATACAGCAGATAAATAGTAAAGGGATTTAATAGACTTTTCAGAGGAAGAGAAATTCAAAGAGAGAATAAACGTGAAGAAACTGAGGTACATTTCTTTTATAGAAAACAGCTCATCAGATTGTCAAAAATGAGAAAGAGTGACTGCTAAGAATACATGAAAATTGATGTTCTTACACATTGTTAGTAGAACTGTGAATTGCAGCAATGCTTTGGGGAAATGATCTGGCAACATTACCAACACAATAGAAAATTACTCCCTACATCATGTTATGTAAAATAAGACAGAAAATTCCATCAACATTACTGCAAGTCTGTAAACATGGACTGAGCATATGGACAAGGACCAGAGGATACCATTAAGTCAGGTGAAAGTCGCTCGGTCATGTCGGACTCTGCAATCCTATGGACAGTAGCCCACCAGGCTCCTTTGTTCATGGGATTCTCCAGGCAAGAATACTTGAGTGGATGGCCATTCCTTTCTTCAGGGGATCTTCCTGACCCCGGGATCAAATCCAGGTCTCCTGCATTGCAGGCATATTTTTTACCATCTGCAACATCAGGGAACCCTGAGGATACCATGGATGTATACAAACTGATGAGACTGTGGGAAATTTTGCCTTGAATTTTTGCTGTTAAAATAATATTATTTTTCCAATATTGTAACTTTTTTTAACTTTTTATTTTATATTGAAGTATATATGACTTACAATGTGGGTAATACTGTAGTTTAAAAAACCACATGTGGTGAATCCAGGAAGCAGTGATTGTTTATAGGGTGGAGGTTAATTTGCCTTGAAGGTCATTTAAAAATTTTCAGGCTACTCTTATGGGAAACCAGGAGTCAAGGATGGGTTGGGGCTTGACCAGCTGTAGAGCAGTGGGTGGTGGGGTGGCCTTGGGGTTTGAGAGTGCTGGATAAATGGAGGATGGAGACTAGAGGTGAGCTGGGAAGTTGTTGGCATGCTCTGTGGATAAGCCTGCTGAATGGATAAACCATGCTCTATATATAACCTGCGATCAGGGCTGGGGCAGTGGAGAATGATGCAAGTTCAGAACGCAAGTCAGAAGAAACCCCTGACTGGGTCACTGAAGGAAGGAGGCATGACGGTGATTCCAAAGCGCAAGAGGGCTGGCAGGGGAATTCTTCAAAGAGGTGGAGTGGGAAAGAAGGAAGAGTATAAATTGGATTTCAGACATGCTGGGTTTGAATTTTGAGAGTTTTCTGACATCAACTGGGAATAGGCAAATGGGAACCTGACCAAGCTTAAAAAATATACATATGTATCAGAGAATCCAGAGATTGAACCTTCTTCTGTTACTTGATTGATCTGTGGAAAGATTGAACTTTCCCTCCAATAAGACACATTCTTTCAGCAGAAGGAGTTCCAAAAATAGTACTTCCTCACTTTGTGGTGAAACCATTCCTCATTTTGTATAACTTTATCTTAATTTTTTTTTTTGGTCTAATATTGTACTCAAATTCTCCTTTTTAAGTCTTTGTCATATTGCTAGTATATTTCCCCTGCTTTAAACATCCTTTTCCTTAAAAAAATTTTTCCTTGCTGCTTTTTCCCATCATATACTTGTAAAAAGTGGACGCTGATGACCCAAACTACCCCCTTGGAGCTTTAGCCTTTGTTCTGGACCAATTCCTCCATTCTTTTAATAGCTTTGGTTCCTCTTTGTCCGCTGCCAGCCTTTTCTCTGTACACTTGTGGTGGAAAGCAGCCCTAAGTAAGCACAGTTTTCTGGGTGTGGCTCTACTGTTCTTCCCTCATCTGGGCAGCCTGGCCTCCTGCTGCTTTCACGTTCTCTGATATTAGCTGGTCGGTGACCTTCTCCCGCTGAGATCTCTTTGATTCCTACCACCAGCTGTGGTTACTACTATCATTACCCTCTGCCACAGGTTACAGATCTATATGCTCCAAATCAGATGCGAGCATTAAAACCTCCAGGTTTACCTGTTGGGATAGCTTTAATGCTAAAGGAAAATATGAAGCATTCTTGAGGATGTGGAGGAGCTGGAACACTCATGCATTGCTGATGGGACAGAAAACTGGTGCAGCTACTGTGAAGAATAGGATGGTAGTCTCTCAAAAACGTAAAACTAGGGCTTCCTTGATGGCTCAGTGGTAAGGAATCCACCTGCCAATGCAGGAGACACGGGTTCAATCCCTGGTCTGGGAGGACCCCACAGGCCATGGAGCAACTAAACCCACGCGACACAGCTACTGAGACAGGGCTCTAGAGTCTGTGCGTGCGTGCTAAGCCGCTTCAGTCGAGTCCCACTCTTTGAGACCCTATGGACTGTAGCCCTTCAGGCTCCTCTGTCCATGAGCATTCTCCAGGCAAGAGTACTGGAGTGGGTTGGATGCCCTCCTCCAGGGGATCTTCCCAACCCAGGGATCGAACCTGCATCTCTTAGGCCTCCTGCACTGGCAGGCAGGTTCTTTATCAGTAGCTCCACCTGGGAAACCCCAAGCCCGGGGGCCACAGCTACTGAGCCCAAGTGCTGCCCCCCTGAAGCCAGTATGCCTTAGAGCCCATGCTCTGCCACAGGAGACGCCACCGCAGTGAGAAGTCCATGCAACACAGCCGGAGAGTAGCCCCCCACTTGGCACAAGTAGAGAAAAACCTGTGCAGCGACGAAGACCCAGCACAGCCAAGAAAGAAACGAAACCAAAAAATTTAAAAATAGAATTACTATACGATCCAGCAATTCCACGTTGGGGTATATAATTGAAAGAGCTGAAAGCAGGGTCTCAAAGAGATAGTTCTACACCCATGTTTATAGCAACGTTATTCATAATAGCCAAAAGGTGGAAACAACCCAAGTATCCATCCATGGATGAATGGGCAACAATGTGGATGAATGTGGCGTCTCCATACAATGGAATATTAATTCAGCCTTGAAAAAGGAGGAAATTCTGACACATGTTAACCTTGAATGAACCTTGAGGATGTTATGCTAAATGAAATAAGCCCGTCATAAAAAGACAAATGATGTATGATTCCACCTATGTGAGTTACCTAATAATAGAGTAGTCAAATTTAGAGAAACAGAAAGTAGAAAGGTGGTTGCCAGGGCCTGGGAGGAGGAGGGAGTCAGGAGTTATTTAATGGGCACAGAGTTTCAGTTTTGCAAGATGAAAGACTTCTGGAGATAGATTGCACAACAGCGTAAATGTACCACCGAACTGTACGCTTAAAAATAGAAAAAATAGCACATCTTACATTATGTGTATTTTACCAAAAAAAAAAAAAGCTTTGAAAATTTTTAAAAAGAAAATAAAGAAGTAGTGAAGCTAAGATCTGAATCCAGATTGTCTGATGACAATGCCTGCTTTCAAACACTAGGCTACGCTAGACCTGCAGGTGATGGGACCCGTGTGCCTTAGAGGGCAGACTATCCGTCACCCACTCGTGCCAGAGCATGCCCCATGGAGGTCTCAATCCCCAACCCAAGCAGTTTATCAGTGGATTCTTTATATGTACATTCAGAGCACCTCCCCCTACCCCATCCCTGCCTGGAGGTGTTCTGGCAAACATGTTTCTCTATTTGTCTGTTCATGATTGGTGCCCCAGCAGCCAGCTGGCTGGGCCACTCAATCAGATGTCTTAAAAGTAGCACCAGTACTGCCTGGAAAATTCCATGGACAGAGGAGCTTGGTGGGCTACAGTCCAAGGGGTCATAAAGAGTCAGAAATGACTGAGCAACTGAGTGCATACACACACTCACACACACACACAGCACATCCTCTAACAGTCTTAAAGTTGAAGCTTTGCAAGCGGCTAGGACTCACCTTGGTGCCCACCTCATGGAGTTCACACATCTTTACCACTCTGCTCATTTCGCTCCCTGATGTCAATATAAATTCATCTGCATCTGAGGGATCTTTGTTCCACATCTGTGCTCACAAAAGCTTTTCTACATGGAGTTCTGTATTTTCATTCTTTTACCTAATACACTCCATAAAAGTAGAACTTTGTCTTGTGTTCCCATAGTATTTCTACCCTGTTATACATATGCTGCTGCTGCTAAGTCGCTTCAGTCGTGTCTGACTCTGTGCGACCCCATAGATGGCAGCCCACCAGGCTCCCCCGTCCCTGGGATTCTCCAGGCAAGAACACTGGAGTGGGTTGCCATTTCCTTCTCCAATGCATGAAAGTGAAAAGTGAACGTGAAGTCACTCAGTCATGTCCGACTCCTAGCGACCCCATGGATTGCAGCATACCAGGCTCCTCCGTCCACGGGATTTGCCAGGCAAGAGTACTGGAGTGGGTTGGCATTGCCTTCTCCGGTTATACATGTGAGAGGTATTTTAAAAAGAGAGCAGGAACTAACTGACCATCTTAAACATGAGAGACATTTTTTTCAAACTTTACAAAAGTAGAGAAAAGAGTATAGTGAATGCCCTTATAGTTATCCCTCTGCATTGACATGTTGCCGTTCTTGTTACCTAATAAACATGTAATAAATACATAATTAAATAATAGCATTAAATGGATATAGTTGAGAATCGAGAATTTAAAATTAGATGTAAGGAAGAACTTCTTGGGAGAACTTCTTAGTAGACACCCAGTTTTTTAGTAGCTGACATTATGGAATATATTTTCTGTTTAGCTAAGCCGGATTTGACCCTTTCTGAGATCATTTCTGCCTAATGATGGTCTACAGATGGGCTAAATTACCTCCTAACGTATTTTCTCATTGTGTTAAGTCCAGAATGCAGCAAGGTGTTTGTTTATAAGCAATGGAAACTAAGTCTGGTTAACTTAAACGTTTGGTTGGAAGGATTTGGAGCTCATGGAATCCAAGGAAAAACAGAACAACATTGTAAAGGAGACCATCCAGGGAAGTCCAGAACTCCAGTGAGCAGGAACTGACGACTGTCTATTCCAGGTGCCACTGCTGCTAAGGCGAATCAGTTCCAACCACTTTCTGACCTTCTCATTCCTGTCACCACTCAAATTCCCAACAGATGACGTTAATTGCTCTAGCCTGGGTCATGTGATCATGGCATATGTTCACCCAATCACTATGGCTCTGATTTGGCCAGGCCAAGCTGGTCTTTAAAAAAAGAATCTTGTACTAATACCAAATGAATAAACAAGTAATGGGGGCTTCTCTTATGGTCCAGTGGTTAAGAATCTGCCTGCTAATGCAGGGACAGGGGTTCGATCCCTGATCTGGGAAGATTCCACATGGCACAGGGCAACTAAGCTCATGTGCCGCAACTCCTGAAGACAGAATGTCTAACACCTGCGCTCCAGAGCAAGAGGAGCCACGCAATGAGAAGCCTGGGCTCTGCAACTAGAGAAAAGCTTGCACAGCAGTAAAGACCCAGCACAGCTCAAAACAATAAAGATTAAACAAGGGATAACAGAGATGAGCAAAGTCCACCCCAAATACCCACTAGCACTTCTGCTTGGCAGCACCTTCCAGCTCAGTGTCTTGTGAACTTGTCTTACGTAACTTCAGATGTGGCTTTAGTTTTTTTAAATGATAAGTAGTTTTAAATTAATCCCTAAACACTATCACCATCTGTGATATTGCCTCTCTGTCTACCTGGACCTCTTGGAGAATGAAGTGTTTAAAAGAGTAAAAATATACTCCACCCATTTTAACCCCAGCTTCAGTTTAAATGGTAAAGAATCTGCCTGTAATGTGGGAGACCTGGGTTGGGAAGATCCCCTGGAGAAGGTAAACTTGTGGGCTTCCCTAGTGGCTCAGATGGTAAAGAATCTGCCTGTAATGCAGGAGACCTGGGTTCGATCCCTGGGTAAGGAAGATCCCGTGGAGAAAGAAGTGGCAACCCACTCCAGTATTCTTGCCTGGAGAATTCCATAGACAGAGGAGCCAGGCAGGCTACAGTCCATGGGACTGCAAAGAGTCAGACACAACTGAACAGCTTTCACTTTTCAGTTTATTTATGCTTCCCAGGTGGCGCTAGTGGTAAAGGATCCACCTGCCAGTGCAGGTAGGTGTAAGAGATGCAGGTCTGATCCCGGGGTGGGGAAAATCCCCTGGAGGAGGGCATGGCCACCCACTCCAGTATTCTTCCCTGGAGAACCCCATGGACAGGGGAGCCTGGTGGGCTACGGTTCATAGGGTTACAAAGAGTCAGGCATGCCTGAAGTGGCTTAGTACACACACACGTATTGATAAATGGAATCCATATCAAATAAGTTTCTTTTGGGCAAATCAAGTTATATTTTCCTATTATCTTATTTATAATATCAAAGTTTTGTCATCTTCGTGTTCTTTAGTTATGAAGATGACAAAACTTTGGTGGTCATGACAATGGGATTTTCTTTATGAGTTAAGTGATGCTCTATTCAAAAACTACTCTGTGTGAGATCCTAAGATAAATACTTAGCAAAGAAAATTTCTGTAAAGTGAAACACTCTTCTCATTCTTTTTCCAAAAAAAGTATTTATTTGAGCTTCATGCATGGACAGAGGAGACTGGTGGGCTGCAGTCCATGGGGTCACAAAGAGTGGGACATGACCGTGACTCAGCATGCATGCAGGCATGCATGTTTAAAAAGAACATAAATAGTTCTTTTAGGGACAGGAAGCAGAGGAAACTCAATTAGCAGCATAATTATAAATAATTTCCATTTTCTTTTTCTATGTCATTACTCAATTTAAATTTAGTCCTCTGGTTTCTGAATTTAGATGGTCTTCAAGTCAGACATTTGTGGGCTGGCTTAAACACACACCTCCAATTATGATAAACATGCATTTACCCCATCAATTAAAAGACTGTCCCAAAGAAGATTCTAGGTTGCTGGTAGAATCTGTTCCTCAGCATCCCCTCCTGCTGTTTCTTTTCCTTTTCATGCTTTTTGTTTTCTTTGCTTATAGATGTTTACTTTCAAAGTTTTTCAAATCTTCTGGTTGAAGAACGTTCTCAATGAACATTTTCTCTATTCTCCTGGCTTCAGGCAAGGCATCTAAATTCACCTGATCCTTCATTACTTTATTCAGCACTCACTAGGCTCAGTATTTCCAGGATGGTCTAGATTGACTCGTTACACAAAAAAAAGACTACGCTGAAATGCACAGCATTAAAGCGTCGGTTCCATGAAGGGTGAGGATACTGTGCCTCTGCTGACAATGATGGATTCTGGGGGGATGAGGTACAGAGCTCCCTACCCACCCAAGAATCTCTGGACAAATGCATAATTTTTTCAACAAATTGTTAAATTCTTTACCTTTTCCATGAGCTAGCTTCTCTTGTGCCACCTACACCCTGGCTGATAAAACCTGGTTCCTTTGCCTGACGCATGCATTCAGAAACACAGGCCTCGGCCACTCTAGACCAGTACTGTCCTACAGAAATAGAACATGAGCCACGTATGTAATTTAAAGTTTTCTGATAGCTGGATGAAAAAAGTGAAAAGAAGTAATTATTAATTTAAATTTAACCAAATATATTAACATATTTTGGCATATAATCAATATAAAAATTATTACTGAGGTACTTTACAGTCTTTCCTTCCTAGTTTTATTGAGATGTAACTGACATAAAACTCTGGATACATGTAAGGTGAGCAATATAATGATTTGATATATGAATATGTTGCAAAAATTTACGGTCTTTTTTCATACAAAGTATTCAAAATCTAGTGTCCATTTTACACTTAGAACATACCTCAATTAGGACACTAAATTTTTATTGAAAATAATTGATATGTATTTAAATTTCATAAAATTGAGAATAGAGTCACATACCAAAGTATTTAAGATTTCTAATAGCTAAATCAAGTACTAGCTTTAAATTTTAAATACAAATTAATTAGAATGAAATAAAACAAAAAACATAGTTCTTTAGTTGCACTAGCCACATTGCAAGTGTTAGTTTTTTGAACAGCGCGGCTCTAGAGCTTTGTTACTCAGAGTATGGTCCAGGGATCAGCAGCATCGCTTGGGATCTTGTTAGAGCTGTAGCCCCACTCTAGATCTCAGAAGCTAGTTTCCAGGATTCAAATGCACATCAAAGCTAAAATAGGATGCTCCAGACCAGCGGTCAGGAAACTTTTCCCATAAGGGGCCATATAGTAAATATTTACGCTTTGTGGGTCACAGACGGTCTCAGCTGCATGTTCATCTCTGATTTTTTTTTTAACAAATCCTTAAAAATGTAAAAGTCATTCTTAGCTCATGGACCATATAAGAACAGTCTGTGTGGCAAAAGAAGGCTACAGGCCACATTTGACCCACAGGCCATAGTTTGCTAATCCATGTCCTGACCACATCTTTTAAAAAAAAAAACAAAAGAATCCTTAGCCCTTTCTGGTGGCCTAGTTACCTGGAATATTCTCATTAGAACTAACAAATATAATTTTTAAAATATCATGGGACTTCTCTGGTGGTCCAGTGGTTAAGCTTCAGCTTCCAATGCAAGGTTCATGGGTTCAATCCCTGGCCCAAGGACTAGGATCCCACATGCCGACATCACAGCCAAAAAAACATATTGTGAATTTTACAAGGCAGATTTGCCACTGTCCACCTAAATGAAGAACGTGCACACCCTCTGACCCACACATTTTCACTTCTAGACATCTATTCTACAGAAACATATAATTACACACATACACAGAACACATAGCAATTGTATATAATCAAAGATACCGCAGCATTGTTTGTAAAAGAAAAATACTGGGAATACTGTCAATGTCCATTAGTAAATGTTCTAATAAACTGTG
Organism: Redunca redunca; assembly: GCA_006410935.1. Taxonomy (NCBI): domain Eukaryota; kingdom Metazoa; phylum Chordata; class Mammalia; order Artiodactyla; family Bovidae; genus Redunca; species Redunca redunca. The sequence continues at coordinate 398,313 of SJYQ01000322.1, read as the reverse complement.
ATGTCTCCTTTACCACAAAACACTGTAAAGTTGTTAAAAGAAATAAGTAGATCTACAGACAATGACATGGATGTATGTTCAGCATATGTTGCTAATTGAAAATAAAAGGAGTTGCAGGGATTTCCTTGGTGGTTCAATGGTTAAGAATCCACCGTGCAATCCAGGGAAGTGGGTTTGATCCCTGGTCAGAGAACTAGGCTCCCACAAGCTGTGGAAAAACTAACCCCCCGCCTCAAAACTAGGGAGCCACAACCAGAGAGTCCACATGCCACCACTGAAAGTTCCTGCATCTAAGACCTGATACTAGCCAAATAAATAAATATTTTTACAAAGAGTTGCAAACCAGTGTTCTTATTTTAAAAATTGAAAACACACAAGTGCACACACAGGCCAGATTAATTCAGTGATTATCCCTGTGGAGAGAGAGTTGGGAGAAAGAGGTAGAAGGGACAGTGAACTTTCACTTTTTGCTTTAAATCTTTCTGTACTATGATGATATTCAGTAGGCATGTACTATCTCTGTAAAGCTCCTATGTGTGCCCTGAAGGAGGACCTTAACTCCTGTACCTGCAGGTCTGAGGTTGAAAATCAAACTCCAAATCTTATCCTGTGATTGACCGGATTACCACTGTGATTGGCTGAACTCTCAGCCTGCACCTATGACCTCAAAGGAAGATCCCTACCCTCAGCTGACAGCAGAAGAGAAGACTTAGGCTTGGTTTATGGAAGGTTCTCCATGATATGCTGGTACCACCTGGAAGTGGCCAGCTGCGGTGCTAAGGCCCCTCGCTGGGACATCCTGAAGAAATAGTGAAAAGAAGTTTTCCCAGTGGACAGAACTTTCACCTGTGCACCTGATTCATTGTTCATGGAAGGAGAAATGGCCAGACATGTAGTTTTATGCTGATTCATGAGCCATGGCCAATGGTTTGGCTATATGGATGGGAACTTGGAAGGAACATAATAGGAAAAATTGGTAACAAGGATATTTGGGGCAGAGTTGTGTGGACAGACCTCTCCAAATGGGTAAAAATATATGAAGATTTTTTTTATCCCATGTGAATGTTCACCAAAGGATGACCTCAGAGGAGATTTTAATAATAAAGTAGATAAGGTGATGGGGTCTTTGGGGACCACCCAGCCTCTGTGGAGACCCCTAGCCACTCCTGTCATCACCCAGTGGGCTCACAAACAAAGCAGCCATACTGGCAGGGATGGAGTTATACACGGGCTTCCACTCACCAAGGCTAGACCAGGTACTGTTCCCATTGATCGCAGCTCTCTGGTTGCCACTCACTGGCTGCAGCTGAGACCAACTCTCAGTCCTGGGTATGGCCCCGTTCCTCGAGGTGATCAGTCAGCTACCCGATGGCAGGTTGATTGCACTGACCAGCTTCTGTCATGTAAGGGGCGATGTTTTGTTCCTACAATAATAGACACTTTATGTTTATTTCATTCCCTGCACACAATACTTGGGCCCAAACTCCCATCTGTGGACTAAATATCTTATTCATCATTCATGAAGTGTTTCTTCTTTTTTGTTTTGGATGCACTGTACAGCAGGTGGGATCTTAGTTCCCTGACCAGGGATTGAACCTGCACCTCCAGCAGTGGAAGCATGGAGTCTTAACCACTGGGCTGCCAGGGAAATCCCAGGAACGCACTTCACAGCAAAAGTGTAGCAATGGGCTCATGGTCCTGGATTTCTCTGGTCTTACCATGCTTTTCACCATCCTGAAGCAACTGGTTGGTAGAATGGTAGAATGGCCTTTTGTAGATTTAATGACAGCACTGGCTAGGAAGCAGTTACCTTGCCGTGTTGAGGCCAGGTTCGCAAGAAGGGTATATATGCTCTGAATCAACATCCAAAACATCAAGCTATTTCCCCCAGAGCCAGGATTCACAGGTCTAGGAATCAAGAGGCAGAAATGGGAGTGGCACCACTCACTATTACCCCTGCTGACCCACTAGCACAATGCGTGCTTCCTGTTCCTACACGGGTATGCTCTGCTGGCCTGGAGTTCTTAATTCCATGGGAGGAATGCTTCTCCCAGGAGTCACAACAATGATTCTATTGAGCTGGAAGTTAGGACTGCCACCTGGTCATTTTGGACTCCTCATGCCTCTGAATCAACAGGCAAAGAAAGAAGTTACTGTGCTTGCGATGACAGGGGTGACTGATCCTGACTACCAAGGGGAAATTGAAGCTGCTACTCCACAACAGAGGCAAGGAAGAGTAGGTCTGGAATACAGGAGATCCCCGAAGGCATCTCTTAGCATTACCATGCCCTGTGATTAAGGCCAATGGAAAATGACAATGACCCAGTCCAGACAGTACTGCTAATGGTCCAGACCCTTCAGGAATAAAGCTTTGGGCCACCCTACCAGCTAAAGAACTACGACCAGCTGAGGTGATTCCCGAAGGCAGAAGGAATATCAAAAGAGCAGTTTAGTTCAGTTCAGTCGCTCAATCGTGTCCGACTCTTGGCGACCCCATGAATCACAGCACACCAGGCCTCCCTGCCCATCACCAACTCCCGGAGTTCACTCAAACTCACGTCCAATGAGTCAGTGACACCATCCAGCCATCTCATCCTCTGTCGTCCCCTTCTCCTCCTGCCCCCAATCCCTCCCAGCATCAGAGTCTTTTCCAGAGTCAACTCTTCGCATGAGGTGGCCAAAGTATTGGAGTTTCAGCTTTAGCATCATTCCTTCTAAAGAAATCCCGGGGTTGATCTCCTTCAGAATAGACTGGTTGGATCTCCTTGCAGTCCAAAGGACTCTCAAGAGTCTTCTCCAACACCACAGTTCAAAAGCATCAATTCTTTGATGCTCAGCTTTCTTCACAGTCCAACTCTCACATCCATACATGACCACTGGAAAAACCATAACCTTGACTAGACGGACCTTTGTTGGCAAAGTAAGGTCTCTGCTTTTCAATATGCTATCTAGGTTGGTCATAACTTTTCTTCCAAGGAGTAAGCGTCTTTTAATTTCATGGCTGCAGTCACCATCTGCAGTGATTTTGGAGCCCCCCCAAAATAAAGTCTGACACTGTTTCCACTGCTTCCCCATCTATTTGCCATGAAGTGATGGGACCAGATGCCATGATGTTCGTTTTCATGAGTATTTCCTTATATTATTATGAATATATTTGTCTGTATGTGTATAACAAATGTCTTTATTTTCTTCCCTCTCTCATTCTCTTATTGTGCAACACAAGTATTGACTTTACATTATAAGATTTAAGTATTGTTAGTTTTTAAATCGTATTTTCAAGTTAAAGGTTATCAGGAAAAGAGTAAACATCACTCAAGGACTTTACCTCTTCTCAGGAAGGAGTTAGTGTATTTTTCATTGTTTGCAGAATTGTTGTACCATATATGGCGGAATTATGACCCTGATATTGTCTTTATTTGGAGATTAAGTATGGTTTAAGAGATGCTTTGGGGTGCCAAGATGACAAAGGGTGTACTTGTGATTGTTGATTTTGGGTGTATGGGAAAAGGGAAACACAGAAAATACTGAAAAAGACATTTTGTTTAAAGTGTTTAACATTATATAATTGGGGTCCCAAAACAAGAGGAGAGAGAGAATGAATCCCAGGCTAGAAATATACAAAGAAAGCCATAGCTAGGCAAATCATAGTGAAGATGTTAAAAATTTAAAACAAAGAGAAATCTTAAAAGTACCCAGAGGAAAAAGACTCATTTTCTCCAAAAGAAACAATGAAATTGACGACTGAGTTTTTGCTAGAAAGGATAGAAGACTAAAGAAAACAGAATAAGAGCTTTAATGGGATGAAAGAAAATAATTGCCAGCTTGGAATTCCACATCCAGTGAAAGTATGCTTCAGAAAAAATGGTGAAATGAAGAAATATTTAGACAATGAATAAGAAATGTTTAGGCAAACAAACATTTAGAGAGAATTAGCTACTGTATAATCATGGCTAAAAGGAGTTCTTCAAGCATCAGAAAAATAATTCCAGAGTTAAGGGTGGAAAGGATTAAAGAATGGCAGAGAGAAATGTGTGTGTAAATCTCAAGTGAAGACTGATTACATAAAACAAAAATAACAATGACTTATGAGTTTTACAGACATACAAAATTAAAAAATAATGGCACAGTGTCACGTGTCATTGGTGATGGTGGAAGGGGAGTTCACCAGAGCAGATCCTGGAACAAAGATCAAACAATTTATTTGGGGAGTTAACACAGATTGTATCAGTATGGGGCCGGGGAAGTGAGGTCTGGAAGGGAGGGGACCAATGAAGAGCATATAATCTAACAAACTCTCACTAGGGGTAACTGGAGCTTAATCCTGCCTGGAACCTTTGGGACCAGAGGAGATCAGGCACCTCAGAGCTAATCTCACCTGAAGGGCAAAGAAGCTGGGATGCTTATGCACCATTTTTGACAGGCAATTCGTTGAGGACTACTTCTGGCAGTTTTAAATTTCTAGGCACTCTTCTCACCTGCTTGACTCTCAGCATATGAAGAAGCCCTCAGGCCAATCGAGTCACAGATGCTGGGAGTTGTAAACTGGGTCAACATGCATGGAAATGGTGCCAAGGAGGTTTAAGTGGGGCACAGAAAACACCCACCATGGGAAAAAAGGGGGAGTTAAAAAACTAAAAGTTTAGTTTTAATCAACGAGGAAGAAATAAATGTACTGATTTATATTAGGCTCTAAAAAATAGAAGACACATATTGTAATCTCCAGATTTTTAAGAGTGAAATAATGTGTATTTGACAAATCAGTAGAGGGAGGAAAAGAATTGGTAAAAATGACTCATTAATCCAAAAAATGTTAACAAGTTAAGAAAAAAATGAACACACGAGATGAAATGAGTGGAAGAGAAATACTAAGATGGTAGATTTTAATCTTGATGTATCATTAACTGTGGGCTTCCGAGATGGTGCTAATGGTAAAGAACCCGCCTGCCAACACAGGAGACGTAAGAGACGTGAGTTTGATCTCTGGATTGGAAAGATCCCCTAGAAGAGGAAACGGCAACCCGCTCCACTATTCTTGCCTGGAGAATCCCATGGACAGAGGAGTCTGGCAGACTGTGGTCCACAGGGTCGCACAGTCAGACACAGTTGAAGCCACTTAGCACACATCATTAATTGTAAAAATGTAAAAGGATGAAATATTCCAATTAAAGGACAAAGATTATCAGATTGAACAATAAAGCACAGTACAACTCAATGTTGCTAATAAGACAGTTTCAATGTAGGATATAGAAAAATGAAAATAAAAAGATGGGAAACATAGACAAGACAAAGCAAAACAAGTGGAGGCAATTATAGAAATGTCATACAAAGATATGTTAAGATAGGCAGCATTACTAGGGCTAAAGAAAGATTAATGAGAAAGGTGTCAATAGCCAAGAAGGTATGACAGTTTAAATTTATATGTATCCAATAACATAGCCTCACCATGGATAAAGCCAGTGAGTAGAACTAAAATGTGAAACAGACAAATTCACATTCATCGAGAGACGGGCTTAGCAGATTTCTTTCAGTAACTGATAAGACTTACAGAACAATAAGGATATATCAATATAAGATGTAAATAAGATTAACGAACTAAACAGATATAAACATTGCTTTTAACATCTGCAGAATACACATTCTTTTCAAGAACGCTGCAACATTCACGAAAATTGGCCAGTTCTTGGGCCATAAAGCAAGTCTGGGCACATTTTTAAGGATTGAAATTATACAGAATATGTTTTCTTATTATAATAGAATTAAGCTAGAAATCAATAATTAGAACCCAAATCCTCAAATGCTAGAAATTAAGAAACACTTTTAAAAAATCTAATGAGTGAAAGAAGAAATTGCAATAAAAGAGTATTTTGAACTAAATGATAATAAATACATGACGATGAAAGTATGGATGCAGATAAAACTGCTTTTCATACCTTAAATGTTTATGTTAGAAAAGAAGGCTGAAAATTAATGACACAAGTATCCATTTTAAATGCTAGGAAAAGAAAAGCAAGTGAGTATACCCAAAGAAAATAAAGATTAGAATAGAAACCAGTGAGACTAAAAACAGATGTATATTAAAGAAACAGAGGCCTTCCTGGCAGTCCAGTGGTTGAGACTCTGCACTTCCAATGTGGGGGGCTTGGGTTCAATCCCAGGTCGGGGAACTAAGATCCCACATGCAATATGGTACAGCCAAAAAAAAAAAAACACAAGAAACAAAGACAAAGATTATTTCTTTAAAAACAACATTGAAGTCTATAAACACCTGGTAAGACAAATCAAGAAAAGAGAGAAAAATCACGAGGTACCATACCAGTATGAGACTGACAAAGAGGATATCACAGTCAATCTCCATATGTTAAAAAGATAAGATGATAATAAACTCTTTATGCTAATGCATTTGGAAATTTAGGGGGAAAAAACCCCTCAACTGACCAAAAGTGAAAAGCAGAAACAGAAGAATCTGAGTAATCTTATACTTATTTAATGAATTGAATCCATGATTAAAAATCATACCACAAATGAAACTCCAAGTATAGATGGTTTCACTAGTGAATTTAACTGAACATTTATGGAGAATAAATATTTATTTGGGGGGGGGTACTACTTAAAGAGGGAGAACTCCCCAACTTGTTTTATGAGGCCAGAATAACCTGGATCCCAAAACTGACAAGGATATTATAGGAAAAGAAAAAGCCAATCTTTCCCATGAATTTAGATATAAAAATCTTAAACATTATTAAACTAAATCAAGGATCATAAAAGGATAATATACAAAGACCAAGAAATGAAAGGTTGGTGTAATCAGCGAATGTCATTTCATACCACAGGACTTCCCTGGTGGTCCAGTGGTTAAGGCTCCAAGCTCCCAATTAAGGGGACCTAGGTTCAATCCCTGGTCAGGGAACTAGATCCACATGCTGCAAGGAAGACCCCAAGTGCTGCCACTAAGACCGGGTGCAGTCAAATTAGAAAAAGAAAGAAAGAAAATCAATTTAAAAAAAAGTGAAAAAATAATTTCATGCAGTCATTAAAAGAGAACACCATGGAATCATACCAATAGATGCAGAAGAATCATATAATGAAACTCAACACATTCATTGTAAAAATTCTCAGCAAACTAAGAAGGAATGGAAACTTCCTTTTGCAGGGTATTTAAAAACACCAGAAGAAAAGTGAAATACTGAAACCCCTATCAGAAAGTGGTAACAAGAAAAGTACAGGTCTTCCTTGATTTATGAAGGGGTTATATCCCAATAAACTCATTGTAAGTTGAAAATGAATTTAATATAGCTCACCTACCAAACATTGTAGCTTTAGCTGAATCTACCTAAAACACACTCAGAACACTTAGATCAGGCTACAGTTGGGCAAAATCATCTAACACATTTAAAAATAAAATTGGGAGTTTCTCATGTAATTTATTGACTTCTTGTACTGAAAGTGGGGCTCCTCCATGGCTCAGCAGTAAAGAATCTGCCTACCAACCAATGCAGGAGAAATGGGTTCGATCCCTGAGTCAGAAAGATCCCTTGAGGAAGGAAAAGACAACCCATCAACCCATTCCGGTATTTTTGCCTGAGAAATCGCATGGACAGAGGAGCCTGGCAGGAGTCAGACACGACTTAGCGACTAAACAACAAAGAAAGCGATAAACATAGAATGGTTGTAAGCATGTTGTTATTTACCCTTGTGATTGCCTGGCTGATGGGGATAACTCCTGTGGTTACGCTAATGCTGCCCAGAATAACAAAATAGTGTCCAACTGCATATCGCTAGCCTGGAAAAAGATAAAAATTCAAAATACAGTTTCCACTAAGTGTGTATCACTTTCACATCTTCATAAAGTATAAAAATCATAAGTGGGGCCATAGTAAGTCAGGGGCCATCTGTGTGTTGGTTATTACCACTTACATTCACCATTGTACCAGAGGGCATAAGCAATGCAGAAAGACAAGAAAGGAAAACAAAAGGCATATGGATTCAAAAGGAAGAAATAAAACTGCTATTATTTACAAACAATATGACTGTATACCCAAAGGAAACCCAAAGAATAGGAAACTCAAAGCATCACAGACAAATTGTTGAAATCAATGTCTAACAAAGTTATGGAATATGAAGTCAACAAACAAAACTTAATTATATTTCTATGTTCGGCAACAGACAATTAGACAATAAAATTGTAACAGATAAGTAACACTTATAATGGTATAAAATAGACAATAATTGGGTATAAATCAAAAGAAAGAGAAGACCTCTGCAGTGACAGCAAAAAAAATCATAATTGAGATTTTAAAAAAATATCTCAAGTACATTTAGGGGATATGCCATGTTCATGAACTGGAAAACTCAATTTTGTAAATGTCGATTCTTTCCAAATTCAATGCAATCCAAATAAAAATCCCAGTAGATGTATAGGAACTTGGCAAGCTGATTTTAAATTTATGTAATACAAAGTGCTAAAAATAGTAGAGCATGCCTTGAAGAAGAATGAATGAATTTGGAGGATTTATACTGCCAGATATGAAGACTTACTATAAGGTTAAAATAATATGACAGAGTGATGTTAGCTCAAGGAGAGACCAATGAACAGCACAAAGAGTCTGGAAATAAATCCACACGCATATAGATATCTAATTTATGATAGAGATGACAGATGCAGAGCAGTAAGGGGAAAAAATGGCTTTTTCAATAAATGGTGCCAATCAACTGGGTATCTTCAGGTGGAAAATGAAGCTTGACCACTACCTCAGATCACTCATAACAATGAAGCCCTGTCATATCAGTGATCTAGGTGTGAAAGTCAGAACAACAATGCTTCTGGGAGAAAATATAGAAGAAGATCTAAATTACCATGAGGTGAAGCTTTCTTAAACGGACCACAGCACATAAAGAAAAAGACTGACAGATTGGATTATATTAAAGTTAGGAACTTCTCATCAAAAGGCACTATGAAAAGAATACTAAGACAAGCCACAGAATGGGAGAAGATGTTTGCTGACATATGTCTGACAAAGGACTCATACACAGAATATGAAAGAACTCTTACAAATCAAAAAATAGATATCCCAATAGAAAAAGACTTGAATTGGCAGTTCACCGAAAAGAACGTCCAAATGGTCAGTTTGTTGTGGTTCAGTCCCTCAGTCATGTGGTTCAGTCCAACTCTTTGCGAACCCATGGACTGCAGGCTTCCCTGTCCTTCACTGTCTCCCAGAGTTTGCTCAGACTCATTTCCATTGAGTTGATGATGCCATCCAACTGTCTCATCCTCAGGCATCCCCTTCTCCTCTTGCTCTCAGTCTTTCCCAGCATCAGGGCCTTTTCCGAGTCCGTTCTTTGCATCAGGTGGCCAATAAATATAGAAAAATGTGCTCTGTTTCATTAGGTCTCAGGGAAATGCAAATTAATCGAACAATACAGTATCACTGCACCCTCCAACCAGAATGGTTAACACAGAAATGACTGATAATACCATGTGTTGGTGACGAGATAGAGTGGAGTGTTTTTGCTTTCTAGGGCTGCCATAACAACGTAGCAGAGTCTGGGTGGCTTAAACAACAGACATTCATTTCCGCACAATCCTGGAGACTAGAAGTCCAAGATCAAGGAGTCAGCAGGTTGGTTCTTCTGAAGGCGTCTCTCCTTGGCTTGTAGTTAACCATCCTCTCCCTCAGTCTTCACATGCTCCTCCTTCTGTGTGTATTTGTATCCCAATTTCTTCTTATAAGGACACCACCCTCCCTCCTTACTACTTTAAAAAATCGATTTATTTATTTCAATTATAAATTACTTTACAATATTGTAGTAGTTTTTGCCATACACCGACATGAATCAGCCATGCGTGTACATGAGCTCCCCATCCTGAACCCCCCTCCCACCTCCTTCCCCATCCCATCCTTCAGGGTCATCCCAGTGCACCAGCCCTGAGCATCCTGTCTCATGCATCAAACCTGCACTGGCGATCTATTTCACATATGGTAATGTACATGTTTCAATACTAATCTCTCAAATCATCTCACCCTCGCCTTCTCCCATAGACTCCAAAAGTCTGTTCTTTACATCTGTGTCTCTTTTGCTGTCTTGCATATAGAGTCATTGTTACCATCTTTCTAAATTCCGTGTATATGCGTTAGTATACTGTACTGGTGTTTTTCTTTCTGACTTACTTCAATCTGTATAATAGGTTCCAGTTTCATCCACCTCATTAGAACTGATTCAAATGCATTCTTTTTAATAGCTGAGTAATATTCCATTGTGTATGTATACCACAGCTTTCTTATCCATTCGTCTGCCGATGGACATCTAGGTTGCTTCCACGTCCTAGCTATTGTAAACAGTGCTGTGATGAACGCTGGGGTACATGGACTTTAACTACTTTTTAAAGACCTTGTCTCCAAATATAGTCCCATTCTGAAGTTCTGGAGTTAGGACCTCAACTTATGAATTTTAGGAAGATACAATTCAGCTCATAATCTGGGGAAACTAGACCCCTCATATTCCAGAAGTGTGTGTGTGTGTGCATGCTAAATCACTTTAGTCGTGTCCGACTCTTTTTTGACCTCAGAGACTGTAGTCTGCCAGGCTCCTCTGTCCATGGGCTTCTCCAGGCAAGAATACTGGAGTGGGTTGCTGTGCCCTCCTCCAGGGGATCTTTCTGACCCAGCAATGGAACTCATGTCTCTTTATGTCTCCTGCATTGGCAGGTGGGTTCCTTACCATTAGTGCCACCTGGGAAGCCCATCCCGCAAGTATAAATTAACATAACTGCTTTGGAAAGTGGTGGACAACATTGAGTACAGTCGAGCAGTCACACCTCTTGTGCCCCAGGGATGATTCATTTCTAGGTGGATATACAGCAGAAACACAGACATTCACACATCAAAAGGCATGTACCAGAATGTTCATGGAGGACTTCCTTGGTTTCCCAATGGTTAAGAATTTGCCTTGCAATGCAGGGGACAACAGTTCAATCGCTGGTCTGGGAAGATCCCACATGCTGTGGGGCAACTAAGCCTGTTCACCAGAATTACTGAAGCCTGTACACCCAGAACCCTTGCTCTGCAACAAAAGAAGCCACTGCAACAAGAAGCTCATAGCCTGCAACTGGAAAGCAGCTTTCTCTCACTGCAGCTAGAGAAAGCCATTGGCAGCAACAAAGACCTAGCACAGCCCAAACAAAATTAAAACAGAGAGAGAGAGAATGTTCATGAGGTTTTCATAATCACCCCAACTGGAAACAAACCAAATATCCAGTGGATAACTGGACAGATAAACTTTGGTGTATTATTCCTTGTTGTTTAGCCTCTAAGTCACGTCTGACTTTTTGCAACCCCTTGGACTGTAGCCCACCAGGCTCCTCTGATCATAGGATTTCCCAGGCAAGAATACTGGAGTGGGCTGCCATTTTCTTCTCCAGGGGATCTTCCTGACTCAGAGATCAAACTTGTGTCTTCTGCATTGGCAGGCAGATTCTTTACCACAGAGCCACTAGGGAAGTGCCAAATTTTGGTATGGGCATGCAACAGAATTCTATAGAAAAACAAAAACCAACTATCTATTGCTACTCTCAACATACATGGATCTCATTGAACGCAATGTTGAGTGAAAGGAGCCAGATATGAAAATGTACATTCTGTGTAATCTTGCATTAACTTCAAAACTAGGCTAACTACTCCATGGCGTTTGGAGGAAGAATTAGGACAGTGACTGCGGGGAGGGAACCATGAAGGGGAGCTTCTGTTCCTTGACCTGGGTCCTTACTTTGCACTACCTTTCTTAGTATCTCAGTTTATCAAAGAAAGCAAAGCAGGGACTCCCTTGGTAGTCGAGTGGTTAAGAATTCACCTTCTATTACAGGGAATGCAGGTTGGATCCCTGGTCAGGGAGCTAAGATCCCTGCACCTAAGGCAGGCAACTAAGCCTGCACCCCTCAACTAAAAAGCCTGGGGGCCACAATAAAGATCCGGTACAGCCAAAATAAAACGTTTTAAAAGTAAGGAAGGCAGAGCGCCTCAAGCGAGTCTGATACAGGTCTGCAACTGATTTTTAAATCACTACTTAGGCCAGGAAAATTGCAAGGTCCCTATTGTCTGTCCACACCAGGTAGGAGGTAACAAATAACAAATCTGGGTTAGGTTCTCCAAGCTGCTGACAGCATTTGTAATCCAGCTCCTCAGCAACAGTTTGGAAAATATTTCTCCCAAAGACTGAACTTCCCATGGTCAAAAGAACAATTACATCGATTATTCTTAGAAAGAGGAGCTCAGATAAGGGGCTGCTTTTTATTATAGAACTGAGGAGGAATTCGGGAAAGAAAACAACTTGCTGAAACAGAACAAGAATAGAGTCCAGCACATTTTACCCAGACACTGTCTTGATCCCAGCAGGATCAAAAATGAATTTTCAGAACAGATCCCTCTAAAGGACTTAATTTCTTTATTCCCAACTGATTATTTAGCTGCACTGGGGCATTCAGTGTCCCAAAGCTAGTTGAGTCTGCAGTCACCATTCCCGAACCCTCTCTTTCTCCTCTCTCCTCCTGGATACCATGGAGACTCAAAAGCCAGGTTGCCCCTCCTTTTCCGTATCCCAAGGGACAGAGTTGAGCACTCAGAGCTGCAGCTTTAGATTTCTCTAGTTTTGATGTAACAGGAAAAAAAATTGAGCCAACTGAAGAGTTATCCTTGGAACTCTGAAGATCTGGCATCTGTGTGCCTCATGTGATTCTGGGAGAACTCTGTACCAAAAACCGAATTTTTTTCATGACAATCTCAGTTTTATGAATATCCCAGTAATTGCAAGTGGGGATTTCCTCCTAGTCTGGTGCTTTGGTGCCTTGTTGGCCCAATGCCATGACTCTTTTTGCTCTTCCAGGCTCAGGAGAGCAAAATCCTGGCAAGTCTCAAGGGAGCTTTTGGAAAGAGGAGTGGTGGTTACTAAATCCATACACAGGAGTACAAACTCTATTCCCAGGCGTGTCCCACTGGCTCTTGTTTGGACCTGTTTTGGATCGATAGACTCCCTTAAGAAAAATAATTCACTTGGTATATAGCTTGGGTGGGTTTTGCTTAAATTTCAAATTAAAAAATATCTCCCTGTTAAAAGAAAAGAACTTCCTTTTTCTCCCAGCATACATATGGCTGCCTCTCTGAGCACAAATCCTATATATAATCCTTAAAAAGAAAGGTGGGGAGGAGGGGCGAAGACATTTCCCAAAAGAATGACTGTGATCATGTCTACAATAGCATGTCCTAAGAGAAAAGAAATGAACCTGACAGTTTTCAGAGTAATATGACACCTGTAGAAAACTATTCTAGATAATTCTGTCCTCAAGGCATATTTTGGGGGCTTTTACTGTCTCAGACTCTAGAGTCTGATCCTCCATGGAGCTCCTCACCCAGGTCTACGCTGACCATCCTATTTGATTATCTTTTAAGAATATTTATTTATTTAGCTGCACTGGGTATTAGGTGCAGGATATAGGATCTAGTTCCCTGACCAGGGACCAAACCAAGGTCCCCTGCATTGGGAGTGCACAATGTTAGCCACTGGACTATCAGGGAAGTCTCCTGACCATGCTATTTAAATATACTCAATCCTATGCCCAGGGCTTTCCAGATGGCTCTGTGGTAAAGAATCTGCCTGCCACTGCAGGGTTTGATCTCTGAATTTGGAAAATCCTCTGGAGGAGGGCATGGTAATCCACTCCAGTATTCTTGTCTGGAAATTCCATGGACAGAGGAGCCTGGCAGGCTACAGTCCATGGGGTATCAAAAGAGTTGAACAAGAGTTTACTCCTCCACTTCCCCCTGCCCACAATGCTTAGGACCTTTTAATATAGTGTTCAGTTTATTTCTGTTTTCCATTGTTGGTAGCCTGTCTCCCCCTGCTAGAAGATGACCCCAAGAAAGGAGAGCTTTCCCTCTGGTTTGTTCCCCGGTACATACTAAATGCTGAGGACTGTCCCTTGTACACAGTGAGCACTCAATGCTTGCTGACAACTTGAAAATTCAGCACCTTAATTAACCAAGTGCCAAGCCTTTTCACCTTCTTGCCTCAAATCAAACTAAAAATTTTGAATACAAGGTCTTTGCTGTTATCCAACATGTTAACATATTTTCCAGAAACAGGACTGGGTTGCCCTATCTCTTTTCATCATACCATTTAAAGCACGTTATTAATGAATGTTGATCTTCTAATATCAAGGTCTAAAAATACCGGAAATTTTAAAAAAGTGTGCATGTAATACATACATATTCTATGATGTAAAGCAAACTGGCGATTAATCTAAGATTCTCTAAAGAAGAACTTAAAGGCACAACACATTTGTCTTTAATCAAGGCATGAAATATCAGTGTGAGGAATAGCCCATGACAAGTCCATGTCCAATTACAATTAGTTAAAACGTGTGTGTTGGAGCCTGCTATGTGCCAGGCACAAAGCTTTGCCTGCACTATCTCTGATTATCCCAACAATCCTTCAAGGTAAGTATTATCATCTACACCCATAGATGAGGAAACTGAAGCCTGGAAAGGAGAAAAAAACTAGCTCAAGGTCACACGGATCTCAGATGAGAACATGGGTTTGCTCAGCCCCACGGTTTATCCTGACACTTGGCTATTTCTCCAGAGAACAGTGTAATACGACTTCATGCGATACTCACATATGTCATTGGTTTCAATATTCTTAGTCAACACATATGTTTCGAGTAATTGCTATGTTCATAGCACTGTGCAGGCTTCCTGGGAGATGGCTGTGAGAAGCTTGCCATCTCGCTGGGAGGTGCTCATGAACTCGGGCATGGGATGTGACGTGACCAGTGAGTGGAATCCACGGAGATGCTGTGGGAGCTTGGAAGAGAGAGAAGCCTTCCTGGGTCGGGCTCCCACAGCCCAAGCACAGGTTTATCCTCTACTTTTTCAACCAGGCTGGGATTCGGCCCAGCTCCTATTTGCACTGTTCTCAGTTCTCGCGAGAAGTGACTTTTCCCTACCGCGTGATCTGTGCACAGGGATATTACTGTAGGTTACTGCCTCTCTCTGCATCTCAGTCTCCATGGTAACTGAAGAGGTGAGTGCTTCCTCGCTTGAAATGATGGGGGGGGGNGGGGGGGGGGGGGGGGAAGCAGGAAGGTGTGGGACCCACACTCTGGCCCATTGCAGGCCTGTTGTTGTGACCTTGGATATTGAGTAAATGACGCAAGGATGGTGGACCATCTGCTGGCAGCAAAGACCGTGGTGGACAGAGGTCAAACTGAAGCAACCACATCCTGATTGGGCTGCTCCAGGGTTGAGGAAGTGACACACATCCCTGAGAGCAGGTTTGTCTTCCATCAGAGCTGGGACCCCACAAGAGCTTTCCATTAAACCTCATTGTACTTGATACAGTCCTAAGTTTATTTTCTGGCCTTTACTGGGGAAAAAAAAGTATCTTTTTTACCCTTTTTCTCCTGCATTTCACATTGTTGGATATAGTTTGTGAAAAAAAATGGAAACAAACAAAAGGTTCTAGGGACAATCATCAATGAATCAGAAAGTGAAATCTACTTTCCGTAAATTGTTTACATGCTCTGATGGTCTCTCTGCAGGCTGAAGAGTGTCTGTGTACGTGCTCAGTGGTGTCCAACTCTTTGCAACCCCATGGGCTATAATAGCCTGCCAGGCTGCTCTGTTCATGAAATTTTCCAGGCAAGAATACTGGAGTGGTTTGCCATTTCCCATTGCCCCAGAGTGTCTGATGCTTACCTAATAAAGTTGAGACATTTCAGTGTTTTCTTCATTACTCTGAAGTTATCTGAAGCTTAGTAATCCCACAAGAAGCCACCTGGAGTCATGGAGTCCTGGGAGACATGGAGCCATCCAGGTATAGGGGGCTTTGGCTGAGGTGTGGAGGAGGGTGATGCCAGGGCACTGGGTGCCCTGCTGGCTTTGCTCTGCGGGATGGTGCAGGGAGAGGCTATATTTTGGCTCAGAACACAGGCAAGATCTCATCTGCAAAACCATAACACTGTGCCTGGTCCTGAAACCATGAAAGAATGAAGCCTGGAATGACCCACTTACTGGGTGAACGCTATACATCTCAGCACTGTTCATTACCTTCCATAGTGCAGTGCACTAATTCACAGAGCATATTTTCAGAGCACATTTGCCCCTTTAAACTCTCTGCACCCAGAGTTACAGTGCAGAACTGGAACTTGAATCCATCAAAGCCAATTATCCCAGTTCCTTTTTTTTTCAGCTTGGAGTTTTTCATTTAAAAGTTGTCATGGGAAAATAACTCTTAATAAATCCCTTTAAGCACAGGGAACTAGGGCAATTACTGACATTTTAAGAATTATTGAAACATTTTAAAGTTTTTTTGATTTATGTTCTGAAGGACATAAGTAATCCTTTTTTCTTTTTGGAAGACCTTCAATTAATTTCAAGGACAGACATTGGCACTCAGACTGTTCAAATCTAATTAATTATCTGGCTGTGCCCACAACAGTCACACCTTCAAAACACTGTGGTTGTAGCTAATCATCTTGAGATTCTCCCACACTGAAATAATTGCACACACCCTTTTAGTCCATGACAGATATATGTATGGGGTGAATTACAAGAAGGGACGGTGCATTCCCAGAGGGAAATCAAGTTTTGTGTGTTTATTAGTGACTCATCTATTTAGTCATGCATTAAATATTCAACATCTGATGTAAAACATTTAAAATCCTGAGGTAATTTCTTAAAGCAAAACTATACAGGTCAGGTTAACTAATCACATGAGTAGCTTTGTACCATAAATTAAATCAGAAAATCCCACAGCTGGGAAAAGCAATGAGGGAAAGATCCCAGGGATGATGTGGCTCAGACATCCATGGGTGAACAAACCCAGTGAGGCTGGGTGGTGAGTTTTCTTTCAGTTCATGATCAACAGGAAGCTGAAGGCCAGTCACCTTCGGGCATTGGAGACAACCACCCTTACCCAGTGGCGTTCACTTGGAGTTGATTTACTGCCTCAGGGTGTGCATCCAAAAAAGAGCAGAGAGCTTAAAATTCATTCTCACATTTAACCTAAAAACTTAATTTTCCCACACATTGCTACACTTTAAAAAATAGGAGAAGAGAAAAAAATACTTGATTCTGAAACTTCTTTTGGAAAAGTTACTCAGGTTGCTTGTAGTAAAGCAAAAGATAAAATGTGGCAGCCACATGTCCCTCACTGCTGAGACCAAACTCTTTCTTTTTCCCCATAAAAAGATGTATTACACTATGTCTTTATTATTTTTATTTTAAAATATTTTATAATTACAAAAATTGCTTCTCTGTGTATTTCCGGTTGCACTGGGTCTTCACTGTCACACACAGGCATTCTTTAGTTGTGGTATGCCAGCTTCTCATTATCGTGGCTTCTTGTGGAGCGGGAGCTTTAAGCTTTCGGGCTCAGTAGTTGTCCGGCATGGGCTTAGTTGCCCCTTCACATGTGGGATCTTCCCAGACCAGAGATCATACCTGTGTGCCCTTCATTGGCAGGTGGATTCTCAACCACTGGACCCACAAGGAAGTCATACACCGCGTTTTTTTTTTAAAAAAATACCATAAGCCTTATCAGAGTCATGGTTGAGTAGTGGTATGTAGGTCTGGCGTACGAATACAAAAATAAGTGCTAGAACACGCCACGACATGCCACCTGCCCCATCAGAAGCTCGTTTTGTTGCATATAGAAGTTTGGAATGCACCACTCCAGGGAATTTGTCTGGACACCTATACTCAGGGCCAGCTGAATGATAACTTCCACATGTGACTCGAGTGGTTTCTAAAAGACAAGGGAGCATCCCTGTGAGGCTCAGGTGCTGTTGCCCTGTACAGGTATTGGCAATGATCAAGAGCAGCTGATTTCTTCAGAGGAGAACGTCCTTTGTGAGGCAAGAGAGAGGCGAGTGGCTGAACAGAGCAGGCCAAGAGACGGACTTCCATACGGTTTTTGTTGACGATTCAAGGGAAATTGGTGTTTGGGCCCGAATGTCTGAGACTTAGTGCACTTCTGTCAGCACAGCCTGTGTCTTGTTGAGGGCCCATCTTCTGTTTTCCAGTACCTGATGCACCAGGCAAAACTGAAGTTGACAGTGTGTGCTTCCTACCCAGAGGACTCCTTCAGCACCAACTCCATCTCTGAGTTGTTCCGTTAGTTCCAAAATGCTCCCCCCGTTTTTTTTGTTGCCTTCACCTTTTCAGCCATCAGAAAAAAGATATTCACACTAAAGAACTAACTGCTGATGAAATGTTAATTTGGGAGAGGAGGGAAGCCACATTATCCTAGGGAAAAAATAGGACCAAAAGTAAATGGAGGGGAATTGGAGTGAATCCATTTAAAACAGGGGCCAAAATTTCATAGTACAGTGAAAAAAATATATGATTAGGGCTTTGCCTTGAAAATTGAATAAGCATTACAAAAAATTTTATTTTGTGTTTCAGAAAATGGGCTTAACTGCAATCATGGGCAGTTCTTAAATATGAACAAAGAATGA
Organism: Redunca redunca; assembly: GCA_006410935.1. Classification (NCBI taxonomy): domain Eukaryota; kingdom Metazoa; phylum Chordata; class Mammalia; order Artiodactyla; family Bovidae; genus Redunca; species Redunca redunca. The sequence continues at coordinate 379,805 of SJYQ01000322.1, read as the reverse complement.
ATCAGGTGATGTTGGGGGAGGTTGTGTTTACTGTGTGTGCTCATCCTCTGTGGATTTCCCTTTAGACTGTCACAGTGAGAGGACAAAGAAGGTGACTTTATTAATTATCCCAAGAGCCTCCCTTTGCTGTTTAGCTCATTCGTTTTCATGTCAGTATCCTTTAGCCATCGATTTCCTTCCTCGGTTGTTGACCTGTCTGAATCATGCCCCATCCACCTCTAACAATGGCTTTGCTTGTGATACAAGCAATCAATATGTCTTACACAGAGTGTGAGGAATCTGGGCTGTTTTTTTTTTTTTTTTTCAGTCNACAGAGTGTGAGGAATCTGGGCTGTTTTTTTTTTTTTTCAGTCTCGCTTTGTGGTGATCTGTTGTATGTGTCTCCCATTCCTTTGCCACAAAGAGACTGATCCCTCAAAATGGTAACATGAAGGGCAAAATGGCTCTCCTGTTGGGTCGGGAAATTTGAGTTTATTTTAACCATGGCCAATCCTTTTACCATGACCATAAATATTTCCATGTTATGATTACCTTGGATTCCCTGAGCAAGTTCCTAAATATTGGATTTCGGATAAAGAAATGCCCCGTCTACTTCCCCAAACTAAATGATTGCTCCTTTATTCTTTTCCAATAATACAAGCCTTTAGGGACTTCCTCAACAGTCCGGAAGATAAGACTCCAAGCCTCCAAAGCAAGGGGCACAGGTTTGATCCCTGACAGGGGAACAAATATCTCTTGTAGCCAAAAAATCCAAAAACAAAGCCTTTAAAACTGAATTTTCTTGAGTAGATAAATCCCCTCAAAAGTTAATATATACTGTTTTCATAATATTTTTTAAACATAAGGAAATTG
>SJYQ01000322.1:330997-377670 GCA_006410935.1 Redunca redunca | reverse complement strand
AGAGCCCTTTAAGAAAAAGAATATTATCACCAATTTTTCATTTTGTATTTTGAAGAATGATTTTGGAGAATTTATATTATTAGATGTAAAAACTGATTATTTTACCATAATATGACAGTGATCACATTAGCACAAGGGTAGACAAATGGACTAATGGAAGAGAACAGAGTTTGAAAATAAATCAGTACATATGTAGATACAATTTACGATAAATGTGACAAATGCAGAGAGTACATTTTGATCTATAGAAACTCATATAGTTACAAATATTTCCTCCCAGTTTGTAGCTTATTCTTTAATCTTTTAAACTTTTCCTTTTTTTCTTTTCTGTTTTTTTCTGTCATACAAGATATTTTATGTTTTGCTTTTTCATTTGTATATAGTCAAATCTGTTTATATTTTCTTCTTTGGATTCCAGGTCTTATCAATTATTTAAGAAACTTCTACAATCCAAGTGCATAGAAATATTTTCCTTTAATGATTTGGAAATATAGATATGTGTGTGTGTGTTTGTATGTGAGTGTGTGTGTGTCTGACTCTTTGTGACCCCATGAATTGTAGCTCACCAGGCTCCTCTGTCCCTGGAATTATCCAGGCAAGAATACTGCAGTGGGTTGCCATTCCCTTGTCCAGGATATCTTCCTAACCCAGGGATTGAACTCAGCTCTGCCTCACTGAAGGCAGATTAATTCGTCCAGAACTTTATATAAATATATATATATTATATATATATAATTCCTTAATTCATCTATATATAAAACCCCTAATTCATCCAGAAATTATTTTCATGTGTAGTATATGATAAACATCTAACAGATAGCTACTTTTCACTTTCCTATTGGTTGACTGATCCTTTCTTTCCCCAGTAATTTAAAGGGCCACATTTTTTATCTTCTAAATTTCTGCTTTGGGGTTCTTTGTCTAATCTTGGTCCAATATCACACTGTTCTAATAGCTATAACTTAATGGTATATTTTGATTTCTGGTAAGACAAGTATCTCTTCAGTGTTTTTCCCCAAGCCTGTAGTGAATTCAGAGAGTACCATTTAAGGTCCTCTGAGTCTAGATAGACAGGCTGAGGTCAGGCAGAGCATACAGATCAGATTCTAGAGAAATATCTTTAGTTTTATGCTCTATAGAAACAACCATAAAACACAATGAACAGAATTATGATCTTCAGCATCTACTGGGCCCCATGTTGCTCTGAGGTCTCACTTTTCCAGAGTCAATTCTCTTTCCTATTCTTCTTAGCTCCAGTTGTACACCTAAACCATCCCTCCATTTATTCCTCCAGGATGAACTTCCCATCTTTGTTCCAAAATAAAAACAAACCATAACATGGGATATTAAAGTGGAGAGAGAGCCCCACCCTCTTTCTACCAAGCTCTATTTAGTGAGATCTGGGCCCATGCCCTCCCATGCCCTTAGGGAATAGCTCCTTTTTGCCCTGTGTTTAAACATGCCTATCCACGCACGTGCACGCATGTGTGCGCGCGCATGCACACACACACACACACACAGCTTTTCACTCCATATTTCCTTGCAGCTGCCTTGATATCTCTTCTTGTTCAAAGCCACATTTCTAGAAAAAGTTGTGCAAACTCATCATTTCTTCTCCTCCCACTCGTTTCTCATTCTACTCAAAGGTCACCTGTCACTTCCTTATTGTTAAATCTTTGCTAATATTCTTGCCTCTGGTCTTGTTCCTCATCAATCTGTTTCTCACTGCAGCTGCCAGAATAATCCTTTTAAGATGTCAATTTGAACACATGATTTCCCCTCCTTTAAAAGCTTTCCTGGCTTCTTACTGATCTCAAGATGAGATCCAAACTCCTTCAGGAGGCTACCATTTTCAGTCTCCTCAGCCTTCTCCAACCCTAAACTCTGGTCACACCGTGCTTCTCACTGTCCCTGGCTTCCTCACTGTGCCTTCACCTATTCTTTCCTTCTGCACATTTGCATGGCTAATGCATACTTACCTTCATTACTCCATTACTTCATAACTCAGGAAAGAAGATGGGAAGGCTTTTCTGATCACCACTCCAAGACCAGAGGAAGCTCCCTTACTTTGTGTTTCCTTGGCACCTGTACTATGTGAAGCCCATATCACACTGTTTATTTCTGTCTGTCTCCAGCTGGGCTGAAAACTCTTGAGAGCAGAGATCATTTCTTAATCACCATCTAACCCCAACATTAAGCAAAGTGCCTGGCACATAGCAGATAAGATGTAGATATCGAAATCAATGAATACATATCTCCTCTATTAGCTCAAGAGCTCAGCATCATCTGTTTTTTTTTTTTTTTTAACTAGAGAGTATTGTTTGTTTGTATTATGGTAAAAAATCACATGGGGCTTCCCAGGTGGCACAGTTGTAAAGAATCCACCTGCCAATGCAAGAGACACTAGGGACACGGGTTTCATCCCTGGGTTGGGAAGATCCCCTGGAGTAGGAAATGGTAACCCACTCCAGTATTCTTGCCTGAAAAACTCCATGGACAGAGGAGCCTGTCAGGCTGCGTCCATGGGGTCACAAAGAATTGGACACGACTGAACAATAAAGCACAAAAAACCACATATCATTTAATGTATCCTCTTAACTGTTTTTTAAATGTACAGCTCAGTAGTGTTAAGTATATTTATATTGTTGTGAAACAGGTCTCTGGAATGTTTTCTCTTGCAAAACTGGAACTCTATATCCCTTAAACAATAGTTCCTCTTGGCTTCTTATCCCTAGCTCCTGGTAACCACCATTCTACTTCCCATAGCTATAAATTTGACTACTTTAGATACCTCATATAGTGGAATTGTATACTACTTGTCCTTTATAAGGTATTGTATAGTATTTGTCCTTGACTGGCTAATTTCACTTGACATAATGTCTTCAATGTTTATGCATGTAAGAGGAAGGAACACTTCTGAACTCATTCTAGAGATCACAATCACTCTGATAACAAAACTAGACAAAGCTATCACACACACACACAAAATTCCAGGCCAGTAGAGCCAGTATCACTGATGAACAGAGATGCAAAAATTCTCAGCAAAATATTAACAAACCAAATCCAGTAGCATATTAAGAAGGATCACATGCCATGATTAAGTGGGATTTATTCCAGGGATTCAATATCTGCAAATCAGTCAATCAGTGTGTTATACCATAATAACAAATTGAAGAATAAAACCCTTATGATCATATCAATAGATACAGAAAAAACTATTGATAACCATTTAACATCCATTTATGATGAAAACTCTTCAGAAAGTGGGCATGGAGGGAACATATTTCAACATAATAAAAGCCATATATGATAAACCCATAGCTAATGTCATACTCTCTGATAAACCCATAGCTAATGTCATACTCAATGGTGAAAAGCTGAAAACATTCCGTCAAGATTAGGAGCAAGACAAGAGTGCCCACTCTCACCCACTTTTATTCAATATGGTTTTGGAAGTCCTAGTCACAACATTCAGAGAAGAAAAAGAAATAGAAAGAATCCAACTTGAAAAGAAAGAAGTAAAACTGTTACTATTTGTAGGTGTCATGATATTATACACAGAAAATCCCTACTAGAGATCATCAATGAATTTGGTAAAGCTGCAGGATACAAAGTTCATATGCAGAAATCTATTGCATTTCTATGCACTAACAATGAAATATCAGAAAGAAATTAAGGAAACAATCCCATTTATCACCACCTCAAAAAGAATAAAATAGCTAGGTATAAACCTACCTAGAGAGGCAAAAGATGTGTACTCTGAAAACTATAAGACACTGATGAAAGAAATTGAAGAAAACACAAACAGATGGAAATATACACTGTGTTTTTGGATTGGAATAACCAATATTGTTAAAATGACCCTGCTACCCAAGGCCCTGTGGCTCAGTTGGTAAAGAATCCACCTGCAATGCAGGAGACCTGGGTTTGATCCCTGGGTTGGGAAGATCCCCTGGAGAAGGAAATGGAAATCCACTCCAGGATTCTTGCCTGGGGAGATTCCATGGAGAGAGGAGCCTGGTGGGCTACAGTCCATGGGGTCACAAAGAGTCGGACATGACTTAGCAACTAAACCGCCACCACCACCAGCCAAGGCAATCTACAGATTCAGTGCAATCGCTATTGAAATACCTATGGCATTTTTCACAGAACTAGAACAAGTAATTTTAAAATTTGTATGGAAACACAAAAGACTCCAAATAGCAGAAACAATCTTCAGAAAGAAGAACAGAGCTGGAGGAATCATGTTTCCCAACCTCAGATTGTACTGCAAAGCTACAGTGATCAAAACAGTATGGTACTGGCATGAAAACAGACACATAGATCAATGGAACAAGACAGAAAGCCCAGAAATAAACCCACACTGTTACAGTCAATTAATCTACAACACAAGAGGCAAGAATATGTAATGGGTAGAAGACAGTATCTTCTATATAAGTGGTGCTGGGAAAACTGAAAAGTTACATGTAAAAGAATGAAATTAGAATATGATCTAACATTGTACATAAAAATAAGCTTAAAATGGCTTAAAGACCTAAATGTAAGACCAGATACTATAACACTCCTAGAAGAACACTTAGGCAGGACATTCTTTGACATAAATTAAACCAATTTTTTTGTGTGTCCATCTCCTAAAGTTAAAGAAATAAAAGCAAAAATAAATGGGATATAATTAAACTTGAAAGTTTTTGCACAGCAAAGGAAACCACCAACAAAATGAAAAGAAATCTACTGAATGAGAGAAAATATTTGCAAATGATATGGCTGAAAAGGAATTAATGTCAAATATATATAAATAGCTTGTACAACTCAACATCAAAAAATGACCCAATTTAAATAAAGGCAGAAGAACTGAATAGACATTTTTCTAAAGAGGAAATGCAAATGACCAACAGGCACAAGAAGAGATGCTTAACATTACTAATTATCAGGAAGATGCATATCAAAATCGTATACAATTTCAGCTCATACTTGTCAGAATGGCTAAGAGCAACAAATATCACTGAAGATGTGGAGAAAAGAAAGAAAGGGAATACATTGTCGGTGGGAATGTAAATTAGGATAGCCACTGTGGAAAACAGTCTGGAGACTTCTCAAAGAACCAAAAATAGAACTACCATATGACCAGTGATTCCACTCCTGGGTATGTATATATCTGAAAAAACCCCACTAATTCAAAAAGATACATGCACCCAGTGTTCATAGAAGCATTATTTTTAATTGCCAAGACACAAAAACAACCTAAGTGTCCATTAAAGGTGAATGGATAAAGAAGCTGTGGTATATATACATATATATATATATTTTAAAATATGTATTCCACTGTATAAATCCTCATTAAAAGTAAGAAATGCTTATGCATAATTTGGTATCAGTTTATACAGAAGAATGACTCTAATGAAACTGATCTTTTTAAGGTCAATTTTTAAACTTGTATGTTTGTTGCTTAGTCATGTCTGATTCTTTGTGACCCCAGGGACTGTGCCCACCAGGTTCCTCTATCCATGGGATTCTCTAGGCAAGAATACTGGAGTGGGTTGCCATTTCCTTCTCCAGGGGATCTTCCCGACCCAGGGGTCGAACCCAGGTCTTCCTCATTGAGGGCAGATTCTTTACCATCTGAGCCACCAGGGAAGCCCAACTTAGAAGTGTACAAATCTTGAGGGTCTGAGAATGAATATATATATTCATGAATGAATATTCACATATATATAGATATAGATTCCAAAGCTAAGTTTGCTTAAGATAAGCAAACTTTTAAAAGAGAGAACACAAGTCATTAATCTTGGTTCTCTTCAACCCCCAGACAGCCCACAGGAGTACATTTTTAATCAACACCTGAGATCAGGTGGGATGGATATAATTCTCTGCCCTAATGGTCAAATTACAGTGCAATCCATACAAACAGGCATTCAGTTCCTCGAGGGATAAGAAGATGAAAGAAAGGTTACCAAAAAAATCCAATAATAGTGCCAGTTATAATCCTGTTACTTTAAGTCAATAACCCATGTTAGACATATCTTTTCTTCCATTTCTTCATTCCTTTTTGTTGATTTTGAGAATTGGGGTCACCACTCACTGGGACTCATTCAGATGTACATTTAGATAAATTCTCTCTCTTTCTCTGCTTATTTTTTTAAAATTAATTTTTATTTTAACTTTAGTTTACTTTACAATACTGTATTGGTTTTGCCATACATTGACATGAATTCATCACGAGTGTACATGCATTCCCAAACATGAATCCCCTCCCACTTCCCACCCCATAACATCTCTCTGCTTATTGTAAATAATGATACAATGTAATTCCTTGTGTTTTCGCACGCACGTATGATGATCTTTTTGGAATAAATGACTAAATTGGAATGGCTGGGTCAAACAGTATACCACACACTTCTAGGAGAATATACGTATATATGTATATCACATGATGTGATCACTCACCTAGAGCCAGATATCCTGGAGTGTGAAGTCAAGAGGGCTTTAGGAAGCATCACTACGAACAAAGCTAGTGGAGTTGATGGAATTCCAGCTGGGCTATTTCAAGTCCTAAAAGACAATGCTGTGAAAGTGCTGCACTCAATATACCAGAAAATTTGGAAAACTCAACAGTGGCCAGAAGACTGGAAAAGGTCAGTTTTCATTCCGATTTCAAAGAAAGGCAATGCCAAAGAATGTCTATACTACAGCAAAATTGCTCTCATTTCATACACCTGCAAAGTAATGCTCAAAAGTCTCCAAACTAGGCTTCAACAGTATGTGAACCGAGAACTTCCAGATCGTAGTAAAAGCAAGAGAATTCCAGAAATATCAATAACCTCAGATATGCAGATGATACCACCCTTATGGCAGAAAATAAAGTACCTCTTGATGAAAGTGAAAGAGGGGAATGAAAAAGCTGGCTTAGAACTCAACATTCAAAAAACGAAGATCATGGCATCTGGTCCCATCACTTCATGGCAAATAGATGGGGAAACAATGGAAACAGTGACAGACTTTATTTTCTTGAGCTCCAAAATCACTGCAGATGGTGACTGCAGCCATGAAATTAAAAGATGCTTGCTCCATGGAAGAAAAGCTATGACAAACCTACGCAGTATATTAAAAAGTAGAGATATTACTTGGCCAACAAAGGTCCGTATAGTCAAAGCAATGCTTTTTCCAGTATTCACATATAGATGTGAGAGTTCAACCATAAAGAAAGCTGAGCACCAAAGAATTGATGCTTTTGGACTGTGGTGTTGGAGAAGACTCTTGAGAGTCCCTTGGACTGCAAGGAGACCAAACCAATCAATCGTAAAGGAAATCAGTCCTGAATATTCATTGGAAGGACGAATGCTGAAGCTGAAACTCCAATATTTTGGCCACCTGATGCAAAGAACTGACTCATTTGAAAAGATCCTGATGCTGGGCAAGACTGAAGGCAGGAGGAGAAGGGGACAACAGAGGATGAGATGATTGAATGGCATCACTGACTCGATGGACATGAGGTTGAGCAAGCTCTGGGAGCTGGTGATGGACAGGGAAGACTGGCGTGCTGCAGTCCATGGGGTCACAAAGAGTTGGATGCAACTGAGCGACTGAACAACAACAATAGATAGGGAGATAGAGAATATATATATATTCTCTCACACATGCCTACACATATATGTGTATTTATTTCTATATCTATCAATCGATGAATATACAACAAATCATGAGTTCATTCTGATAATCTCTGATTCCAATCCAAAAATACAGGGTTCATTCTAGTCTTGCTCTTTTCCTATTTGTAACTCCTTTCTCCAAAGTGAGAAACTTGCTCTCATTCTCCAAATATATTTACTTAATTGCTCAATCCTAGCACTTACATTGGGCTTCCCTGTTGGCTCAGAGGTTAAAGCTTCTGCCTCCAATGTGGGAGACCTGGGTCCGATCCTTGGGTCGGGAAGATCCCCTGGAGAAGGAAATGGTAACCCACTCCAGTATTCTTGCCTGGAGAATCCCATGGACAGAGGAGCCTGGTGGGCTGCTGTCTATGGGGCACAGAGTTGGACATGACTGAAGCGACTTAGCATGCTTGCATGCATTGTAGAAGGAAACGGCCACCCACTCTAGTATTTTTTCCTGGAGAATCCCAGGGACAGAGGAGCCCGGTGGGCTGCCATCTATGGGGTAGCACAGAGTCGGACACAACTGAAATGATTTAGCAGCAGCAGCAGCACTTACACAGGGCTTCCTTGGTGGCTCAGGTGGTAAAGAATCTGCCTGCAATTCAGGAGACACAAAAGATGCAGGTTCGACCCCTGGGTTGGGAAGCCTAGTGGGCTACAGTCTATGGGGTCACAAAGAGTCAGACACGACTGAGAAACTAACACACAGCACATACATAAAATAGTTTCAGAATTGCTAACCTATACTCCTTTGAATAACCTAGTAACTAGCGCATATTGTTTGTGTACAGTTCTTTTTGTATTTTGCCTATCCATTCAAAATATTATGTTCTGAAGCTACTCAGGTTAGTTCCTTTCTTTGCCACAGTGTGGTTATATTGTTCGTTTGTAGTACAGTTAGGGTATTGGTTATTATTTGTATTTCATTTCCAGTTCCCCCCATATCCTGATTGGTGTTAACTATTTGTTCCTGGGGTTTGTGAAACCACACCTCAGTTCTCAGAGTCAGAGCTGTACAAAAAGGATACTCACAGATCAAACCAGTCAGTCCTAAAGAAAATCAATACTGTATTCATTGGAAGGGCTGATGCTGAAGCTGAAGTGCCAATACTTTGGCCGCCTGATGAAAAGCCAACTCACTGGAAAAGACCCTGATGCTGGGGAAGACTGAGGGCAGGAGGAGCAGGGGGTGACAGAGGATGAGACGTTTGGATGGCATCATCGACTCAATGGATGTGAGTTTGAGCAAGCTCCAGGAGATCGTGAAGGACAGGGAAGCCTGGCATGTTGCAGTCCATGGCGCTGCAAAGAGTTGACACAGCCGAGCGACTGACAACAACAACGTACTCACAGAGGTCTCAGCCTCTCCCTTATCCGTTCTACCCACTTCCCACTCTCCCACTCTTCCTATCTCTGTCCCATCTACCCCTCATAAGGAATTTGTATCATTACTTTCTGGTTTATTTGTACTGTGTTTCCTTTACGTGACCGACTCCCCTGCTAGTCTCGATGATAAGTGGACAAGTGCTGTGTTATGTTTCTCACTTAGTCGTCTCTGACTCTTTGCGACCCATGGACTGCAGCCTGCCAGGCTCCTCTATCCACGGGGATGTGGATTGCCATGCCCTCCTCTAGGGGATCTTCCCAACCCCAGGATTAAACCCAGGTCTCCCACATTGCAGACAGATTCATACCAACCGAGCCACCCGGGAAGCCCTAAATGGACAAAAACAGCAGTCAAGCCTTAAAAGGACATGGAAATAAAGGGTATAGATTTCTTAAGGGTGATGCTTACCCTACCAAGTCAGTCTTTTAGGCCAGGAGATAGGCTGGCCAAGACTAAGGAGGCTTTAGAAGGGGTACTGATAAATTTGACACAATATCAAATAAAGTCCATACTCTATTCTTATTCCGTAGTTTTTACCCAATGTCTTTTCTCTGTTCCAGGATCTTCCCAAGGAACCACATTACATTTGACTGTCATGTCTCCTTAGGATTCTCCAGACTGTGACACTTCATCTGACTTTCCTTGTTTCAATGACCTTGACAGTTTTGAGGAGTACTGGTCAGACACTTTGTAGCATGCATATCTATTGGGATTTGTCTGGTGTTTTTAGTTCCTAGGGCTTCCCTAATAGCTCAGTTGGTAAAGAATCTGCCTGCAATGCAGGAGGCCCCGGTTCGATTCCTGGGTCAGGAAGATCCACTAGAGAAGGGATAGGTACCCACTCCAGTATTCTGGCCTGGAGAATTCCATGGAATGTACAGTCATGGGGTCGCAAAGAGTAGGACATGACTGAGTGACTTTCACTTTTAATTCCTAAGTGATCAATGCAAAGAAACAGAGGAAAACAATAAAATGGGAAAGACTAGAGATCTCTTCAAGAAAATTAGAGATACCAAGGGAATGTTTCCTGCAGAGATCAGCACAATAAACGACAGAAATGGTATGGACCTAACAGAAACAGAAGATATTAAGAAGAGGTGGCAAGAATATACAGAACTGTACAAAAAAGATCTTCACGACCCAGATAACCACGATGGTGTGACCACTCACCTAGAGCCAGACTTCCTGAAGGGCAAAGTCAAGCGGGCCTTAGGAAGCATCACTACGAACAAAGCTAGTGGAGGTGATGGAATTCCAGCTGAGCTATTTTAAATCTTAAAAGATGATGCTGTTAAAGTGCTGCACTCAGTGTGCCAGCAAATTTGGAAAACTCAGCAGTGGCCTGAGAACTGGAAAAGGTCAGTTTTCATTCCAATTCCAAAGGGCAATGCCAAAGAATGTTCAAACTATCACATAATAGCACTCGTCTCACACGCTAGCAAAGAAATGCTCAAAATTCTCCAAGCCAGGCTTCAACAATAGGTGAACTGAGAACTTCCAGATGTTCAAGCTGAACTTAGAAAAGGCAGAGGAACCAGAGATCAAATTGTCATCATCCATTGGATCATAGAAAAAGCAAGAGAATTCCAGAAAAACATCTGCTTCGTTAACTATGCTAAAGCCTTTGACTCTGTGGATCACAATAAACTGTGAAAAATTCTTAAAGAGAGGGGAATATCAGACCACCTTACCTGCCTCCTAAGAAATCTGTATGCAGAACAAGAAGCAACAATTAGAACTGGACGTGAAACAACGGACTGGTTCAAAATTGGGTAAGAAGTACATCAAGTACAATATACTCTGTATATTGTCACCCTGCTTATTTAACTTATGTGGAGAGCACATCATGTGAAATGCCAGACTGGAGGAAGCACAAGTTGGAATCAAGATTGCAGGGAGAAATATCAATAACCTCAGATATGCAGATGACACCACCCTTATGGCAGAAAGCAAAGAGGAACTAAAGAGCCTCCTTGATGACAGTGAAAGAGGAGAGTAAAAAAGCTGGTTTTAAACTCAATATTCAAAAAATGAGATCATGTCTCATCACTTCATGGCAAGTAGATGGGGAAACAATGGAAACAGTGACAGACTTTATTTTGGGGGGCTCCAAAATCACTGCAGATGGTGATTGCAACCATGAAATTAAAAAACGCTTGCTCCTTGGAAGAAAAGCTATGACAAACCTAGATAGCATATTAAAAACCAGAGATATTACTTTGCAACACAGGTCTGTCTAGTCAAAGCTATGGTTTGAGCAAGTTCTGGGAGTTGGAGATGGAAAGGGAAGACTGTTGTGCTGCAGTCGATGGGGTCCCAAAGAGTTGGGCACGATTCAGCAATTGAACTGAACTTTCTCATAGCTAGACTACCATGAATTCTTGGGCGTCAAGTGGCATTTTCAACTCCTTATAGCAATGAGATGCTAAGGTTGGATGGCATCATTAACTCAGTGGACATGAAGTTTAGGAAACTCAGGGAGACAGTGAAGGACAGGGAAGCATAGCGTGTTGCAGCTCATGGGGCCGCAGAGAGTTGGACACGATTGGTGACTGAGCAACAACAACACAGCAGCATGGTTTATGTCTGATTTATGTTGACCTGAATCGACTGAGGTCGTGTCATCAGGTTTCTCTGCTATAAAGCTTCTCTTTATTTTTCCCTTTCAGGCTCTGCTCTTCAGAAGAAAGTCTCTTTGTGCAGTACTTCCTTAAGGAGTGAAGAATTATGATCCCCCATCTGAGGGCAGAGTATCTACATAAATTATTTGGAATTCTTCTGCATGGGAGACCCATCTCTTTTCTGCCACTCATTTATTTACATCAACATGGACTCTTGGGACTTTCCTGTGGTCCAGTGGTTTAATCTCTACCCTTCCAATGCAAGGGGCACAGGTTTGATCCCTGGCTGGGGAACTAAGGTCGCATATGTCTCATGGGGTGGCCAAAATTAAATAAAGAAAGATAACATGAACTCTTGGGCATTTGTTTTATATCCTGGGTTATAATTCAACTCTACGTTATTTATTTTGCTACTCACATTGGCATCGGGGTTCTTTGGTTCCTGTGCCCCCTTGACACATTATTTTGGACTAAATGTTTGTGTCTTACTGTTGCCCCTCCATATTCACATGTTGAAGCCTTAATCACAAACATGTTGGTATTTAGAGATGGGCATTTGGACATTAGGGTTAGATGAGGCCACGAGGGCCCTCATAATAGGATTAGTGCCTTTATAAGAAGAGACACTGGAGAGCATGTTTCTCTCCTGTATCCCATACACGGATCACATGAGCACACAGTGAGCCGATGTCTGACTTCATACCCAGAAAAGAGGCCTTGGAATGAAATTGACCTTGTTGGCACTTTGATCTTGGATTTGCCAGCCTTCAGGGCTGTGAGAGAAAAACCTCTGTTGTTTAAGCCACACAGCCTATGATGCTTCATTATGGCAGCCTGAGCGAAGACACATACCTCATTGTTTGCTTTTTGAGTACTTCCTCTCTTTCTGGCATTGCAAGATGCTCCAGGCTCATCTTGTGTATTTCCTGCTTCAGTCCTAGAATCAGCCATTTTTCCAAGGTGTCCCATTGCTGTTACTGGAGAATGTTATTAGACACCAGGAACCAGGTCTTAGGTAGCAAATTCTTTGTGGATAGACAGGTTATTTTGTGACACTATTTTGTATCCTGGAATGTGAAGTCAAGTGGGACTTAGAAAGCATCACTACGAACAAAGCTAGTGGAGGTGATGGAATTCCAGTTGAGCTGTTTCAAATCCTGAAAGATGATGCTGTGAAAGTGCTGCACTCAATATGCCAGCAAATTTGGAAAACTCAGCAGTGGCCACAGGACTGGAAAAGCTCCGTTTTCATTCCAATTCCAAAGAAAGGCAATGCCAAAGAATGCTCAAACTACCACACAATTGCACTCATCTCACACGCTAGTAAAGTAATGCTCAAAATTCTCCAAGCCAGGCTTCAGCAATATGTGAACCATGAACTTCCTGATGTNCTGCAGATGGTGATTGCAGCCATGAAATTAAAAGACGCTTACTCCTTGGAAGAAAAGTTATGACCAACCTAGATAGTATATTCAAAAGCAGAGACATTACTTTGCCAACTAAGGTCTGTCTAGTCAAGGCTATGGTTTTTCCTGTGGTCATGTATGGATGTGAGAGTTGGACTGTGAAGAAGGCTGAGTGCCAAAGAATTGATGCGTTTGAACTGTGGTGCTGGAGAAGACTCTTGACAGTCCCTTGGACTGCAAGGAGATCCAACCAGTCCATTCTAAAGGAGATCAACCCTGAGATTTCTTTGGAAGGACTGATGCTAAAGCTGAAACTCCAATACTTTGGCCACCTCATGCGAAGAGTTGACTCATTGGAAAAGACTCTGATGCTGGGAGGGATTGGGGGCAGGAGGAGAAGCGGACGACAGAGGATGAGATGGCTGGATGGTATCAGTGACTCGATGAATGTGAGTCTGAGTGAACTCCGGGAGTTGGTGATGGACAGGGAGGCCTGGCGTGCTGCGATTCATGGGGTCGCCAAGAGTCGGACACGACTGAGCGACTGAACTGAACTGAACTGAACTGACGTTGTATGCTAGGTCTATGCTAGCTTCTTTTCATGGCAGTTTACTTGATTCCCATAACAACTCTGTGAGGAATTTACTGTTAATCCTCTCTCCAGAGGTGGAACAGAGGTTTATCTAGGTAAATGCTAGCTAACATCACCTTGTTCTGTTTCCTGAACCCATCATACCACTATGATGGAGACTGGTGTCACATATCCCACGTGTGAACACATCCCAAACAACCCTCTGTTTATCTGCAGTTTTGTACTTCATAGGCTCTAGAGTAATTTGCATTACAATCAACATGTAACAGGTAATCAGTGCTTTTTCAGAGGGATGAAGATATAAGACACTCCTCGATCCACAAGTAGATACAAGTTACCTCTCCTGGTATGTACAGAGTCACACCCCTCTTACGAACACGGCTCTCATGTATGCAGACAGTCTGACCTATTTTCATGTGTTTACACAGCACACACCAATCCTTGTGTGCACAGATAATATGTACTATTCTAAAATGCATGGATGACATGTCTTTTTAAAAAATTTATTTATTTTTAATTGAAGGATAATTGCTTTACAGAATTTTGCTGTTTTCTGCCAAATATCAACATGAATCAGGCATAGATATACATATGTCCCCTCCCTCCCATCTCCCTCTCCACCCTACCCCTCTAGGTTGTTACAGAGCCCCTGTTTGAGTTCCCTGAGTTATACAGCAAATTCTCGTTGGCTGTCTATTTTACATATGGCAATGTGAGTTTCCATGTTAGTCTCTCCATCCATCTCACTCTCTCCGCCTACCTCCCCTGCCGACTCCGTATCTGTAAGTCTTCTATGTCTGTTTATCCATCGCTGCCCTGGAGATAGATTCATCAGTTCCAACTTTCTAGATTCCACGTATATGCATTAGTATATGACATTTTTCTTTCTCCTTCTGACTTACTTCATTCTGTATAATAGGTTCTAGGTATGGATGACATCTTAACTGACAGAATGAAATCTGACATGTGAGAAAGTGCTTTATAACAGACATTGACACTATTCTAGTTTAAACTATGTCAGATTTTTCTCTCACACTTAGGGCCAACTTATGAAATTTGGGGATGTCCTAAGACAACCATTGAACATCTTAGCTGTTATTCCAAATAGTGCTTCTGAAGGTAAAATTGGAGGTTTAAATCTTGTCCTCGAGGATGGGGATCATGTGATACAGGAAAGAACAAATCAGACAACCAGAGTGATTAAGGCTCCATCAGAGTGGCCACTGTGTGAGCTGGCATTTGACGTGGACGTCGGTGGGTTCATCCGCTCAGCGTCCCCTTTCCCTCTGGGAGCCGCCTCTGCCTTTTCATCCACAGCTGCCATGTCAGTACAAGGTGACCTGCTCCAAGCCATTTGATCATTCCAGGGAAGAGCACTTGACCCAGCTGGACCAGCCCCCAAGTCCTAGGACTTTTATAACAGGAACTGGTGAGGTGAGTGGGCCTTTCTTTAGTGACCAAAGCTGTGAACATTGAGGCTATCAGTGGCTGTGTGAAGAAGGAATAATGTGTGCAATGCCCTAAAATCTTTGACCAAATCCTTGTTTGTGCTAAGCATACTCAGAATTGGGTTTTAGTTATTTCCTATCAAAAGAGCCCCAACCAATGAGGAATAATCACCAATCACTGTCACCTAATTGCTAATATAACACAAAAACCATCTATTGAGACTCAAACCTGTGACAGACATTTTCTCAATCCTCAGAATATTATAGCTGTGGTCCAGATCTGTCAAAGGTGGTTAATTTGGTATATTAATTTTTCAGAAACTTTACAGATACACATTTATCATACTTAAATATTATTCTGAGTACTTAAGATATATTTGTGGTAAATACTTAAGTTTCCATGGCAAACTTCTATTTATCTGGCTTTCAAATACTAAGAGATTTCAAATTACTAAACTTTTTTTTCCACTCTGTGGAAAGAAATGATAAAATGTGGTAACTAAGGGGATTATCCTTTAAACAATGCCTTTTGAGATACCCTATCGAGTCAACATCATCTTGAATATTGTGAATATTTCAGTGCCTGAATCATCAAGGTAATGTTAAGCACAGTGTGACCTTGTTTTGAAGTGTATTGTAGTTTACTATAATTCTGTGGATATAATTGGTTTATAATTCAGTTATGAGCATCATGGTAATAATAGCTGATACTTCTGAGCTCCTACCATGTATCAGGGGTTTCCCTGGTGACTCGGTGGTAAAGAATCCACCTGCCGATGTAGGAGATGCAGGTTCAATCTCTGGGTTGGGAAGATCCCTTGGAGAAGGAAATGGCACCCACTCCAGTATTCTTGCCTGGGAAATCCCATAGACAGAGGAGTTTGGTGGGCTAAAGTCTATGTGGCTGCAAAAGAGTCGGACACGACTTAGCAACTAAACAACACTAACGACAACGTTGTATCAGCCAGGCTGTTCTAGGGCCCTAACTTTTATCAACTCTAATTCTCACAGCAGTTCTACTGGATAGACATCGTTGGTCTCCCCATTTGCAGAAGAGACAGAGGTTAAGTAATTGGCCTGAGGTCACACAACCAGTAAGAGGTGCAGCTGTGGACAGAACAGCCTGACACCAGAGTCCATACCTGTTAGGTAACTAAGTAGTTAATCGCAGTCGCTCTCAGGTAATTAGCCTATTCAATTATAGGAGGTCTTACTTCTCAAGTCCTTTGGAGGGGATTTTAAGGTACTACTTGTTTACAAATTCTCTGGATTTGTAGACTGTGTATTGAGTATCAGTGAGGCAGAGATCTATGCAGGAAATTTTTCTTTGATTGTAGTGGCTTGGATCCCTGTGACATGCAAGAAATAGTATGGTGGATCTCCTCAAACTAAAGATAGCTCCACCAGGCTCTCCTCATTTCCCTACGATGAGAGCAAGTCTTTCAGAGGATCCCCATCTCTCTTAGGGTAAGAATCAGATCCCTTCCCAGGCCACAAGGTCCTGTCCATCTCATCACTCTTCTCTGGGGCACTGTGCTTTAACCACTCTGGCTTTAAATTTCTCCCATCTCAAGACCTTTGGGGCTTCCTTGGTGGCTCAGAGGGTAAAGAGTTTGCCAGCAATACGAGAGACCAGGGTTTGATCCCTGGGTCAGGAAGATCCCCTGGAGAAGGATATGACAACCCACTCTAGCATTTTAGCCTGAAGAATTACATGGACAAAGGAGCCTGGCGGGTACAGTCCATAGGGTCTCAGAGTCAGACACAACTGAGCGAATTCGTAAGACCTTTTAGATAAGCGAGATCCTCTGACTTGAAGACACATTCTCTTTATCTGTACCACTTAGGCAAATCCTACTCATCATAGAGGGTTTCCCTAACCCATAGACCAGGTTTGATTCCCTTCTCATAATCTCTTGCAGCATCTTGTACTTCTTTCTTAAAATAACAGTGAAAATAGTCATTAGAAAATTGTGTGATTACTGAATGTTTCTAAGTGTAAGCTCCGTGTAGACAGGGATTGTTTGTTGCTGATTCCGGACAGCTTAGCACATAGTTGGCACCAAATAAATACGTGTAAACTGAGTAGAAGAAAGAATTACCAGCTACCAGCTGAGGAGGAAATAAATATTCTAGTCTCCTTGGCATTGACTAGACCTGCTGAATGTGGAAGACGGCCTGCCCAGACAGACACGAGAATGCTGGAGCAGCTTGGCAGAGAGGTTAGCAAACCAGAGACTACATGAACCTACCTATACTTTATTTTTTATATAGTTTTTTAAGTGATTAGGAAAGAGTGGGTGTAAAGTTATGATTTTGTGAGCAACAAAATCGAATCCAGTTTTAACAGTGCTAAAATCTTGATCAAAGAAATTTCAACTCAGAACACTAAGGGCCAAAGTGAAAGAACATAGTGTTTTTGATGATTCTGTGTCATTCTATCAAGCGTGCTTCTGCGGTTATCAGTGCTCATTTGCAGTTGCCTCCCTTTTGATTTTTATTATCTTTATTCTTTGGCAAATATTTTATCATCTCTTTACTCATTCCTCGAAACAGTCTGATGCGATGAGCTGGTGCCATGGCCTGGGTGATGAAGAAACGTTTCCTCTTTCAAAGACTCCAGGTTTTGGACGATAAGAAGTGCTAAAGAGGAANATGACTTTACCCAAATAATATTGTGTTTCCTTATGGAGCTGTACTTCGAATATATATCCTGCGTTGACTGTTGAGCACAGGTTCGATGAACGTGCAGCCACCAAGAGTTGAATAGGAAAGAGGAGGGCAAGAAATGAAGCACTTCGTTAACGTGTTTGGAGGGAGCAGAGTAAGAACTGCCAGCGGAGGTGTCTAGGTGGGGAGGATGGAAACGCATGTTTGAGGGGAAGGAGACTCTGTGCTTCGAATTAAGCTTGTGGGTTTATATTCTTCAGAAGGTTTAATTGCTTAGCTTTCCTCTGATCTGAGGTGTGTGCTGTCATCTAGCATCTTATATAAAATGTGTCCGTTTCAGAAAGGTGTTTAACATTGATGGGTTACCCAAAAGTTGGTAGTTCTCTCTCCCAGGATACACTGTCAGTTGAATTCTTGTTTGAAGAGATTATCCTTTAATTCAGGTAGGATATGGGATGCTCAGAGACACATTTGAAATAAAATACTATGGAGGCTTGCTTTACTAGGAAATTTAGTCTTTAAAAGCCCTTGATAACTGAAAGTTAAAAATCTGGTCAGCTGTTACTACTTGAGTAGTAGTTGGGATAAGCTGTTCTTAAAGTTGATTCACTGTTTTGGAAAAACTTAGTGTAAACAAGGCTAAATAATTACAGGATGCTAAGGAGCTGAAGAACTTTTCAGTTTCTTGAGTCTTACTTCTGGTGGGCACACTTGGCAGATTCAGCCATTTTAATGCCTGCCTGAAAAACATAGGTGGAACCTAAACTTCAGTTTTTTTTTTTTTTTACCCCCAGAATATCCTCTTAACTTCTCAAGATCATGTCATAACCCTCGGCAAAGTTGTCTGATCTTGGACAGGTAGTTTCATCCCTAGGGATGTAAACAGCACCTGGTGAGTCCTAGGTAAAGATGAATAGGGCAGAATTCATGTGGCTGAATTTGGTGTTATGCCCTAAGATTGCCCTACCTGATCACAGAAATGGTAAACACAGGTAGTCACAAGTCCATGTTTATTGTGTGTTCTTAGGCTGGGGGTTAGGGGATGCTTCTGTCGGTTCTTATGCTGATAGGTACATTGGTCTCCTACCTTTTTGGTTTTCCAGACCTATCAGTAAAAAGAAAAAAAGAGCATGATTCTAAAAGATGTATATTTATAATCAGTGTGGTGTGTCATTAATAGTTCGTGTGTGTTGTAAATGACACCAAAACTAGAGTAAAAAAAAAAAAGACAAAACATATTTTCTTCTCATACTCCGGTGGACCACTTATCTGCTCCTTGAAGGAGTATACTCGTTTGTGGACCCCTGTTTTGGGTCATGAAGCGAGCATGGCAAATAACGTAGAAATCCTGCTCATTTGGGTGTGTGTTAAGTTTGACAGCTTACCTTCACTTCATTTGTAGTACTGAGTTGCCAAACCCTGGCAACACATGCCTAAGAACTTGAGGTTGTGGAAAAACGTAACTGGACAAAGTGGAAAATAAAGGTTCTCAACTGAATGAAGCAAAGACCAGACATGAATGACCTTCACTGTATAGGCTGGAGACTAGAGTAGCAAATGTTTTTATTTTCCTGTATACCTTTAAGACAGACCAAGAACTTTGGATCGTAAGACTGTGTATCTTAGTAACACTCAATTTAATTATGGCTGTTTTAAGAGATTTTAATGCTAGAGAATCTTATTTTCATATAAGACACTTAAATAAATAAATGTTTTCTCTGAGCCTTTTGAGACTGTATTCAACAAATGTTTCTTGAACACCACCACTGGATGCTGGGCGTATGATGCTAAAGATGGAGGCCTGCCTCTAGCTTATTCTACAGGGAGCCACACTGTGGAGCTGGCATTGACAGAGAAACTAGGGGAGCAGATTGGACAAAAGCGCAAAGAACAAAGTGCAGACCATTTAGGGGAGTGATGTTGGCTTCCAGAATTGTTGAGGGGTGATGAGAAAGGGAGCTGGGCCTGAAGAGATTTGATCTGTATGTTGAAAGCCACAGAAGAATTTCCAGAGAGAGGCTGTGACACACTCAGGTTTGAGTGTTCGATTGCTCTGGAGACAGTGGTTTGGGGGGAGCGCTGCTGAAGCGGGGCAGGCTGTGCCCCTGAGAGGCGATGCCAGCCTGAGGTGACCGTGGCATAGAAGGGAGAGGGGTGGTGGAGTGAGGTGCTCTGGGGGAGATGGGTGGGTAGAATACCAGTCATACCAATGGTTTCAACAGATCTGGAACAAGGGACAGATATCTGAATATTTTGGAGTGTAGATCTTCATTGGGGAAATTGGAATTAAACATTTATTTGGAAAGAAGGAGAGGAGGGATATTGTATATTTATATGAAAAAAAATGATGAGGGCTAGGAAAATGCTTGAGACATTTATTGTCCCAAGTGAAACTTGAGAAAGTTTGATTTTGCTGTACTCATTCTAGCATTTAGAGTTTTCAGTGTATCCCTGATTTGAATGAATGTCACTTGATTTAAGAAATTTGAATTTAAAAAATGGTACCCACTCAGCCCATCTTTCTGAAGATTGTGGTTGGTTTGTGGCAGTGGCTGTCAAACGTCAGTGTCATTAGTGTTGCTTGGGGGTCCTGTCAAGACGAGGGCTTAGCCCTGTTCTGAGAGCTGCTGATGCCTGCGTCTGGGGGCGGCCTGAGAATTTGCATGTCTGCCAAGGGGATGCTGATACCGCTGGTTCAGGGACCGTGCTTTTGGGAACTGCTGCTTTAGAGTTTTTCTCCTGCTTCCTGCTGGAGGGGTTCACAGCAAGGAAACAAAGTGCCACGCTGCTTCCTGTAAACTGAACTTTGGAACTGCATTTGTCCACATAGGAGCCAGACTTTCGTTTAGGGTTGAACATCCAGATTTGAAATAAGCTTATTTTCCATTGTAGGTGCTCAATAAATGTTTGTGAAAGAAACAAAAAGCACAGATATCAGTGTAAACTGCAGAACTGTAAGTTGTCTGTAGCATTTCAAGGTAGCTGTTTTACTCAGTGTAAAAAATAAAATTGGTAATCTGTTTGGAGTAAGTCTTAGCCCCATTTAGCTCTTTGACCCCCTTTCCATGGTGGCTAACTCTTCACCTTGAGCAATACTTTCTTGGCTTGTCTTTGGTTGGGGAACTTACCGTTTTTTGTTTTTTTTTTAAATCTCCCAGTTTCCCTTTCTTACATTTTTTACCAGTTTGATGATTACTGTTTGTTTTACAAGCCAAGGACTCATTTTCAAAACCTTGTCTGCTGTGTTCAGTACCTTGGCAAGATGAGTCAGACGGAGGTGAAAGCGCCCTTCCTTGTCTTTGAGAACAAAAACGGGCATGAACTTCACTAAGTTTGGAGCCTGTAATAAGTGTTTTTGGTGACTGAAGTTCATGGTATATTGTCAGCGTCAGAGGCCATTTTACATCCCTCCTTTGCAGAGGGGGAAATGGAGGCCCAGAGAGGGAAGGGGTGTGTCCAGAGTGGGACAGGGGATTCCGAGCCAGGATGAGAATCAACTTGGTTCCTGGTCTCTACTTTGGATTGTTGTTATCTTGGAGTTTATTAGGGATTAGCTTTAAAGACTAACAACCCAGTTGGTATATAGAAGATAAATAAGATGAACATAATCATTGATTGTTGAGACAATCCCAGGAGAGGTGTTACACAAGTTCTTAAAAATTGAGTAAACACTTCACTTTAGACTAGTAGATAAGCAATAGTATAGATGGCCAGTACACTGTTAGTGCTAAGTGTGGTGCAAATTATACTGAACTGCCACTTTTCAGCTGGAAGAAAAAATAGGCAACATGATAAATTATCAAGGGAAATTGTGAAATACTCATTACTGAAGATAAACTTGGAGTAGATATCCATCATGGTTTGGAAGGAAGCTTTTGGTGTTTCCTTAGTACTGAAGTGAGAACGGATGACCCCTCTAGCTCAGGACTGCCTGTGTGGCCTGAAAAACAATGGAAAGCAATGATATATGGCCTTTTGAAAAACAGGCCAATACAGAAATGACTCGCTAAAGGTTTGGGCGAAGCTGTTCTTAAGAATTGTGAGGTGTACTCATTCGAAGCTGTTCATAATTGTGGCTTCAGGTTTTTTCCACTGATGCAGTTTTGTGGCAAGAGAATGGGGTAGCTTTATGGCTCCTGCTCTGGTTCTTCCGTTTCCAGCAGCGCTGTGACTTCTTGGTGGGCATAATTCACTCAGCTTAGACAGTTTGTCTTGAAGTGGCCTCGTGATGATAGGCTGGGTCTGCTTTTGGCACATCTTGAGGCAGTTTTAGGACCAGCTCGGATACAGAGTGATCCGAATATGACTGGTTTCTGAAACTGACTTTTGTTTCTCGCGGCAGCACTGCAGATTTGGCCTGTCCTCTGTGCTGCTTGAGCAGCGTCAGGTGGCTGCAGGCCTGCCGCTGCCCTGGCTCTCGGTCCAGCCTGACTCCCAGCTTGCACCTCCTCGGATGCATCATCAGGGCCTTTGTTTCTCTCCTTGTGGTATCAGGTTGACAGTGTTTAGATGTGTTTACTAGTTATGTCAAGAATTAGGAAAACGCTAAAAGCAAACTGGGTGTCTCAGAGCTCCTCAGTGAGCCAAGAAACTAACTTAGGAAATCTCTGTAAACTTCGGTCATTTAAGGTCATTAGGAAAATAAAAACAAGCCAGAAAACACGTTTTCAAAATATCCCATACAGATAGGCTTTGGGAGAACAGTGAGGTCCTTGATGGCTCACTCTGCACGTTAGAGTAAGGGCCACACAGAGACAGACGGCAGTGCGGCCTCCTGAGGAGGCTGGGCCGGGCGCTCTGCTCCCGCCTTCTGATTTCACTTGAACCACAGTTGGAACATTGTCCCTCTTTTATTGCACTGTTTGTCCTGTTGTAACTGTTTAAAGGAAACACCTCAGGTTCTCTCTTGCAGATTGCCAAGTGCTGTCATTCATATGTGCTGCCTAATTAGTGATAGATACTGCTTTGTTTTTTCCTCCCATTTTTGATAACAATCACAGATGGGCAGTCCCCTCAGGGATTCAGGTGGGTTAAATTTGGCCGTATGGTGCGTATGTATTAACTTCTCTAAATTACGTGACTTAGACTTCTGAAACATGGGAACAGTTGGCAATTGTTGTAGACGCTTCTCAGCATAGCAATTAATATTGGCCTGCTGTTAAGTACATGTGAATTTGATCTCATTTGATCTTGTCATTTCCAATATTTTAATGCAGTTTTTTCTTAAATAGGTACATGTGAAGATTTCTTGGCAGTTCAGTGTGGAAATCATTGATCACCTTGTCTTCATTCTGCTTGTCCTGTGTTGACGAGGGAGCGTGCCCAAATGAGCAAGATATCGCCGCAGAACAGCACCCCGGGCGTGAACGGAATAAGTGTCATCCATACTCAGGCTCATGCCAGTGGCTTACAGCAGGTTCCTCAACTGGTGCCCGCTGGCCCTGGGGGCGGAGGCAAAGCTGTGCCTCCCAGCAAGCAGAGCAAAAAGAGCTCACCCATGGATCGCAACAGTGACGAGTATCGACAGCGCAGGGAGAGGAACAACATGGCTGTGAAAAAGAGCCGGTTGAAAAGCAAGCAGAAAGCGCAGGATACGCTGCAGAGAGTCAATCAGCTCAAGGAAGAGAATGAACGGTTGGAAGCAAAAATTAAATTGCTGACTAAGGAATTAAGTGTACTGAAAGATTTGTTTCTTGAGCACGCACACAACCTCGCAGATAACGTGCAACCCAGTAGCACTGAAAATATGGCAAATCCTGATAAGGCAGGACAGTAGAGCTCACCCCTTCCAAACTTCACACTTTGTGGCTTGAACATTTAAGGTGTGACTACCTACACCTCTCGTATCAGCGGCTGAACCGCCATTATTCAGAGATCCATTGAAGGTTGTTTTCTAGGGTCAGCCCTGAAGAGCTGATTAGCTAAAAATGTTAGACGTGTAACTTGAATATCTGGTTTTAAGTGATAAGGGTTTTTGTGGGGATAAAAAACACTTTTAAAGGTATATGGTTTAAAAAAAAAAACCTGCCCTGGAACCTTGATGTTCTTAATAAATGCTGACTTCCCAAAAAAATGTTTCTTTTTTAGGTTGACAAAAAGAATGGGGAACTGGCAAGTCGTGCGGAAGAGTCTTGGTTTTAATGGATATGGTTAATTGGATGAAAGCTGAATGCCATCTCTGTTCATCTATTTGTGACTCGTTTCTAAATTATGTATTAAAAATGCTTAGGGCTATAGAAACCAATCACATTATAATTTGGAGTGATTTTACGCATAGCATAAACCCTGTTTCAGCATAACTAGTACTGTTTTACCCAACAAATACTAGTTTTTTGAATAGTGATGACAAGTTATGTAAAGAAACCCCATTGCATTTTAAAGGCAGTATGCAGCCAATTGGCTTAAAAATAGAAATAGCATTTAGGAAGCAAATAGGTTTTTTAAAAGTAAAAGCAAACATATTAGAATTACAGTCTTGGGATACCTTTGGGTTATTGGATTGGCATTATTTTGTGGAAAAAAACAATGGTTCAGAGAAACTCCGTATGAGTTTTAGTTTCTGCAGATGCTAGTCGGCCTTTTTTTTTCTTTTACACTATTTGCACAGCCTGGTTAGTAAACCAAAGCGTCTTAACAGTTTATGTCCACGCAAATTGCAGGTTGGGATTTTGAAGATTAATTTCAGCACATAGTTTCTCCTGTGTTCAGATACACTGCGGTGGGGCTGAGGATTTTGAAAGCAAAAATTTGTTGTGAAGGATCACTTATATTTGACCATAACCAACTGGTTCTTAGAAAAATACACTGTCAACTCCATGTCATTTCCCAAAATAATAGCCTAAGAAAACTTGAAAGTATAAGGTTAAACAGTTAATTTATTTCACTTAAACACATCTTTTTATATTGTTTTTGTGACATTTCTTAGTGGGCTGTATTCTTCCAGACTTTTGTACCACTTTTTATTCATTAGTATGCATTTATATCCCATAAATTATTTTAGCAAGAAAATACTGATAAAACTCAGGATATTGATATTTCTGTTGAGACTAAAAAGTGGAGTCGCTAGAATGGGAATCTCTAGAATCTGCATTATATCAGTGTTGGTTGTCTTGATTGCCCTTGTTTTTCTTTTAATGCAATTCTAGCTCAGATGTGTTGGAGTTTGTTTTTTTTTCTTCTTCCAGTGTTTGTTTTTGGATGACCCAGGGTGGTGACAAGAGGCTGAGTCACATTGGACTTAAAAAGTCACCAGCTGTCTTATTTGAACATGGTCATTTTAGGCTGCATTGCTGTTGCATACCAGAACCTGGGGCACTGTAACCAGGATGCAATTCAAGTTGCACCCTCAGGTGGATGGAGGAGTGGTATCTGTGCCCTTCTGGTCAGCAGAAGACATCACAGTGCCCTGTAGCTTAGCAAAGCCATTAACAAAGGCCAAGATTCCCTTCTGCATGTGACATGAGCCCAGTATTGTCCCACGAGAGCCACCGTCCCAGGGTGGTTAACTCCCGATAGAGCCAGGAGAGAGGATAGGGGTTGCCGTTAGGGTCCAACGTTGGTTACCTTGGATGGAGTATCGATCAACTTGTAGGTTGATAGAGGTTTTAAATAACTAGGGGATGCCCCAGAATCCTCAATCTTCAGTAGCACCTCACTGGGGATGCAGTTAGGTCTCCTGAATCTTCAAGCATCGATGAGGTGCTACAGACATTTTAATCTCTTTATTTACTAAACAGTATCTTTCAGAAATGGATGTCCACATGGAATTTATCATTACCCATGATATGAAGTGACCTAACTGTCTTGGAAAAGAAGCTTTAGGGAAATCATCAGGAATGTACTTGGTTATTTCAAATAAGAAAATAAGATTGGAACTTTTGGAACAGTTGATTCAAACTTTCGTTTTACCTATGCAAAACAGAACTAGCACAAGCAGTCGTACCGTTTTATGCATAACGTAGAAAAATGTTAACCATGGTCTTGACTGTCTTACTGAAGTGTTTGGGAATGAAAGTTTTTCATTTGATAGGTTTATCAGTATAAAATGGAGGGAAACCAAGTATGGGAAATGGGCAAATGTAGAGCTTTGGGAATTGTAAATGACTTGTAACTTTTTTGTTCTGTAGGTTTCATATGAACCATTAGGATATGATCCGCCTTTGCTGGCAGGTCTAGTGGTTTAGGAACTAGGCTTCAGTATAAATTTCTAGCTGCATCTGAGTCTTCTGGGGCGGGTGCTTTCTGACTGGTCTTGGCTGCAGGTGGTGCCAGTGAACAGTGCTTCCTGCTGTCTGGCCCCTTTGAGTTACTGGGATGTGAGCTCATACTTTGGACATTCTTACCAAGAAGTAGTAAGATTTTAATAAAATATGACCAGAGTTTTGAAAGTCAGGTCACGAGTGTGAAATTCTCAAACTTACGTAAAGAAGTATGTACACTTTAATGTTTGGGGTTAAAAGGAAGGAAATATAGCAGCTTTTGATGTTTCTTAATCCCCATTAGAAGGTTTGAAGCTTTGTACCTGAACAACCCAGTTAAAGTACTCGGAGTGTTTTCGATGCCTTAGAAATAGAAAATTTTTGTCTGACAAAAGCTAGGAAGGAGTAAAGTCCATTCTTTAGCTGTTAGATCTGCCTCTCAGGAAAAAGTACTTGTTCTTTTTGTTCCTGGCTTTCCTCAGTTTGTGAGATAACTGTATTTTTTTAAATATAATTTTATTTCTTTCAATGGATTTGAAATAAAAAAAAAAACACTTTGGAATAATGCCTGTATTTCATTGTGGGTTTCTTTGTTAGATGCCAAGAAAGTTATCCAAGTTTGTTCGCCAGCTCTGAGGAGCAGGCAGATAGATGCCTGCGGCCTTTATGTGCTCAGCCCAAGGCAGGGGTGAGGCGGGTGTGGGGGCAAGCAGAGGCTCTTTTGTCCCAAGTCTTTGCTGTGCTCAGTTGTGTCCAACTCTTTGCAACTCCATGGACTGTAGCCCTCCAGGCACTGTCCATGGGATTTTCCAGGCAAGAATACTAGAGTGGATTACCATTTCCTTCTGCGGGGGATCTTCCTGACCCAGGGATGAAACCCATGTCTCTTGGACCTCCTGCATTGGCAGGCGGAATCTTTACTGTTGAGCAACCCAGTCTAGGCTTCCCTTAATGACAGGAACATAGTTGTCTCTGAATTTAGAGCGCCTCTTCTGTTACATCCTTTGTCACCTAGTCTAATGTAAAAGTATATACCAGAATAGAGGAAGCAGAAACTCGCATCCTGCTTGGACACCTAGTGTCTCAGAGTGCGGCCTCTGCCTTCAGGGTAGGAAATGAGTTCTCGGGCTTTGAGGTCGACGGGACATCAAAGTCAGGCCTTTGCCCTCACAGTACAGTGTATAGTATGTGCACTATCTTCATCTGAGTGTCTGTAAAAAGAAATTCATAAATATAAGCCTGAGAAAAGCTGAGTGTTTCAAGGGAGACACCATCTAGATCCTTGTCTTCTATGATCCTTCAGTTATTTTCATGTCTTGGGAAATAGATTTCTACTCACTGCATCTTAATGAAAACTGTAGTGCAGTAATGATTTCTGGGGGTAGTACGTCCCATTTCATTTTTATGAATTAGTTGTAAGTTAGCATCCAATAACTTGTCAGGAAATTCTATATCAAGATGGTTGTGAGGGTGCCAGCCCTATTTCAATAAAAGCACTTTAGACCTACTGCTCGGTGGCTGCCTGGGAGTGAAGAGCTCACATGCCTTTTAAATGTTCTCAGGGGAGAACAGCAACCCCGAACACCCTTTGACTGCAAAGTCCCCGCTCCTCCCAGCACTCCAGACCTGAAGGTGATGCAGGCCTTCCAGAGAACAGGGCTTGGAAGAGAATGGAGCTGTTAGGCTGTCACACATCACACTTGTTTGCAGCCCATTTACCCAAGCCTTGCTTCCTGGGAAGCAGCTAGTGGACCAGATGCCTTTGTACATCGCCACCTTTCAGTTCTGCCTCCTGAGTCTCCGGACTTTCCTGGCCTCCTCTCCCCTCCCCCACCTTCTGCAGGCCCTCTCTGGCTTGGCTTTGGTCTCCCCGGAACCTTCCACGCTTTCCAGATCTTCGTGGTTCCCCAGTACACTCTGGGTGAGACCCAGCCTCCCTGGGATGTGGCTCTGCTCTTGCCCTCACCACCACCCGGCCCCCACCCGGCCCCAGCTCTCCCACATCATAGCATCACTCCACTTTGGCAGCCGGGCTTTTCTCAGTACTCTACCCCAGGGCCGGGCGCCTTAGCACAGCTCTGGAATGGCTTCATCCCTCTTACTTTTCACTTTCCACCCTTCTGTCTCAGGCCCCTGGCTTTCTAGGCAAAGTCAATCTTGTTTTACTTTCCCTCTTGGCACTTTTCAGCGTTGGAGACGATCTATTTGTGCATGTTTAAGGAGAAGTCTCTGAGGGGGTCTTGTTTTTATGCCAACATTGGTGTATAGGAGATACTCATTTCTTGAATGAATACCTAGACTTTTCCTGGATTTTGGAAAGGCTTTTTGGCACTGTATGGCTTTCTGGAACGGTCTCTGATGAATTTCTGAAGCTGTACAAATTTCTGCAGAACTTGGAGACTTAGGACTTGAACGCAGCCTCTGAAACATGGGGCAAAGTAGGTGACTACTGTGTTCCTGAGTCCTACCTGCAAAGAATGCCCTTTGAGTCGCCCACCTGGGTCCAAGCAGCCATTTCTGTCCCCATTGTACCTCTGGGACGAAGTGCACTTAGTTACTGAGAGTTTTCCTTGAACTTGTTTGTTGACTTGCTTGATAATCAGAGCAAACGTTATGTGAAATGGGCAGTTTTGGTATTAAAACATCTAAAGGGGAGGAAGGAGAAAGGTGTATTTTTCAGTTAACACAACTAAAGTGTCCACTGAAGAGTTCCAACCTAATTTTAACTGGTTTTATCCTGGGGGTGGGGGGAACTTGAAACCCTGTGCATAGAACGTGGCTTGCAGGTACAGCTGGGGGTGAGAACAATTTGGTGAACTCAAACTGACCCTCAGAAAGACAGCCATTACTCAAAATGCTCAATATCATGAATAATCATTATTAGGGAACATACCTGCTTGTCAGCAGGAAACCTTAAAAACTGGATGTTACAAATCTTATAACTTATAAAAAATAGTGACTTGAAACAAATACTGCTTTATTTTAATGAGGCCACATCGCAAGCACTTTCGTATTATTGGCATAGAAGGATCAGTCTGTACTCCTCTTCAAGAACTTAAAAACAGCCTCTGGCTTGGGCTATGGTTTCTCCAGCCTGTCAAGTTTTCATTTGTGACATCTGTCCTCACCTGCCCTTCACCTTGGCTGAGAAACTCCCAGATGTGCTGTGCAGAGACAACCCTGGGATGGTGTGCAGGATTCTAGAAGCTGGCTGCAGAGTAGGGGTGGGTCTGGGGGACCGTGGGAAGGCTGAGCAAGCAGAGGAAGGCCTGGTGTCCGGCCACTGGCAGGGACTGAGCCAGAGGGCCCGGGTGGCTCCAGTGCCTCAAAGTGGAGCTCGGCCAGTGGGCTGCCACTCATGGGAGACAAATGGACTTGGCAAACGTGGAAGGAATGAGAGAGCTCACCTTTAACATGGTGCCGCCTGACGTGGCAGTGTCTCTCAAACAGATGCTGGCTTTACTAGCATATCTACAGGAAAAGGAGACGAAGGACAGGGAGTCTGCGAGTCTCAGGTTCTCAGGTCACTGAGCTTTAAGTGCTGCGCAGTTCTGGCCACGTCGGGAGCCCAGCTTTGAGGCGGTGCCTCGTGTGTGTCCAGTCACGTCTGTGGCCCCATGGGTTGCAGTCCACCGGCCTCCTCCGTCCATGGGATTTTCCAGGCAAGAACACCAGAGTGGGTTGCCGTTCCCTTCTCTGGAGAATCTTCCCAACCCCAGGATGGAACTCACGTCTCCTGCGTCCCCTGCATTGGCAGGTGGATTCTTTACCACTGAGTCACCCATATCAAAAAGGCTTCTTATTCCACGGTCCTCCTTTGCACCTGTGCAGAGGCAAAAAACCCACCTAAACATTTGGGCCCCCAGAGGGCTCTGCAGGGTCACTTCCCAGGTCTAAGCATGTGTTCATCTGCAAAGGGAGAAAGAATGGGGGGGTGGGCAGATGGGTACAAAGGTCCATTTTAGGAAATCTTTTATTGCAAATTCCATTCTGTATATTGATTTTGAGAGAAAACATCCTGAGCAGAATACAAATGACAGCAAAATACACATTTAGTTGCTAGTAAAGAGAACGGGATTATTGAAAATAACATGATAATTAAAAATTAGCATTCTAAAAGCTGCTATCACTGAAGCAAAGTAGAGACATTTAGATGAAGGGTGTGATCCCACAGAATAGTAAGAAAGTTTCTTCAGGGAAACAGCATATTGGACTTGATCAAAGGCTGATGATGTCATATGTGATTTCTGAGCACCACTGGGGCTGATCAGCAGGCCTCCCTTCACGAAGCAACTTGCGAGGCCGGGGCCCAGCCCCCTACCCCGGGGCACACCCGTGGCTCTACTTAGGGCCAGAGAAGGGAGCAAAGGCCTTGTCCTGGCCCGCCATGCACGCTTCTACCTCCTCCACTGTGCGGGGCACGCAGGTCAGCAGCTCCATGCCAGTGTCAGTCACCACAACGTCCTCCTCAATCCGGACCTGGTCAGACGGATGGACAATCGTTATCTCTGAGCTGCCCTTGCGTGCTTAGTTTGAGCATCAGGCCCGACAGCTCCAGGCTGAGTGGGAAGAGCCCTTTCTGGGGGGTGGGCAGCATGGCCCGGGATGGGGCGCTGGCCTCAAGGCCGCTGTGGGCAGCTGCTGGGCAGAAGGAGCCTCCCACAGGACATCTGCTCCACCCACCTACCCCGGCTTGCCCCCTGCCAGGTGGGTGGCAGTCCCTGGAACGGGCAGGAGTTTTGTAGGAATCTGTGTCACTTGTGTTGAGGGCCGGTGACAGACCATGGGAAAGGGTGGGCCAGGTGTCTCTCAAGTGAGGAGAGTCAAGATTTTGCCTCCTGTCCTGGAGGACAAAGAGGTGACAGGTATAGAGGAAAGGGAAGGGGGTGTTCTGGGAGCAATCAGCACTCACCCCACCAAAACCACGGAAGCGCTGCAGGACCTCGCGGTTAAAGAAGCAGGCGCGGGCCGGGTCAGCCAGGGCCTCATCCAGGAGGTGGTCGATGAAGTAGATGCCCGGCTCCACGGTGAGCACCATGCGTGGCTCCAGGTGCCGGGCGGTACGCAGGCGCCTCAGGCCGGGCTCGTCAATCCGATCCACACCCTGGGGGGGGCGGTGCAGGGAGAGGGCACTGAGGGGGGACCCAGGAGGGCGCAGCCCCAGGTCAAGGCCACCACCTCGGCGGTAGGCAGACAGAAACGGGCGAGTGTGCAGGGCACCCGCCCGTCTGTGCGGGCATCTACACGTGGGCCTGGCTCCAGCCCCTTGGGTCCCCCTGGAGTTGCAGGAGGCTCTGTGACCTCGGGGGTCTCCAGCCCACACTCGGACTTGCTGGGCAGTCCACGGTCCTTCAGATAAAGCCCTCTGCTCTCTGCATGCTCCCCTAGATTTCTCGTGTCCCTGCCCCTTGTCACCCCTACAACTGTGCCCCACGGACACTCGTGCACACACCCAAGGCACGCTGCCCCTGCTGACACAGGGGGCTGGCTGGGGGTCCGGCTGCCTCACCCAGGCCCTCTCCCCGCCAGGGGAGCAGTTGAAGCCAAACCTGTGAAGCCAAAAAAGCTCTTAGGAGGCTGCAGGGCCGCCCAGGCTGCAGCTTTCTTCCAGGCAGCTGGTTTCCAGGCAGAGTGGAAACCAGCCCTGAAGTGCTGGGCCTGGCTCCCTACAAGCCGAGGCCCAGGTTTTCCGTGTGGCTTTCCAGGAAGAGGGACAGGTGCTGTCAGCAGGACACAGCCCTGGCTCGTGTGTGCACATGCACTCACCCCGTGTGCATGGCCTGGGGGTGTGGCCCGCGAGGAGCACCCGGGGCGGCTCCACACCACGCCCATGTGCTGGGCCTCCACTGGGCCACGGGGGACTGGGTCTCAGCTGTCCCCCAGCGCTCACGTGGGAGTGGCTGATGGGGCAGGTGGCACCTAGGACACTTGCAGAGATCTCCCTGCTTCCCCAAGTCCTGAAGGCGCCCGTCTGGCCCTCGGCCAAGGCCTGGGAGTAAGCGGGCAGCAGGCATGCTTTCTGGTCGGCCTCTGAGCTTGCCCTGCCCCGCTCGTGGCTCTATGCTGGAAGCCCAGCTGCTGGAGATGGAACCGTCATTTCTGACTGTTTGGGGGCCAAGAACATCAGACTTCAATTAGTGGTTCATGTAAGGTAACCAGAAACGGGCCGGCTCAGCCTCCATCCATGGCTGGGCACAGCAGGGAAGGCTATGACCGTGATTCCATGAGGCATGAGCCAGGCTGGGATGGAGGTGACGAGGGGACACCAAGGTCCTGTGACCCCTGGGCACAGATGCCCGTCTGGTGTGGTACCTGACCCACAGTACTATGTGCCCAGAGCATCTGGGCAGGAGGGCAGGGGGCGTAGGAGGGCACAGTCTGGGATGACGGTCCCTGTGCTCAGGCGAGAGGTGCTGGGGGTTGGGTAGCAGGGGCCTATCTCCTGCTATCTGAAGACTGCGTCTGCCCCATGGGCAGCCCCTCCCCTCCCTTCCCTTCATGCTGCCCCCAAAAGCCAACCCTTTCTTTCCAAGGCTGTCAAAGTCAGGTCTTGCCTCCCTGATCTCCTTGGTGGCTGTGGGGCTGCGCCAAGTTGGGGGGTTTGCTCAAACTTGTACAGACGGCCTTCTCTCCAGAAGATTTCAGGACCACCGCTCAGACTGGGGGTGAGGGGTGAATGGAAGGGATCCTGGGGGGCACAGGAGGATGTGCCTGCCCTCGCCCACTGACTATGACCCCTGCAGAGCACTCACTCCCAGGAGTCTGCCCTATAGGCCTCACCAAGGACGGCCAGATCAGGGCTGGGAGAAGGATGGAGGCAGGGCTGAGTAGGGAGAAGACCCCCCCATGAAGGGGAGAGGCCGAGCCCCTCAGGCCTGGGGACTTCAGCCTTGTTGGGGGTGGGGGGACCCTGCCCACGCCGGGTCCGCGCCGGCTTCCGCTTGGGCTCAAGGCTTGACAGGGCCTCCGCTGCACTGGGCTCCAGGCAGAGGAGACCCAGATGTGTCTGTAGGCCTGAAATAAAACAAATGACTTTTATAGGAAAAGCCATATTTTTTCCACAATGTTTATCTGTCAGAAGAATAGACTCCGTGAGCACAAAGGACCGCTTACTGGAAAAGATGAAAACAGTTTGCTGCCAATTTTCTCTGGTGGAAAAAAAAGTGCTTTGGCGACTAATGAATAACGAACCTCAGTTAACAATGTCTGGAAGGCTCTGCTCTTGGCTCCCTGCGCACAGTGTGATGGATAGAAATTAGGAAATTAAAACTGATTTTGTTTCTCCAAATTTAACTGTTTACACTTGAGGAAAAAAATAATTGAATAATAATGCTTCTCTTGAGCAATTTCCCCCCCCAAAAATCGTTCTTAGAGCTTTCAAAATACCCTGCAGCTAAGGGGCCAAGCCGTCTTGGCTAACTGGCTGGTGGGCCCCAGGGCGTGCACCGATTGCATAATCCAGCCCCCTGTGCCTCGGGCACCCGGCCAGACGGCAGGGCCGGCTCACCCCCACCCAGCGGCCTGTGGAGGCTGCAGCCACCTGCCCAGCAGAGCCTCCTGAAGCCTCGAGCTTTGTCTGGGTGGTCCTTTCAAGGATCGGTCAGTAGGAGGGGGAGGGGAAGGCCTGGCCTGGAGATGCCCACGCAAGCCTCCCTGTCCCGCTGAGCATGCCTCCTGGAAACGAGGAGGCCGTGGGGGCCCTGTTGGCCCAGGCATCTGGGGGGACAGAAGCTGTACCAGGAGAGGGTGGGGCAGGACTTGCAAGGGGTGCTGGGCTCAGCTTGTCCCAGGATGGACTGGCCACCAGCCTGAGGAGCCTCATCACACCTAATGAATGAAGCCAGAGGCAGGACACGATGGGTGCACTGCCAGCCCATCACTGAGACCCAGCTTTGGGGCTCCCATGGCCCTCTGGGGACCCCGTGCACTGCATACTTTCAGGGCAGGTGCTGCCCCCAGCATGCAGCCCTGGTCCCTGTGCAGAGCACACCCACTGCCCGCCAAGTTCTGTGGAGGCGGCCACCAGGGGAGACGCCTTCATGTAAGGACCAGGGCCCTTGGGCGTGGCGGGGGGACCGGGGCAGTAACCTGGGTCGGGATCAACCCCTGGATGAAAGGGGAGGAGAGGTAGCAGGCCTTGCCAAGACCCTAGTCCTTCTCATCCTGCCTGTCCCCCTACACTGCGGCCATGTCCCAGAGCCCCACCCCACCCCCAGCGAGAGCCAGGCTCAGCTCCAGCTCACAGGCAGGCCGCTTGGGCCGACGCGCCCACACTGACCTCGGGGTAGCCTCCCACGTCGTGCACGTCGAGGCCCAGCAAGTGGCCAAGCCCGTGAGGCATGAACACGGCTCCCAGGTGGACCTGGACCATGGCGTCCACGCTGCCGGTCAGGAGGCCAATGCGGGTCAGCTCCTCCAGGTGGATGCGGTCGGCCAGGCGGTGCATGTCAGGCCACCAGACACCTGAGGCTCAGGAGGAGGCTGCAGTGAGCTGCGGCCTCTGGCAGCCTGGCCAGAGCTTCCCAGGGCAAGGTTGCGGGGGACACAGGAAGCCCTTGCACTGGCTGAGGCCAGGGAGCCTGAGGCGAGGGGCAAGAGCGATGTGGCCCAGGTGGCCCCCTGGCACGGCTCTCTTAGCGCAGCTCTGGACTCGAGACCCCTCCTCTCTCTCCACTGTGCCCTCGGGGCTAGGCTCCTCTCACCCACCGTCAGCCGCAGGGGCCCAGCTCCTGTTGTGTCTGCTCCCAGGGCCAGGGGAGCCCAGTAAAATCTTTGGCATCAGGAAGAGAAAAGCAGGTGTCCCCAAGAGCTGATGTGGGGCAGCCTCGGTGAGCCTCAGACGGAGGCTCAGGTAGGGGTGGGGGAGGGGCGTCCTTGCACACCCCCACGCGGGGAGCTGCTGTGGGGAGCAAAGGTCTCTGGGGTGAAGGTGCAGCCGGCACAGCCTCACCGGCAAACCGGCAGGGGTCTGTGGCCCTGTGGCTACCAGCACCAGGTGACCATCTCTGTGGTAGCCCAGATGTCCAAACCCTGGGCTCTAATCCAACTCATCCCGGCCCCATGTTTCTGGGGCAAAGGTCACCATGGAGAGCATCCCCAGGCACCGAGTTCTGAGGACTGCTGGCTCTTCGGAGCTGCCTGGCCCTCCACTGGGGCGTGGCTGCCCTGCCCACTGGGCCTCCACGGAGCAAGGGCACCACGTGCTCAGACTGAGCACAAGAACCGAGGCTGGCAATGCTCCCTGCCCTACCTTACGAGGGTGGAGTTGGGGGCAGGCCATGTGCCAGTCAAGGTCAGTGGCCTTGGGACAAACAGGGCCAGGAGGACAGGGTCAGACCTGCACCCAGAGAGGGTGGCCAGGGCTGGGCCCTGTGGCCCCTCCATGCGGGGCGTTACCCTGGCTCTCAAGGGGCTGCTCAGCCATGCCCCAGTGATCTCGGCTGCAAGAGGGGAGCACTGGGATTCCACACCCCAAGGGGCCTTGCTGGACCCTGCACTGGTGAGCAGTGGGCCACCAGGATCTAAGCCTCTGGGGCTGACAGGGAGCAGAAGATGGGCCCAAGGGGTAGAGGGAGATGAGACACAGGCCCTCCCCTTTCAGACACTTGCTGGGCACCAGTCCCCCAGGAGTCCCCCTACCCTGCCAGAGACGGTGGGCTCATGTTTGGGATCTTGAGCTGGCTGGAGGCCCAGGGCTGATCCAACTTCCTGAACCCCCAGGACCCAGGGTCTGAGCTGGTCGCGCTGCACCCTGATCACCAGGCAGTGGCTAGTGGCACAAGACACAGGGAGCCCAAGGGTGGAGGAAGCCCAGTCTTCTCCAGATACACAGCCTCCTTGGAGTCCAGCCCTGTTCTATCTGTCCCGGCCCATGAAGTGGGTGTGGGATCCTGGGGTCTGGAGTCTGGTTACCACAACGTCGGCATGGGTGGCTGGGTCTGCACTCCTGGGGGTGGAGCCAGTGTGGGGAGCTTTTCTCTGATGGTTTGGCATCCTGAAATAGAGACCTGGTTAACCAGGTCCCAGCTAGGCCGCTCACATGCTGTGTGGCCTAGGCAGGCCGCTCACATGCTGTGTGGCCTAGGCAGGCCTTCACCTCCGGGAGCCTCAGACGCTTCCTTTGTCAAAGAGCCACGGCACTGTTTGCAGAAGCTGCCTGTAGAGGCTCTGGCATCTACTGGGGACCGGCTCACTAAGCTCCCCCAAACTGCCACTGTTCATCCATCACTTGTGGCCAGTCAGACCGTAGGTTCGACACTTTATGATCAGTGCGTCCGTGGGGCAAAAGCCAAGCCTGCCCAGCCTCGGCCACCGCTCTTTTCCTAAGATTGACTCACCCACCTTGCCCTCCTCGGGCCGGGGCCGCTGCTTCAGAAGCACACCGAGGTCCCTGCAGGGAGCCGGCTGGCCTGTGACCCTCCTGCTCGAGGTCTCAGTGTACACATCAGCCCCTCCCAGAGTGACCTCCCCCATCGCAACCGCTCTGCTGTCCCGGCCACTACTGTCTCCACCTTGTTCCAGGCACAAGTACGCTCACTTTCTTCTCGGGTCTCTCCACCAAGAGGGTGGCTGTCTCTCCAGGGCACACCACGGCCTGGCAGAGCGGGTGCTGGTCCAAGGGTGGGTGTGCAGTGCGCTCTCTCCTAAGGCCCGCCCCTGCCCAAGGCCTCTGGGCCTAAGAGTAAGCCCCCAAGTAACCCTGCGAACTCCGCTCCCATCACTCGGCCTGGCCCCCGGGACCTGGGAAGGGCCGATGCCCCAGGGCAGCTCCATCTCTCTTGGGCAGGGCCTTTTCGGGTCGCCAAGCGAGAGGCCCGGGAAGCAGGCTGACTTCAAACCTGGCTACCTTCCACGGCGCGGGGCTGCGGTCTCGGCCAGGCCCAGGCAGCGGGTGGGAATCAGGTATAAATCAAGCTCCACGCTGGCAGCTCGACTCCCCTCCTGTCCTCGCAGCCCCTTGTGGGGGCCGGACGTGCAGGCCCCGGCGGTCCCTGCGGCGCCTCTAGTCTTCCTCGCCTGTGCGCCCTTGGGGAAGGCCGTGCACACGGCTCTCTTGGCCGGGAGTGGGAGTTTCTGCCTGTGTGTGGTTAGGGTTGTGACAGTGATTAAACCTCCAGCAACTTGGCCCCAGTGTCTGGCCCGAATGGTGGTTACGACACCCACGGCCAGGGCAGGGGCCCCTGAGATGAGTGGAGGTTACTGTCCTTGGGCTAGGCTGCAGGGGTGGGCATAGGCCAGAGGGTCTCCCTGCCTGCCTAAGGCCCCAACGCCCCAGCTCCTTGACCTCTGCAGCCCGTGGGCACCTCTGAGCCCACAGGCCTGGCCAGGAGCATCGGGGTTCCCCTGAGCCTACTCACACTGGGTATAATGCACAGAGGTCACGCTGCAGAGACTGGGTCATCGGCCCCGCCTGCCCTCCCACCACCAGCAAGCACCAAATCTCATCCTCTCTTCCCAAAACCTCTCCTGACCCCGATGCCTCCATGGGCCCCCACCTCTCCTGGACCCCTGCCTGGCTCCTCCCTACTCCTCACCCCTGCTGCCTCCTGTACACGGCCGGGACACCAGGCCATCTCTTTGGAGCATGGGTCAGACCAGGCCAGTTCCTGCCCCAAGGACTGAGCCCCAAGCTCCTTGGCCTGGCTTCCCTCTCCAGCTTCATCCCCACCCACTCCTGAGGTGCCCCTGTGCCTTCCACCTGCCATTCTCTCAGCTGGGACACCTCATCTTCCCAGTCTCACTCCCCTGCCTCCTGTGGGCCTCTGTGTTGAGGCTTTCTCCAGGAAGCCCTCCCTGATTGCCTCTTCCTTTGCTGCCCGAGCTAGGCAGGGGACGGTCTCTGAAACCTGAGAAGGCGGGGACTATGCCCTGCTCCGAGTCTGACAACCACGTGGCCTGACCGGGAGCCCCAGCCTCCCTGTGGCTCTCCTGCAGCCAATGCTGTGACTTGATGGGCCCAGGGTTCGCCTGTGCCCCCAACCCCACTCCTCTGTGCACTCAGGCCCAGGGTAGCATGGCGTCATCTGCGTTTTGCACTGTACCACCTGCCTTTTGGGTCAGAGGGACCTGAGTCCTGGTGCCCAGGTCCCACTATGTATCCTGAGCAGCCTCAAGTCACCGACTGGTCTTTGTGCCCACCTGGCCCCATCGGACCACACCTTCCCCTGATGGGCTGGGAGCCTGCTGGGCCTGCTGCCTGGGCTGGCTCCTGGGAGCCTCAGCAGCATCCATCACGGCCTTGAGGCCTCCTGCCCAGAGCGTGACAGCCCTGGGGGCTCCGAGGCCCGGAGCCGAGCCGG
The DNA here is from genome assembly GCA_006410935.1 of Redunca redunca. Classification (NCBI taxonomy): domain Eukaryota; kingdom Metazoa; phylum Chordata; class Mammalia; order Artiodactyla; family Bovidae; genus Redunca; species Redunca redunca. The sequence continues at coordinate 339,397 of SJYQ01000322.1, read as the reverse complement.
GAAGGCAGCGGAGGGCCCCTTGAGTTACATCCTCACAGCCCATCCAGACAAAGAGCTCACTTCATCCGAAGACAATGGCCCTCGGGGGATGACCGCGCGCCAGGCCCTGGGGGTGCAGGAGGGAAGGCTCAGGGCTGGGGTCCCAGGGCAGGCCCCGCGGGCTGCAGCGAAGTGTCTGGCAGGCCACACTGGCGCGGGGCGGAGGGCTTCCAGCCCACCCCGCCACACAGCCCTGACTGCTGCCAAGACCTTGGGGGACCCACTCACCCTGCAGGAGGGCAGGGGCAGCACGCACCCGGGCAGCAGGCGCCACGAGGCTGAGTTAGGCATGACCGCCCTACGCCGTCCCCCACCCCAAACCCTGGCAGAAAGGCCAGGGAGGGCGGGAACTCACCCACTGCCCTTTGGCCAGCAGAGGGGCCTCTCTCAGGCCAGAGGGGGGACACAGGGCCTTTACCAAGCACAGTCCTGGCTGTGCTGGTTTCTGCCCTAGGGCGCCTCTGGTCTGCATGGCATGCTGTCCCACCACCTCTGCCTGCTGGGCCTCTGTGTCCCGCACCACCTCTAAGGCAAGGCCTCAGGGGAGCCCAGACACTGCAGCCCCTGTCCCCACCAGGGAGGGAGGCAAAGCTGGCAAAGGGACCCTGACCAGAGTCTGCAGAATGACCAGCCTTGCCCTGTCCGGCGGCCGGCTCGGACAGTGGCTCTAGTCCCCGCCCTGCCCACAGCACCTCCTCCTCTCATGGGGGCTGAGTGTCCCATCAGCAATCCCACGGGAGCCCGCGGAGACAGGTGGCCAGCACAGGATGGGCGCCTGCCCTGACGAGGAAGCCTTGGAGAGATTTGCTTGCGTGGGCCAGAAGCCGGCACGTGGCCACTGCATCCACCTCCCACCTCGCCAAGGGGCCAGTGAGGCTGGTGTTTCCCCCAGGTGCCGCCACTGCCTGGCCGGCCCTGCTGCTCTCTCATGCAGCCTCTGGGCGAGCTCAGCCCTCCTTCCCAGGCTGTGTCTGAGTGGCAGGGTGGGACACTCCCCGGCCCCTGCCACCGACCCCAGGCCTGCCTCCCTCAGTCCCGGAGCTGTACCCCGAGACCCCTGTGTGCCCTAAGCACTGGCCCCTGCCTCTCCTCTGGGCATCTCACTGTGACCCTGGCTGTCTCCATTCACTCGTCCCTGGAAGGTGCAGGAAGCAGTCACACAGTCTCTGAGGGTGTTTGTCTTGGCCCAGGAGCCAAGCCCACAAACCAGGGTCATTTCCGCTAGGACTGGGCATGGGGCTGACCTGGCCACGGCCTTTGTGCTACTATGGGGACCGACCCCCCTCTGAGGGCAGCTCTGTGAGCACAGGACCCCTGGCCTGCCAGGCCTGCCTGGCATGCGACCCCCAGGGAACAGTGTGTCGCAGTCTTGAAGTATGGGGTGGTGGGCTCACTGGGGGCTCTGCTCCATCCCTCCGCTCCCGCCCCCACTGCCCATGGGAACCTTGAGGTCCCAGTGCCGGCCAGGCCTGTGCCCCGCTGTGTGCTGGGGGAGGCCTGCCTCACAGTCCCCAGGGACCATCTCGGCTGAGTCTGGCCTGGCGGGGCCTGAAGCCTTGTAACCGCCCCCAAAGTCACATGGCCAGGCAGTCCCATAGGACCCTGGTGCTGGACCATGCACCAGACCCTTTTCAGTGCAATGTGTGGCCCCAGAGACTCGTCTGTGGACCTGACCACTTTCTGAGCAGAAGTGGGGTTGCTTTGTTGGTCGACTGAGCCGGCCAGGACACCAGCTGGGGAGGTGCCACACAGATCCTGCCCAGGACCCAGCAGGTTTGCCTGTGGGTGGGTGGGGTCTCCCCCGCCCCATCCCAGCACAGGTATGGGTCTAAGCTGGGCCAGGAGTGTGAAGCCTGGAGCTCCCAGGTAAGCAAAGAGTCCCAGGGGAGACACTGTCCTTCCAAATCCCTACCTGCTCAACATCCCGCCAACCTTCCCCTGCAACAACCGTCATGCCTCAGCCTCACTGCCTGCCCCAGTCTCCAGTGTGGAGTTTGGCTGCTGCCAAACTCTGTACCACAGCCTGGAGCCAGGCTCGGGTCCACGCAGGTCCCTCTATGCTCCTGGAGGGATCTGCCATGGGCTGTGAGCGCACCAGGGTCTTGGGGCCGTGCACCTCCATGCACTCTCACTGGCCCAAGCCTTTTGCTGCACGTGAAGCGCTTATCACTTAAACCACCGATGTTCAAAGCTGAACAGAACCTTCTACTCCCTCTCTCCCTGGGGTAACGGAAGGATATCAGGGGAGGAGGAGATGGTGCCCCTTACTCGGGGTGACAGCTACACACAGGCAGAGTTTTACAGGTAACAGGTGCCATGTACCGGGGTTTAAAGGTCAGGAAGTATAAAAGGCTCCCGGTGAGCACCCTCCCTCCTCGCCGCGCCCCACCCATCTATCTGTCTGGCTCCCTTCCTGCCCCTCCCCCCGTGGATTTACAAGCACTTGTGAATCCATGTTCTCAACACCCTCACCCTCTTCTTTATCACCTTTTGTGAATTCACTCCTTCCTGCACTGCTCTGTCTTTAACAGTCCGCCCTGGAAGTGTCCACATTAACCCCTACCTAGAGAGAACTGCTGCTTTTCAAACAGAGCAAGATGCTGTTTTCTTCTGCAGCTGCTATACTGGGCCAGTCCTGTGGATGCTGTCGCCTGTAACGAGCTGAGCTTTCAGGCTTCCTTCCTTGGCTCCTTTCTTGGGTGTGTCTGAGTTCCTCATCTTTGGACTTTTCTGATCACCAGGCTTTGTTCCCACCAGACCAGTGAGAGTGTGGGCCCTTCACCCCTCCCTGGCTCCCTGGCCTCTGGTGGCGCCAGCACTGGATGGGGGCATCTGGAAAGCCCTGCTCACAGTCTGCCTCCTCTGAAGGCGGCAGTCGCTGACGAACCCTCCCAAGCAGCACCTGGCCAGCAGCACCTGGACACGGGGTGGCAGGGGCTCCGGGCTGAGCCGTCAGATTCTGGGCCCTCCAGGGGCCACACTCGGGCCTTTATGGTTTAGGGGCTCAGGATCTTCCCTTCTTTTTCCCTTTGTAAATACAGTAAATTTCCTACATACGAATAAGCTCAGTTCTGACGTGTTCGTGAAGTCCAACCAAGCTAGCCCAGGTACCTGACTCTCAAAGAGCATGCCAGACACGTGAACTAATTTATGTGACTGGACATGTGCACGCACACTGGCATCTTTGACAGCTCGCAACTTGAAGGTTCGTGTGTGGGGACTGCCTGTAAAAGTTCCATGGAGAAATACAAGTCTGACGGCCACAGTCCCCCTAATTCCGGTATGAACTCAGAGTCCAGCCTTCAAGGTCTGGCAGGCCAGGTCCTCAGATGGCCCCACAGCCTCTGCTCATCACTCCCCACACACCGGAGAGACACTCAGCTCCTGCCCACCCAGGCGCAGCCGCAAGTGAGGGTGCTCCACGCCCAACCAGTGGCAAGTGTCCACACTGCCAAGCCCTCGCTGGAGCAGCCGCTGCTGTGCGACAGGGCACGGGACATGCTGACGCCCCAGCGGCCAGTGTGGACAGGGAGACGTGCAGGAGAAGGTCAGAGGGCACGGGGGTGGCCTCGGGCTGAGCTCCCCGACCCCCCTCAGCCCTGTCTCTGCTTGGTGGCCAGCCCCCTTTCCCAGGAGTGACGCTGGGGACTTGCTAGTATCTGGAGCCTTACTGAGCATGAGAGGTGGGGACAGAGTCGGGTTGCTGCAGAGTGGCCCTGCTTCTCAGAGGTGCCCCGCCCCCTGGCCACTGGCATCCCCATGCCAGATGGTCCTCCCACCAGACCCCACCCCTGCCCTCACCTGGCTTCATGGCGCTCATGACGGCCCGGCAGCTCCGCAGCACCGCCTCATAGATGGCCTTCTGGTCTGGGGTGAACTTGCCGTTGGCAGGGAAGGAGCATGTGATGTCAGAAGCGAAGCAGTAATATTCACCGCCCATGTCGAACACGCTGCCAGGAGAGTGGGGCATGAGGCCGGTGGGACACCTGGGGTCACCTGTGCCTCCTCAGCCATGCTTCCCTCTTGCCCGGCACTTAAGGCCGCTGAACCAGAGACTTCTTGCAACACGGCCTGTGCAGAGAGCAGTGTGGGGCCCTCCTACCCGCTGTCTCCTCACGGTGCACAAGGAGTAAAGGACCCAGGGGCACCCCAAGAGGCTCCCGCTCCAGAGCAGGAAGGTTGGTGGGAACGTGGCTGCCCACACACCATAACCTCACGACCCCTGCTGGCCAGGCCCCTGGATGCCTGGCTGTGGGACTCCCTGAGGGAGGCGTGGAGGTTCCCCAGGCCCCCACCTGCCACCTGGCCTCCACACAGGCACCCTGACAGCGCCACCTCCCCCCAGGGGCCATCCTGCACCCAGCATGGGCACAGCTGCAGCCCACAGGGCAATGCTCATGGGAGCCGGATGGGACCTCAGGACAGATGCACCTGCCTGACAGAAGGCGTGGGCTGAGGCGTGGCGCCCAGCTCTCACCGCCCCAAGGACCCCAGAGAAAATCCAGCCAACGGCTCTGCTCTAGTTCTGAGGTCCCCTTGGTCCAAGGAGCGTGGTCCTCTCCTTGCTGGGTGGTGGTGGGGGGCAGTGTGCTCTGCCAGGGCGTGGCCAGCCAAGTCCCCGACTTGCCAAGCATCCCTGGGTCACAGAGCAGAGACCAGGAGGCACAGAGGCAGGCGTGGAGAGTGTAGGAGGAAGGGAGAAGCGGGAGCCGGGAGCCCCTGCCAGCAGAGGCAGGGCGGCGCTGGGACAGACAGCAGGCTGCTGAGTCAGGAGGCCAGGCCGCTGCGCTGCCCTCTGGACAACCCGTGACAGGGCCCCGAGTCGCGGGCCTGGGCCGGAGTGCGGGGAGCCAGGCTCCCACACCCTCGCCACCTGGCCCTACTGTCAAGGGCAGGTGAGAATCCTGCTTCACGCACCCTCCACACGGAGATAAGACAAAATGAGGGAGGGGTTGCTGGGTCCAAGCTTGGCTCTCACCAGGGCACCCACAGAGAGGAGTGGGGTGCCCAGAACGAGCAGCCTCCCTGTCCTGTCCCCTCACCAGCAGGATGCTTGACAGCGGGCCCAGAGCTGGACCATCACGGGGTCAGCGTCAAGTCATGATGCTGATGGTGACAGACAGACTGGGGGACAACAGTTCAGCCTCAGGCCCAGACCCCTGCCGTACCTTCGGAACTAGGGACCAGGAGACGGGAGGGCTGGTGGGGGCGCTGCCCTCTCTGTGTCTGGCTCCGCCCCGTGGGGAGCAGTCTGCAGCCACTGTTGGAAAATTGGAGCCCCAAGGAAGAGCCACACCTGCCATGCAAAGAGCCTCTCAAACCCCAATTCTGAGCTTCCCTGATAGCTCAGTGGTGAAGAGTCTGCCTGCCAACGCAGGAGACACGAGTTTGATCCCTGGTCTGGGAAGATCCCACATGCCTCGGAGCAGCTAAGCCTGTGCGCCACGACTACTGAGTCTGTGCTCTAGAATGCAGGAGTCGCAACTGCCTAAGTCGGTGTGCCCTAGAGCCCATGCTCTGAAACAAGAGAAGCCACAGCAATGAGGAATCCTCGCATAGCAACCAGAGAGTCGACCCCGCTTGTCACAACTTGAGAAAAGCCCCCAAAGCAATGAAGACCCAGCGCAACCAAAAATAAAGAAACAAAATTATTAAATTTCAGCGGTAAACACGATGGCTCAACCTGCATTCCAGGAGCTGCCTGCGTGCCTGTCTCGGGGGACCTCCACCCCGAGCAACTGGCCCTATAGGTGGAGCAAGGGGCTGGCCATGCGGCCTGACGGCAGCAATAGGGAATCCATAGAAACAGAATTGTTTCTAAAGGAAGATCATGAATGCTCGGGATCTCAAGACGCTCTGCTCAAAGTCGAAGTCCCCAGTTGGGCACTTTTTAATCTCCTGTCTTTTTCTGACTGCAAAACACCATAAACAGTGTCAACAGCGCAAGAAGCACAGGATAACAACTCAGGTGATTCTCAGGGGGTGGTGGGGAGAGCCCACCAGAGTGGCAGAGGGACCTCGGATTGGGTCAGGGTCAGAGACTCTGAGGGACCCACCCTGGGGTGGGCCAGTGTGTGTGTGTGTGGGGGGGACTTGGGGCTCACTAGAGGGGACCCGCCCAGCCCGGGTGTGGGAGCCAAGGATCCCAGGGCGAGAGGCCCCAGCAGACACGCCCAGCATCTGCTCCCCAGGACGCTCTGATGCACCAGGGGGTTGGGGTGACAGCTGTCTGCAGGTTTACTCATGCCCCGGGGCACATTCCCCCTCCCACCAGCTGGCCAGGAGGGTGGACCATATCAGAACCCTAAACTGCAGGGAAACCGAGGCTCTGAACACTGGCCTGGCGAAGTCTCAAGTGGGGGCCAGCAGCTCAGAGCCCAGAGACGGGCTCTCCTGTTCTCGCTCCAGCACTCGGCCTCAAGCGCCTCAGGGTTGTCCCACTTTTACCATGTGGCTGCCGCCACTGCTCTGGGTTTGCGTCCTCCGCGGCCAGCATGCAGGCAGGGCTGGGAGTGGAACTGCGTGGGGCTGTGGCCCAGCTTCACCCAGGGAGCAGAGCATTCTTACTTGGGGTCCTTGGAGGCAACAAAGGAAAATGGTCTGTGGTTTGTTGATTCAGAAGGACCAGGAATGGCCTGAGCAGACAGGACAGAGCCAGGGGCGTGGGGACCGATTCCTGGGGGCCACCACATCAGAAAGAGACCTGCAGCAGCAACCCCCAGGCAGAAAGTTCTATGGGGCTGTGCAGGACTCAAAGGAAAACAGAAATTAAACTATTTAAAAAGCCAGGAAGCCCACAAGAGCACACCAAATGCCGGAGTCATCGGGAGCAGTGAAAACAGGCCCCTTCCCCGGGGCAGGCACAACTCCTGACCAAGTTCTCAAAAACAAAAACATGGGAGGCGGGGGTGAGCTCCCCGGCCAGTCTGGCTTTATTGTTCAGCTTCTAGAAACCTTCAGCTGTATTTTTTTGTTTTAAAATCATCCACTTTCTGGAGAAGGAAGTGTACACCCAGCCGGCCAGCTCCATCCTGCCCAGCGATGCTCAGGCAAGGGGTTGACGTCTATTTTTGTGCTCTCAGTTCCCTATCTTTCTCTACCTCTTTTTTTTTTTTTTAAATCTCCCTCAGAGAGTTCCTACATGTATTAGTTATTCAGATTTCAAGTCGTTCTGGAATCCAGGGATGAAAGCCATCGCTTTTATAAATCATCTCCCCCAGCTCCTCTGTGATCACTCCATCCGTCCCCTGAATGCAGGCTGATGACGGAGAATTCGCTCATACTTTGGCTCAACAGAGAACATGAGGAGCCCTCCTCTCAGCTGCCTGGGGACACCCACCGGGGACCCTACCATCTCTGGCCGAGTGAATGCGTATAATAATCTAAGCCATCTGGGGAGGTATTACACATCTCCAAGCAACATGCTGGTGGCTCATTCCTCACATGTGTTCATCTGGTTCTATTTCTGGCTTGGAGGAGAGATCCTGTCTTCCATTGGCTCCTCCCGGGCAACTTCAGGCCCGGGCTACCTGCCACCATCAGCCCACCCAGGCCCTCCTCAGGTCCCCTCCATCCCCTCCGCCCAGCGTCCCACTGCAGGCAGAAGGCCTACGAGATGGTCTGGCCTCTGATACGAGGCCTGGGAAGAGTTTGCGGGGGAGCTCTGTGGTCTTTATGGCAAGGTCACTGTGTACACAGGCTGCAGCTCTGGTTTACTCCCCAGGGCTGTGGCCTCGCTCTCAGCTACCTCTCACCCCAGACAGGCACGGTACACATGCGCCCACACGTGTGCACTCACTCATAGATCTATTCACCGCAGCGCACCATTTCAGACCCCAACTTGCACCCGCCCGTCGGCGTTCTGGACCAGGCTGGGGGATTTCTGAGCTGCAAGAATCTCCTGCTTCCCCTCCAGACCTCAGCCTGAGACAGAGAGGAAGGTGAACTGGTGACTTTCCCGCTGGTGGTGGCCACAGAAGGCCCACAGGCCACCCACCGGCTCCCAGCCAGACCTTCCATGTGGTGCTGAGCCCTGGGATGAAGGCCTCCACTTGGAGCCCTGGGGCTGACTCCCCAAGCCAACCTCTTCCCACTGCCTTCTGGGCGTCCCTGCTCCTCATCCCAGCCACGGGAAAGCTGCTCCTGTGGTGCCCAGGGAGACAGGGAAGTCATCCAGGCAACCAGCCCCAGGAGCCCCGAGTCAAGTCGGCACGTGCTGCGGGCCTCCCGTGTGTCTGGATGGAACTGCTGTCACCTTGCTGGAGAGGATGTGGGGAGACACAGAGCCCCAGTGTGGGCCACGACCCCAGGAAGGACGCGGTCCCCGGCCTCATGTGTGGGTGCGACCCCGGGGCTTGCTGC
>SJYQ01000322.1:292972-330742 GCA_006410935.1 Redunca redunca | reverse complement strand
ACTAATGTTTAGTCCACATCAAACCTGTGGAATGATCAGGGGACTAACTGGAAAGCAGGGCAGACAACCCACTCCAGCGTTCTTGCCTGGAGAATCCCACAGACAGAGGAGCCTGGTGGGCTATACAGTCCACGGGGTCGCAAAGAGTCGGACACGTTTGAAGCGACTTAGCACGCTGAGTGGCTGCTGAGTGGGGCTGGGACAGGCCTCTCCCCAACTAACCGGGACGTCCACCGGCTCCCAGGCCCCAGAACACGGAACACAGCCAGCAGGGATGAGCCTGGCCGGCTGGCATGTCCTGAAACAACGCTGCCCTCTTCTGGCCAGTGCTGGGAGGTCCAGCTTGCCACTCACCAGCCACATCCTGCCTGCAGCTGGGCAACCCAGGCCCGAGCATGCTTCGACTGGGGCATCTAGAAGGTTCTGAGGGCGGCCAGCGGGCTCCCTAACCCGGGAACCAACCCCCTTCCATCTGATAAAATGGTAGGAGAGGGAGGCAGTGGCAGGTGAGGAAGGGGTGTCCCAGCTGTTTTTCAAATCAGAGCCCAGTGAAGGCAGACCCTGGACCCTCCCCAACTCTGCCCCCTGGGGTGTGCCTACTGTGCCCAGGGGGAGGCGGGGAGTCTAGCACAAGACAGGGTCCAAGTGTGGGTATATGGCTTCCTTGGGGACAGTGGTGCTCCTTGGCCCATGAGCAGGGCACTAGCCCTGGGTGCCTCCACCCACCCACCCACCATGGAGACTCTGGGAAGGAAAGCCCAGGCGAGTTCTGGGAGGACAGGGCAGTGCTTGAGGACTCAGATGACGACGACCTCGGCCACAGCCAAGGACGATGAGCATGGTGAGGACGATGGCCTCACTGCCACAGGCTCGGGGCTGATCTGGCGGGGAGGGGTCCTCCGGGGTTCCACCCAGGAAGGCTTCTGATGGCTTCAGACACGGCCCCCTGTGTGAGCTTGGGAAGGGTATTCATCAGAAGCGTACCACACTTCTGGGACCGTGTTTTAGAAGGTCTGCTTGCTTTTGCCTTAAAACAGAAACAGAAAGCAGCTAAAGGCTTAGGAGGGCAGCGACTTGGTGATGGGGTTCATGGTGAGCCCTGAGGGCCACAGCAGGAAAAGGGCTCTCAGAGGCGACAGCAAAGCCCCGGGTGGCCCCACAGGAGGCTGTGCGCCTCTGAACCAGCCAAGAGGGAGGCCCGTGGGGACCCGAGGCCACATCAAAGTCCAGTCATTGTCCCCCCGAAACCCTCGGATCCACACAGAGCAAGTCTGGCAGCATCCAGCTGAGATAAACGGGGGTGGGCGGGGCTGGTGTGGTGTCAGGAGTGGTCCTCAAAATCCCCTTCTCCGCTCTTGGGTGATGAGTCTGACATGGAGTAAGAACCAGCGCATCTAACATACAGGCCCTGGTTTCCCAGCCCAGCTCCCACGCAGCACCTGGTATCGGAAGGACAGAGTGGAATGCGGCCCTGGCCAGCTACACGCCCCACACAGCACATGCCTCGAGGACAGTTTAGGGGCTGAAAACACAGAGCAGGCAACCACGTGACCTGAGAGTTGTGTGAATAAACCGGGCCCGTCTTGTGCTCCGCTGGGGCCTCTTGCCTCCAGTCTCTGTCCGGAGGCGCTGCTGGGAGGTGGGCCTCGGGGCACAGGCACGCTGCTGGCTCTGAGAATTCTGGTGTGTAGCTGCAATCCCACCAGGGGCCCCCTGTGCAGGCTCCTTGCTCACCGTTACGATCATTGAGTCCTCCCGGAGCTGGGTGCTCTCACCCACAAAGACGGATGGAGAAACTGAGGCTCAGAGGGGCGATCACTCAGCTGGGGAGGAGCAGGGACTTGAACCAGGGACCTTCCGTGCTCATCACCACACATCTGGGGCTAGAGGGAGAGGAATGCCCTTCGGCATCCACTCCCCACCTTCTCCAGCAGAGTCTGAGTGTCCTGGATCAGCTGCTGGCCCCCAAACAGCCCCATTCCTAAATGTTAAATATCTCTGGGGCATTTTTGCCTGACATCAAGGAACTGAGACCCAGAGCGTACCACATGACGGGCACCTGGAGAACAGTCACGGCTGAGAGAGACACTTGGGTTCAGGAAAAACTCTACACCAGGCTCATATTTTGGTTTCATACCTTGTGATGAAGTGCTGTGACTTTTATGTTGGGATAACAGAGTGATTTATTATTTACCGAACACAGTAGGCGCTCGGCAGATCAATTTCAATAAAACAATGGATTATAAATGCCGCCAGCAATCTGGCAGTAGCAGTAATCAACAAAACATGTTGTTCTAAATGCTGCATAATAAATCGACTATAATAAACTCATAATTATTCTACTGGCTACATTTCAAAGTTAGCACTAGAAAAATAAAATCGCCCATTTGGGCTTGGCATTAACATCCGTGGGATTCTCTGGATCACTTGGGACTCTCGAGCGGCAGGCGACTCGGGTGCCACACGCTGCCCAGGAGGGTTGAGGACACAGCGTCTGGACGCATGGAGGCCTGATGCACGGTGCCCCTAGTCAGCCAGGCCCCAGTGCGCCAAGCGCCCCCAGAACACAGCTGGAACAAGCCTCTCATGGGTGAGACTCTCTAGGGACAGAGAGAGAGAGAGGAGAAGCAACCACTTCCTCTGGGCTGTGTGCACTCACAGAAAAGACAGACTCGGAGCCACATGGCCCTGGCGCAGGACCCTCCGCAGGGACAGCTGTGGCTGCTCGTGTGACCGGGGTTCTGCCTGCCTGGGGCCTGGGTTCCCACTTCCTGGCTCGGCCAGAACAGGCCACAGAGTCAAAAGCATTAGGACATGTTCTAGGAGGTGTGAGTCCCTGAAGACACACCAGTTGGTCTCCCTTTGGGGCCACCAGTGACCCAAAGGGCAGGCCCCCTGCCCCCCGTTTCCTTAGTCTCCAGCTGAGTCAAGCTGGAGGCAGCTGAGCCCCTCCCCAAATCCCTCTGGCTCTGCACCTGGACAGTCCTTGTGTCTCAGTAGCTCTGCTACACGTGGTGCGGGGGGAGGGGGAGACACCCACTTCATGGGAGCAGAGTGAGCGAATCTACATCATGAGCGGCACCTTGCGTCAGGCAGGGTCAGAACCCCATCCAGGTTGTTGCACGCCCTTGACCCCTAGGCCAGGAAGGGCTTTAGACTCTCTGGGGGTGGAGTGAGCAGTGAGCAGGGTTGCAGTGACCTTTGTGACCATGCTGGTGTCCCTCTCTGCCTGTTCCTGTCCCTGTCTGTGGGCTCAGGCCCCTGGGAGCGTGTGTCCACCAGCACTTGTGGTCCTGACATGCCCCTGCCACTACCCTCTGCAGGGCCAAGTGCTGCGTGCCGTCTCCACCAACAGACAGTAAACTGAGGATCAGAGAGGGAACCCGGAGGCTTTGCTTCCTTGCAGAAGCCTGAGGGGGGCTCCTGCCAACAGGGTCCCGAGCCAGAACATCCCATCCAGCTACTGACCCCAGGTGAGTGGACACCGCAGCCAGGGGCACTGGGGCGTACTGGGGCGGGGGCACCCTGGGCTTGGGTGGGTTTCTGAGAACACTGGGCAGTGACAGCTCGGAATGGGGTGTTTCTCGGCTCATGTTCCCTGATGGCTGTGGGCAAGGGCCCCCACGCGCAGGCTCCCCAACGCCCAGCCTGAGGCCGGGTCCTGGCCAGCGTGCAGGCATGACCAGAATACCAGCATGGGGCCAAAGCCTTGCAGGGCGGCACTTGCAAACCGAGGCGGATAAGGTGCTGGTGGGAAGTGGTGAGGAGGGGCTCAGCTGCCTTAGCAGCAAGAGGGAAAGGACCAAAGGATCAGATAGGGCAATGTGCCACCTGATGCAAAGAACTGCCTCATTGGAAAAGACCCTGATGCTGGGAAAGATTGAAGGCGGGAGAAGGGGATGACGGAGGATGAGATAGTTGGATGGCATCACCGACTCAATGGACTTGAGTTTGGGTGAACTCCGGGACTTGGTGATGGACAGGGAGGCCTGGCATGCGGCAGTCCGTGGGGACACAGAGAGTCGGACACGACTGAGCTACTGAACTGAACTGAGGTCAATGTGCACCAGCTCTCTGGCCCGCACCTGCGGGTTGGTGGCCACAGCGAGATGTCTCAAGGACAAGACAGGAGACTCCATGGAACTTGTGGCCTCTGGGCGGCTCTCAGCCTCTGGCAGCCTGGACCAGTCCTGCCCAATGTCTGGGTGGTGGAGAGTACAGGCGGGGAATACAAGTGCCCATGAGCTGAGGACAGGGATGCTCCAGGTCAGTAGGGTGCCCATGGCCCCTGCCAAGGCCAGAGGGGCCACCCAGAGTGGAGGGGTGTATGCCCAGTGGGACCCTGGGGGTCTGGAAGCAGAACCAAGAGGGCTGGAGGCTGTGGGTCCTGCCCACATCTGCTCAGTCAGGAATCCATGAGGAGTGGTGGGCACATGGGCAAACAGTCCTGAGGGCCAAGCACCCCTTCTAATCTCCTGAGCGAGTGGCTGCTTGTGCCAAGGAGTCGTGAGGCAGGTTCAGAGGGCGGGGGACTCCCTAGGGGTCTCCCTTGCTCCAAACTAACGTGCCCACCCCCCAGCACCAAGCTGGAGACGAGAGCGTGGCGTGTGCTGGGTCACAGGGCAGGTCCTCCTCTGAGGTGGGGCCTTACCCTCACAGCACTTGGCCCCCACTCCACTCTCAGGGCCTCCTTGGTCCTGGAGAGGAAATGATACGGGGGACAAAGCTTTGGCAGAGACGTCTAGACCCAGAGCAGGCCCAGGGACCGTGCTATGGCCAGCCTTCCCGGGCTGGGACCGAGGGGCCCGCATCAGCCACACCTGGGGTTGGGTCCGTGGGCCCCGCCATTCACATGCCAGCCAGGGCAGCTGGGGGCTGGCCCCACTCACCACATGTCTCCATCCTGGATGGTCTTGTCGTTGGGGGCCCCGGCGTGTCCGTAGTGCAGCACGGCCGAGTTCTCACCACTGCGGAGCATCAGGGGCAGGTCAAGAGCCCATTCTCACCCAGCAGGCCCCGGGGGCTGGCGGCCCAACCTCCTGCCCCATGAGCAGTACCATCCACTCTGCAGCAGAGGTCTAGGGCCAGTGGACCCGGCCCACAGCCTGAGATGGGGTGAGGGGCACAGTGGCCCTGGCGTCCTGCAGCCACAAAGCTGCCGGCCAGCCTCTGGGCTCAGGATGGGGCCACCTCAGCTGAGTGCTGCTCAGGTAGGTGCCCTTGGGGCAGAGGATGTGGGCCTGATGTGGGAGCAAGGGCCTACAGGCCAGGGGAAGGGACCCCAAGGAAGCGAGGTGTCTTGGTGGCTAAAGGGGGAGGGGAAGCCCAGTGGGAAGGGCCGGGACTGTGTCGGGGCTGCATGGAGATGGGCCGGGCCGGGCCGGGCCAGGGCCACAGCCAGCGAGCCAGCGGCTCCCCACTCCGCAGCTTGAGAGCGCTTCCCTAATGAGCGATACCTTTAAGAAAAAAGGACTTTTAAGTCTGTCCAAAGGAAAAAAAAACCAACCACCTGGGTATAATATTTATGGCCCCGTTCAGGAGTCTCAGGAATCATAAAAGTAGAAATAATGATTTTTCTCTCTAGCCACCAGAGAAGAACATTTCCAAGGACTGAGATGTTCACATGTATTATTCATGTGCCAAGGACGTGCACGCCAGCAGAGCTGCCGGCTCCATCCTGGCTGGGCAGAGGCCTGACCCTCTGACCCAAGGGGAGAACACAGGGAGATGAGATGGGGTGAGCCTGGGGGCCCCCACAGTCAGGACGTGTCCCTCAAAGACACACAGGCCCACATGCTCATGGCTATGAGCTGCCCCATATACATGATCTCTTCTACCCTGGGCCTGCAAGCACACCAGTCAAGTGCAGGTCATACACACACACACACACACACACAGAGAACCCCCTACCCCCAGCCACACATCACACATAAACACACCTACAGTAACAGCCCCCATGGGAGAGCCCCAGACCCAACCACGGCTGTGCTGTTCCCACACAGCCACACACACGCACAACCACACACACGCACAACCACACACAACCACACACACACACGCATGCACACACAGCCACACACACACACACACACACACACACACACACAACCACAGCCCCCTGCCCTGATATAGCTCCCTCCACACACCCTGCACACGGAAGCCATCATAGTCTGAGGTCACAGCCTGGTCCCCACATGCTGAGAGCTACCAGTGTGGAGGGGGCGAGGAAGGCCGGCCCCAGAAGGAGCCACCAGGCCAGCGGGAGATGGGATGGGAGGGCAAGGCAGTGGTGGGCTGGCTCCCCTCTGCACCCCGAACTGCGCAGGGCAGGCAGGAAGCAACCTCCGCTCCCAGAGCCTTAGGAGCGGGGAGCGACTCCCAGGCTTACGAGGTGCCGTGGGCAGGGGAGCAAACAGGTGCATCCGAGCTGGAGGATGGTGGGGTCCCCTCCCCCAACCCCCTCCCTCCATCATCCCCGAGTGGCCCAGGTGGCCGCTTACCTGCCGCAGATGCAGGTGTAGGAGCTATGGCGCATGCCACCCCGGGAGTAGCAGTAGTGCTCAAAGAGGCTGCAGGTGAAGGAAGATGGGTCAGAGTGGGGTCATCGGAGTACTCGCGCCCCTCACCCCCGTGCAAATCCTCAGCCCAGGCCTTGCTTGGCCACGCCCACAGTAAGGCCTGAGCTCCCCAGTGTGAGTCAGTGGCTAGCAGCCTGGAGGCCACGGGCCACTGAAGCACAGAGGTCAGCACAGAGAGGGAGCAAGGCTGGGGGAGCCGGCCACTTCCAGTGCCAGCCTTTCAGGCCCATTGCGAGGACAGGTCTGGTCCCGTGGGGAGACGGGCTGGGGTGGGGCCCCCTGTTTCTGCAGGGCTGGAAGGGGCATGTCCCTGCCCCCACCAGGAGGGGCTGGGTGCACAGCCAGGGAGGGATGAAAGCTCTCTGGGTCCCAGTGCAGGAGCTGCCCGGGACCCCGAGCCTGACCCTGGGGAGGGGTGCAGGGGAAGGAGAACAGGGGCTGCTGGGCTCTGGCCTGGGGGCTGGGGCTGGGTGGCAGGTTGGTGTGTAGATGAGCAGGGCCGGGTGGGCTCCAGGGAGGGGAAGAGAGGCAGAGTCTGGGGGCAGGCACCGACCAGTTGGTCCCCTAGACAAGCTCCCTCCCTGAGCTGGGGAGGCCAGGAGCAAGGTCTGGAGGGAAGATGAGAGCCCAGAGCAGGTCGCTGGCAACTGGGAGCCCACCTCCAGGCTGCGCCCAGACACATTCAGAGCCAGTGGAGGCCTCCAGGAGCTCAGCTGTCAGCAGAGCCCAGCAAGCACAGGCGTGGAGGGTAAGGGAGGTCAGAGAATGAGCCAGGCTCACCCTGTCCCCCTGGGGCAGATCCTGGGGGTGACTGGTGGACCAGACTCGCCACATCAACAAATGTGAGCAGTGTTTGAAACCCTCAGGAGACCATGCTGCCCAGGGCTCTGCAGAGGCCAGGCCCCTGCCCCTTCCCCTCACCACATACCCCAGGACCTGAGCGGGTGAGAAAATGTCTGGGCAGGGGCCTCAGTGTGCCAAGGGCCCCGCCTCTGCAGAACCCAGCTGGGGAAGGGGGCGACACTGGGGGGCTGCTCTCGCCCCCTCCCTAAGGCCTCGACAGAGCTTGGGCCCAGCCTTCTGGATGGCCCCAGTTGAGAAGCAGGTCCAGGCGGACTCCACTCCACCTACTGACCACCAGTGCCGGGGAGACCGACCACAGGGCTGTGCTCAGAGCCCCAAGGCTGCCTGTGGGCACACTAAGTGGCAGTTCTGCCCTGCATGTTCTGGGCCTGTTTAAGAGAACGTCTGTACAGAGGAGTCTAATCTTCAGGCACTGTAAACACAAATTATGTGTAATTGTTATGATTGGGTATAAAATAGTTGTTATGCAGGAAGGGTTCTGCTCTATTCAGTCAGCTTTCAGACTTGCTTTACAAATCTCACAGGATAATTGGGTATCTGCAAGTGAAATATTTCCTCAACACAAAAGAATCCAGGAACTGCCAGGGAGGTGAGGAAAGCCGTGTGAGGTACCAGCCACCCCCGCAGTCATGGTGGGAGCGCCCAGGTGGCTGCCGCCAACCTCAGCCTCGGTTACCGAGGCCACAGGACAGCTGAGCAAGCCCGGGCCCCACGGCGGCTCCACACAGCCTGCCAAGATGCTGGGGCCTCAGACACCGGGACTCTGTGCAACTGCCCCCCAGAGACTGGGGGGTGCTGACTGGCCATGGAGCCGCACGGTTCCCTGAGCCTTGGAGGCCAAGGCCCTGCCCAGACAGGAGCAGGTCAGGGGGCAGCAGCTGCTCTCCGGGTGATGGGGACAGACAGGGACAGGCAGAAGGGCGGCAGATGAACAAACCAGAACCTGCCAGAGCAGCCTGGGCAGATGGGGTGGCACTGGCTCCCCACCTGCTCCCATTCTCAGCGGCGGGCACTGCCCTGCCCTCTAATCTACTCGATAGAAACAGCCTTCATCGCACGCTCGGGCTCCCGCTTAAGTAAAAAAGCCTTTTAGAGTAAACGCACGGCTCAAGGAAGCGCCAGACTAAGGAACAGCCGACCCAGTTTTCATCTGCTAACTGCAGCCGGGGTTGCCTCTGCCAGTCACACGATCCCACAGCCGCAAGAAGAGCTGCAGACACGAACGCTGGAAATCCAGTCTCCCGCAAAAGGGCTTCAGTCCTTCACACTGGACTTCAGCACCTGATCTAGTTCCAGATGAACTTGTCTGAAGCGACACAAGAACCACCCCATGCTCTGGGGGCATAACAGATGCAGTGGGCCCTACTTTTGCTCACACCCCTCAGGGACCCCTCTCCCCAGGACCTCAGCCCTGGGCTGTGGACATGCAAAGGTGCCCACATTCTGGGGCACTGTGGCCCAGGGCCCGATTCTTAACAATTTTCTGATTTTCAAGGGGTGGGGGTGCAAGGATGCTCCAAACTGGGGCTACAGGCTCGACGTGAGGCTCCTGAATGGCCTGGTCAGAGCTCAGCGGGAATGGGTCTGGAGGACAGATTGCAGCAACAGCAGAGCCACCTTGGTCCCCACGGATGGCTCCCAGACCAGGCGGCAATGGGAGGACGCTACGTAAAGACCCACTCGATCTTTACAGAAAAGACGGCAAACTGTGAGCTGAAGAGGGGCCAGCTGCCTTGGAACCGGAGGGGCCGACTGCTGATGATACACATCCATGGCTGAATTCAGCTGTGAGCTACCACCGAGCCCCTCCGGAGCCACGATGAGATGCAAGCAGAGTCCTCAGCCAGAAACCCTCCAACCCGCAACCCGCAGAGCTGAAGATTAAATGTGATAAGCAGAGCCATGTCCACAGGACAAGCAGGGAGGTGAGGCCAGAAGAGGAAGCTGCCAGTCTTGCGAGTCTGGAGGGCTTGGCATTCGTTGCCACATGGGGACAGCGAGGAGACCTCAGGCAACCAGAGCTTGGGGCCAGAATGGAGCTCTGCCCTGACATAACGCTGGGGGCGGGGCAAGGATGCACCCTCTGCGAAAGGATGGACTTGGAGAAAATTCACCAGCATCACAGGATGCAATGCAGAAGTATTCCTGGGCTCTGGGGAAAAAACAGTGAAGGTTTCCTCAGAATTCGCAGCATAGGTCTGCCTCCACGGGGTTCAAGTTCAAAAGTGAAGGACTTGCATGGTTTTGGAAACCCTGAAGCCAGGGAATCAACAAAAAACTTAGTCCCTGACCGGTGACACCTGGAGCCAAACCGACAAACCCAAATTGGTTGAGGAGAGCACACATGTACAGACACACGTGTACATACATATAAATACATGTACCCACACATATATTCACACATAGGTACGTATACACAATGCACACACTGAAGAGGAACTCGGGATCTGAAAACAGTCCACAGGAGCCATCAGACACTGCAAGCAGCAGGCTGAGAAGCAGCCCCCCCAAACTTCCAATAACAGAGCAAACAGCAGGCTGAGACTTCCCCTGGCACCAGTGCAGCACCACCAGGGACAGAGGACAAGCCCTGACCAGACCGGGGCCGCTGCTGCCTTCCAACCATGACCCGGCACAGGCCCAGCCTCCTGTAGCCTTTGGTGTTTACGACCATCCCTCGGGGGGAGGAGAGGGTTTCCGACTGCCGATGAGGAAAACTGCGGGTCAGCGTGGTGGCGTGCTGTGGTCAGAGAACCTCTTGAAGGAGTGCTGTGGGCCTGGAGTCCATGCAGGGCTTCTGACCCCGATGCCTCTAAACCTCAGGTTTGTCAGTGATGGGGGCGCTAGGACAGCAGCTCCCCGGGCGGGGCAAGGTCCTCTGCTCCCCAGACACCAGTGGTGGGTGATGCTGCACTGGGCCTTCCAGGGCTCTGGACACATCTGTGCAGGGAGCCCAGATGGAGTGGGAACAGGTCTGCCAGGACACATGGCCCACCAACCCCAGGGACAGCGCCTGAGGCTGGCCAGTGGAAAGCAGGAGCTGGCGCTCTGGAAGAGGCCCCTGGGGTGCGGAGACCTTGGAAAAGGAGAACCCGCCGACTAGAGGCAAGGGCGGTTGCAAAGATGGCTGTGGTCAGGGCAGGAAGCAGGACTGCATCTGGGAGAGGCCACTCTTTCTCCCCTGGAGAGAGTGGCCTTATCAAGGTACGAGATAATTAGCATTTTAATTGGGTAACTGGGAATTCTGAATTGCCTATCTTGTATGAGGCGTGACTGAAGACATAACATGACATTCAATTAACAAATATTCCCTTTTATTCTTGACATGCTCGATTAGTTGGAGTTTCTGAGTTCCTTGACATCAATTCCTGGATAAAGCACTATATCCTCTCAGCTGTCAAAGCCCTGGCTGCCTCAGACTGCTAATCATCAACATATATAGAGTTGGCATATACATATATGTGATTTTAGACATTTTCTACACAAAAGAAAAAAAGAATGACAATCGCCCATAATCTTCTCCCCCCAAAATCATCTCTATCACATATTTTGTTGAACATTTTTTCAGACACTTTTAAACACAGAAACACAGATTTTTAAAATAAAAATAACTTCCACCTGCAGTGGAGCAGACCCCAGTTCAATTCCTCGGGCGGGAAGATCTGCTGGAGAAGGGATAGGCTACCCACTCCCGTATTCTTGGGCTTCTTCCCTTGTGGTTCAGCTGGTAAAGAATCTGCCTGCAATGCGGGAGACCTGGGTTTGATCCCTGGGTTGTAAAGATCCCCTGGAGAACGGAAAGGCTATCCACTCCAGTATTCTGGCCTGGAGAATTCCATGGACTGTATAGTCTATGGGTTCACAAAGAGTCGGACATGACTGACTTTCACTTTCAAACTTTATAAAAAAAAGTCACCCTTTGACTGAAGTCTGACACACACACAGAAAAGGACAATCATAAGGGCTGGGCACAATGGCCAGTCACAAAGTGAGCATCTCTGTGCCCAGCACCCAGAGGGCCTGCCCCGTCAGTCTTCATACCCATGGGAAGACTGACTTCCAAGACTATGGGTTAGCTTCTCCTGTTTCTGAACTTGATGTAAATGGAATCAACAACAAGACCTCTGAGTCTGGCCCCCCCGGGGGCTCCATGTCACACGGGTGAGCCGATCCCCAACAAGGAGTCACAATGAGCCACAGCCACTTGCTCCTTCTCATTCGAGGGCAGTGTTCCGCCGGGTGAATGTGCCCCACTCTGTTGCTGGGCGTTCCCGTTGTTTCCAGATCACGGCCATCGTGAATAGTGCTGCTGAGGACATTCCCATGAGGTCTGTTGGGGTGCATGCATGCGTCCCCGTCAAGCACATAGCCAGGAGTAGAAATGCTGTGTGTTGCTGGATTCTGAGTAGGCTCAGTTTTAGCAGATAAAGCCAGTCTTTCCAGGCAGCTGGATCCAAGTGTTCACAGGTCTCTTCCACATCATACCCGTGCATGGAGCCCAACTGACCTGAAGAGGATCCCAGTGGCCTCACTCAGGCCAGGATGAGGGCTGGAGTGTCGTTCCCGATCAACAGATACATGTCTACGCGACTGTCTCCGTGACAAGAACCTGACACTTCCCCCAGGGCTCGCCCCTGGTGCACATCCACGGTGACAGTGGTGGAGCTGGAGCCCCTGCTTCAGCCCTCACCCCCAGAGTGTGTCCCTTTAACAATGTAAATGGGCTTCCAGGACTCCTCTGATCAGACCCCACCTTCCCAGGAGCAATCCACTTCCCTTTTGTTCCTGAGTCTTGGCTCATGTTCTCAATATGCCTCCTTGCTACTCATGGGACCACCAGCCAAGCTCCCACCGCAGGACCACCAGCTGAGCCCTGTTTTTTCTGCCTGGAACATCTGGCCCAGAGGGCTACAGCTTGCTGTCTCTCCTTTAGGCTTCTTCACATCTCCTCCTCAAGGACACCTGTCCTGAGCTCCCTGGGGAAAGAACACTCCTTCACCAGTATCCATTCCTTCATCCATCTAGGCATCCCTAATCCGCTCTCGCCTCCTGCTAGGCCAGCTTTTGTCTGTTCTGTTCACTGTAGAACCCCCAGAGCCTGGAATAGCGCCTGGAACACAGATTTTCAGTATAGCTGTTGAATGACTGAATCAGTAAGTGGCTGTGTGAGCAGGACCACAGCCTATAATTTACTTAACTCACTTCACGCTGTTAGATATCTAGGTTGATTCCACCTCCGTGTTATGATGGATACCCGTGCCCATATGCCTTTTTACTATCTTTGGGCTAAATTCCTAGAATTCCTGATCATATGCACAGTAGTTTTGATCTTAGGGAATGTTCTGCCAAGCGAGCCCCAGAAAGCTCACAAGGATTTCCAGGGTCCTGAGCCGTGTACCATGGGGCCTGTTGGCCACTGGACTGAGAGTCTGGCAGGCAGAACAAACAGGATTTCGCTGTCTCATTAACTGGCAAGTTTGAACATGTTTACATGTTTATTTACTCATATTTATTCCTTCCATTCATTTAGAAAACTGAATGTTGGGCTTCCCTGGTGGCTGGCTCAGTGGTAAAGAATCCGCCTGCCAATGCAGGAGTCATGGGTTTGATTCCTGGTTTGGGAAGATCCCACAGGCCATGGGGCAACTAAGCCTGTGTGCCACAACTACGGAGCCTGTGCTCGAGTGACCAGAAGCTGAAACTACTGAGCCCACAGGCTACAACTACTGAGGCCTGTGCACGTAGGGCCTGTGCTCAAAAAAAGCCACTGTGATGAGAAGCTCGTGCTTCCCAACTAGAGGGTAGCCCCCACTTACCGCAACTAGAGAAAAGGCCGTGCAGCAACAAAGACCCAGCCACAGACAATAAATAAATAAATAATTTTAAAATAAAACTATTTTAAAAAATAAAAAAAGAAAACTAAATGTTCACCTTTTCCTTACTGATCTTCAAGGGATTTACATATGAAGATTTGGACCATCATCTACGTCGCAAGGGGCTGGCCTGTTCTGACCCTCTCCAGCACCTTCTTTGTCAGGGAGAATACGGTGCCTGGGGCAGGACATGACTGGTTCCCAGGATGGTGACAACACAGAGGAGGAAGAAACCCTGGATCCCCACACCACATGGCTCAAGTGGGATAGTCCAGATCTATAAATCCAGTAGCCCTCATCGTCAACAAAAGAGCCTGAAATGCAGTACTTGGGTGCAATCTCAAAAATGACAGAAGGATCTCTGTTCATTTCCAAGGCAAACCATTCAATATCACAGTAACCCAAGTCTATGCCAAATACCAAAGAAGCTAAGCTGAAGTTGGTTCTATGATGACCTACAAGACCATCTAGAACTAACACCATAAAAAGATGTCCTTTTCATCAAAGGGGACAGTAATGCCAAAGTAGGAAGTCAACAGATGCCTGGAGTAACAGGCAAGTTTGGCCTTGGAGTACAAAATGAAGCAGGGTAAAGGCTAACAGAGTTTTGCCAAGAGAATGCACTGGTCATAGCAAGCACCCTCTTCCAACAATACAAGAGACAACTCTGTTGGACATCACCAGATGGTCAATACCAAAATCAGATTGGTTATATTCTTTCCAATCAAAGATGGAGAAGCTCTACGAAAGCAAGATTGGGAGCTGACTGTGGTTCAGATCATGAACTCCTTATTGCAAAATTCAGACTTATATTGAAGAAAGCAAGGAAAACCACTAGACAATTCATGTATGAGCTAAATCAAATCTCTTACAATTATACAGTGGAAATGGCAAATAGGTTCAAGGGATTAGATCTGATAGAGTGTCTGAAGAACTATGGACGGAGGTTCGTGACACTGTACAGGAGGCAGTGATCAAGACCATCTTGAAGAAAAAGAAATGCAAAAAGGCAAAATGGTTGACTGAGGAGGCCTTACAAATAGCTGTGTAAAGAAGAGAAGCAAAAGGCAAGGGAGAAAAGGAAAGATATACCCAACTGAATGCAGAGTTCCAAAGAACAGCAAGGAGAGATAAGAAAGCCTTCCTCAGTGATCAATGCAAAAAATATAGGAAAACAATAGAATGGAAAAGATTAGGGATCTTTTCAAAAAATCAGAGATAACAAGGAAACATTTCATGAAAATATGGGCACAATAAAGGACAGAAACAGTTTGGACCTAACAGAAGCAGAATATATTAGAGGTGGCAAGAATATGTAGAAGAACTACACAAAAAAGGCCTTCATGACCTAGAAAACCACAACGGTGTGATCACCCACCTAGAGCCAGACATTCTGGACTGCGAAGTCAGGTGAGCCTTAGGAAGCATCACTATGAACAAAGCTAGTCGAGGTGGAATTCCAGCTGAGCTACTTCAAATCCTAAAAGATGATCCTGCTAAAGTGTTGCACTCAATATGCCAGCAAATTTGGAAAACAGCAATGGCTACAGGACTAGAAAAGGTCAGTTTTCATTTCAATCCCAAAGAAAGGCAATGCCAAAGAATGTTCAATCTATCCCTCAATTGCATACATCTCACACGCTAGCAAAGTAATGATCAAAATTCTCCAAGCTAGGCTTCAACAGTACATGAACCAAGAACTTCCAGATGTTCAAGCTGGATTTAGAAAAGCCAGAGGAACCAGAGATCAAATTGCCAACATCTGTTGGATCATAGAGAAAGCAAGAGAGTTACAGAAAAACATCTACTTCTGCTTTATTGATTCTGCCAAAGCCTTTGACTGTGTGGATCACAACAAACTGGAAAATTCCTAAAGAGATGGGAATATCAGAACACCTTAGCTGCCTCCTGAGAAACCTATATGTATGCAGGTCAAGAAGCAACAGTTAGAACTGGACATGGAACAACGGAGTGTTTCCAAATTGGGAAAGGAGTACGTCAAGGCTGTATATTGTCACCCTGCTTATTTAACTTATATGCAGAGTACATCATGAGAAACGCTGGACTGGAAGAAGCAGAAGCTGGAATCACGACTGCCAGGAGAAACATCAATAACCTCAGATATGCAGATGACACCACACTGATGGCAGAAAATGAAGAGGAACTAAAGAGCCTCTTAATGAAAGTGAAAGAGGAGAGTGAAAAAGTTGGCCTAAAACTCAACATTCAGAAAACAAAGATCATGGCCTAAGGTCCCATCACTTCATGGCAAATAGATGGGGAAACAGTGGAAACAGTGACAGACTTTATTTTGGGGGGCTCCAAAATCACTGCAGCGGAGAAGGCAATGGCACCCCACTCCAGTAGTCTTGCCTGGAAAATCCCATGGATGGAGGAGCCTGGAAGGCTGCGGTCCATGGGGTCGGAGGGTCAGACACGACTGAGCGACTTCACTTTCACATTTCACTTTCATGCATTGGAGAAGGAAACGGCAACCCACTCCAGTGTTCTTGCCTGGAGAATCCCAGGGACGGGGGAGCCTGGTGGGCTGCCGTCTATGGGGTCGCACAGAGTCGGACACGACTGATGGACTTAGCAGCAGCAGCAAAATCGCTGCAGACGGTGACTGCTACATGCAAAGACGCTTGCTCCTCGGAAGAAAAGCTATGACAAACCTAGACAGCACATTAAAAAGCAGAGACATTACTTTGCCAACAAAGGTTCATCTAGTCAAAGCTACAGTTTTTCCAGCAGTCACGTATGGATGTGAGAGTTGGACTATAAAGAAAGCTGAGTGCCGAAGAATTGATGCTTTTGAACTGCGGTGTTGGAGAAGACTCTTGAGAGTCCCTTGGACTGCAAGGAGATTAAACCAGGCCATCATAAAGGAAATCAGTCCTGAATATTCATTGAAAGGACTGATGCTGAAGCTGAAGCTCCAATACTTTGGCCACCTGAGGCGAAGAACTGACTCATTGGCAAAGACCCTGATTCTGGGAAATGCTGAAGGCAGGAGGAGAAGGGGACGACAGAGGATAAGATGGTTGGGTGGCATCACTGACTCAATGGACATGAGTTTGAGCAAGTTCTGGGAGTTGGTGATGGACAGGGAAGCCTGGTGTGCTGCGGTGCATGGGGCTGTAAAGAGCTGGACACACAACTGAGCGACTGAACTGAACTGAACTTGGGGCTGGCACTCTTGAGCAAGTGAGAGGCCCCAGCTCTGGAAGGCCTTGGAAGAGCCCTATAAACACAGGCACAATCTGCTAACTGTTCTCTGCCTTCCTCAGAGATTGACAGGGTCTTTTCTCATCTGACCCAATCTCACTAGTTTTTCCCCATGTCAGCAAGAATATCTTTCTTGGCCCCAAACCAAAAAACTTCCCCTTTAAAAATGCGCCAGGCCGCCCTAGGAATCAGCCAGGGAGGCTCAAATTGCACGACCGGAAGAGGTGGAGAGACAGGACTCTAGTTCACCAGGATCTAGAGGCTGCTTTCCCTCCAAGGGAGGCCAGCGCCCCCTCCTCCCCTCCCCAGAAAGGCGCAAGGCAGGGCCAGCCTTGCACAGAGAGAGGAGGGAAGGGATTTTCTTTCAGCTGGTGTTTCCCAAAGCATGTCAAGGGTCCATGAGATGACATTATGGGATGGGGTACACGTTTTGCCCTAGGTTTTTATTTTAAAGTCACCTTCTACTTATGGCAAATTACACTGATAGGAATACAAAGCTTTCTTTTAAAGTATATTTCAAGAAAGAAGTCAGTCAACTATCAAGCAAATAATACAAGAAAGGGGCAGAAGTTTTCTGAGGAAAAGCCTATTTTTAGTTCTGGGTGGGAGGACACCGTCCAGATGCTCCCCGTTCCCAGGTGTCCCCCAGATCTGCCGGTCTTTGGAAAACAGCTGGTGGGATGGACTCCAACAGAACCCAGGCTCTCACCCACGCCCCCCGCCTGCTCCTGTGCCTTGCTCAGCAGCCTGGACACCAGGTCACTGTGGGCCCCGTGGACAAAGGACAAAGGACAAGCGGGCCCTCTGTCCTTAGCACTGAGGGCACTGAGGGGGCTCAGGGAACAAAGCCACCTCCAGCAAACTTGACTGCCGAGGGCCTCAGACAAGCAGATGCCAAGCTCTTATCACAATGCTCTGCTCCCAATCACGTGCAGGCTACTGAGAACTTCCCTTCAGCCCAGGATCCTGGCTAGAGCCTTGCTTTCCACGTTCCTTTATTCGACAGCTCCTCATCAGGCCGGATCATGGATGGAGCCTGGTCAGGGCAATGACCGCCTCTCGGCGTGTCCACTCAGGACCACGGCTGCATGGCACCTCACATGCCACCTGGAGGCTGCCCTACTCCACCCTGTGGTATCTCTGGGGCACCATTTGCCACAACTGTCCCCATTCCATGAGCTCTCCTCCCATCCCCAGTGGAAAAAACAAAACCTGGAATCTTTCACCAAACAGGTGTTTCCTAAATACAAACCCTACAGGAGACAAGGGTCCCGAGTTCCGCCCGGTGCAGTCAGGATAGCATGCCTACAGCAAGCCCTTCTTCCTGAATCCCTCTGGGCTCTGCTTCCTGAATCCCTCTAAGGTGCTACAGAGCCCAGTGCCACTTTATTTCCAAACATCAAATTTCTTTTTCAGCCTTACAATCTTAAAATATATCATAAGTGTCATTTCAAATAGAAGTTTCTCTGGAAAGCACCATTTTATGCCAATGCCTTTCTCATGTCAAGCGCTGGCTCCCTCTCCCACTCCCAGGCTCCCAGGAAGCACAGAGCCCAGCTTGAAGTCAAAAGAACCAGGAAGGGAGGCCTGGACACTGGCAGGACCCAGGCAGACCCTTGGTAGAAACGGCCCTTCCCAACCGGTATGTGGCTGTGTTCTGGGGGAGCAGCATATTGACTATATCTCCTTCATGCATCACAGACTTGTCCTGGCGAAGGGGGTGCGTGACTCAGTGAAGTTATGAGCCATGCCATGCAGGGCCACCCAAGACAGGTCACAGTGAGGAGTTCTGACAAATCATGGTCCACTGGAGGAGGGCATGGTAAACTACTCCAGTATTTTTGCCACGAGAGCCTGTGAATCGTGTGAAAAGGCAAAAAGATGTGACACTGGAAGATGCATCCCCCACATCAGAAGGTGTCAAGTATGCTACTGGGGAAGAGTAGAGGGAAACTACTAATAGCTTCAAAAAGAATGAAGCAGCAGAAATGATGCTCAGCTGTGGATGTGTCTGGTGGTGAAAGTAAACTCTGATGCTGTAAAGAACAATGTTGCGTGGGAACCTGGGATGTTAGGTCCATGAATCAAGGCAAATAAGTTGTGTCAAACAGGAGATGGCAAGATTGAACATGGACATGAACATCCAAAAGATGGAGAAGCTCTATACAATCAGCAAAAATAAGACCTAGAGCTGACTGTGGCTCAGATCATGAGCTACCTATTGCAAAATTCAGGCTTAAATTGAAGAAAGTAGGGAAAACCACGAGGCTGTTCAGGTATGACCTAAATCAATCCCTTGTGATTATACACTGGAGGTGACAAACAGATTGAAGAAATTAGATCTGGTAGAGAGTGTGTGAAGAACTATGGACGGAGGTTCGTAACATTGTACAAGAGACAATGACCAAACTATCCCAAAGAGAAAGAAATGCAAAAAGGCAAAGTGGTTATCTGAGAAGGCTTTACAAATAGCTGAGGAAAGAAGAGAAGCAAAAGACAAGAGGGAAAGGGATACATATACCCAACTGAATGCAGAGTTCCAGAGAATAACAAGGAGAGATAAGAAAGCTTTCTTAAATGAACAATGCAAAGAAATAGAGAAAAACAATAGAATGGGGAAGACTAGAGATCTCTTCAAGAAAACTGGAGATTCAAAGGATACATTCCATGGCAGAATGGGCACAATAAAGGACAGAAATGGTAAGGATCTAACAGAAGCAGAAGAGATTAAGAGGAGGTGGCAAGAATACACAGAAGCAAATAGAACGAAAGAAAAGGTCTTAATGACCCGAATAACCACAATGTGGGGGGTCATTCACCTAGAGCCAGACATCCTGGAGTGTGAAGTGAAGTGGACCTTAGGAAGCATTACTATGAACAAAGCTAGTGGAGGTGATTGAATTCCAGCTAAGCCATTTCAAATCCTAAAAGATGATGCTGTTAAAATGCTATACTTAGTATGTCCACAAATTTGGAAAACTCTACAATGGCCACAGGACTGGAAAAGGTCAGTTATCATTCCAATCCCAAAGAAGGGCAATGCCAAAGAATATTCAAACTACTGTACAATCGTGTTCATTTCACATGCTAGTATGGCTATGTTCTAAATATTTCAAGGTAAGCTTCAGCAGTATGTGAACCAAGTTTCAGATGTACAAGTTGGGTTTAGAAAAGGCAGAGGAATCAGAGATCAAATTGCCAACATCTGTTGGATCATGGAGAAAGCAAGGGAGTTCCAGAAAAACATCTACTTGTACATCACTGACAACTCGAAAGCCTTTGACTGTGTGGATCACAACAAACTGGAAAATTCTTAAAGAGACAGGAGTACCAGACCACCTTACTGGTCTCCTGAGAAACTAGAATGCAGGTCAAGATGCCATAGTTAGAACTGAACATGAACAATGGACTGGTTCAAAACTGGGAAAGGAGTACTTCAAGGCTTATATTGTCATCCTGATTAACTTATTTTCAGAATACATCATGTGAAATCCTGGGCTGGATGAATCACAAGCTGAAATCAAGATTGCCAGAGAAAACATCAAAACCTCAGATATGTAGATGATACCACTCTAATGGCAGAAAGTGAAAAGGAACTAAAGAGCATTTTGATGAGGGTGAGAAAGGAGACTAAAAAAAAAGGTGGCTTGAAAACTCAACATTAAAAAAACCCTAAGATCATAGCCTCTGGTCCCATCACTTCATGGCAAATAGAAGGGGAAGAAGTGGAAGCAATGGCACATTTTATTTTCTTGGGTTCCAAAATCACTGCGGATGGTGACTGGAGCCATGAAATTAATCGACTTTTTCTCCTTGGAAGGAAAGCTATGACAAACCTAGACAGTGTATTAAAAAGCACAGACATCACTTTGTTAGTCCCTCTGGTTTTTCCAGCAGACATGTACGGATGTGAGAGTTGGACCATAAAGAAAGCTGAGTGCCAAAGAATTGATGCTTGTGGTGTTGGATGGAGAAGACTCTTGAGAGTCCCTTGGACTGCAAGGAGATCAAACCAGTCAATCCTAAAGGAAATCAACCCTGAATATTCATTGGAAGGACTGAGGCTGACGCTGAAACTCCAATACTTTGGCCACCTGATACTTCGAACTGATTTACTGAAAAAGACCCTGATGCTGGGAAAGACTGAGGGCAGGAGCAGAAGGAGGCGACAGAGGATGAGATGGTTTAATAGCATCACCTACTCAATGGACATGAATCTGAGCAAACTCCAGAAGACAGTGGAGGACAGAGGAGACTGGTGTACTGCAGTCCACGGAGTCGCAAAGAACTTAGCAGTTCTCCTGGGTTTCCTTACCCTACTGCTCTCCACCCGGGTGCCCTTTCCCAATAAAATCTCTTGCTTTGTCAGCACATGTGTCTCCTCGGACAATTCATTTCCGAGTGTTAGACAAGAGCCCAGTTTCTGGCCCTGGAAGGGGTCCGACTTCTTGCAACAAATGGTGACTCTGGTGGGGACTCTTCTTCGCTGAGACTGACATCCTGACCACTCGGGGTACTCAGGAGCCAGCTTGCCTGCCAATGGACCAGACCCAGCATCCACAACTGGAACCGTTTTTGTCCCCAGTCTACTCCTGACTCGGACAACTGGCCAGAGTGCCCCAACCAGTAAGGAACAAGGGACTTTANAGACTGAGGGCAGGAGCAGAAGGAGGCGACAGAGGATGAGATGGTTTAATAGCATCACCTACTCAATGGACATGAATCTGAGCAAACTCCAGAAGACAGTGGAGGACAGAGGAGACTGGTGTACTGCAGTCCACGGAGTCGCAAAGAACTTAGCAGTTCTCCTGGGTTTCCTTACCCTACTGCTCTCCACCCGGGTGCCCTTTCCCAATAAAATCTCTTGCTTTGTCAGCACATGTGTCTCCTCGGACAATTCATTTCCGAGTGTTAGACAAGAGCCCAGTTTCTGGCCCTGGAAGGGGTCCGACTTCTTGCAACAAATGGTGACTCTGGTGGGGACTCTTCTTCGCTGAGACTGACATCCTGACCACTCGGGGTACTCAGGAGCCAGCTTGCCTGCCAATGGACCAGACCCAGCATCCACAACTGGAACCGTTTTTGTCCCCAGTCTACTCCTGACGCGGACAACTGGCCAGAGTACCCCGACCGGTAAGGAACAAGGGACTTTATTGACCTCTCTCCCCTTCCCTTTCTCTTTCCTCTCCTTAACCCTTCCTATCCTTCCCTGTTTTTCTAGTCCCCTGGTCCTGGACACAGGAATCTGGTCGAAGGGCCCTCAGCCTGAGCTGAGGATTGGAGACTGATCACCTCCTCTTGGCAGAGAACTCGAATTCTGGTTCTGGTCTGGTCTGCTTTCTGGTAGGGCCAAGTTCCAGTCCTCCCTTCTCTGGAGGCCCAGGGAAAAGTCTCATAACACCTGGGTATCTGTAGGTGGCAGGAGACGTCTATAAGGCCACCTCTTTCACCCCACCTCTCCTGCCTCCTCCCCCTTCTTCTTTCAACCTGGCTTCCTTTCCTCCTTTGAAATCTTTGATATTAGTACTTGGATCTGAAGTTCTGTGTCTTGTATTTAAGGGCTTCCCTGGTGGTGCAGAGGTTAAAGTGTCTGCCTGCAATGTGGGAGACCTGGGTTCGATCCCTGGGTCAGGAAGATCCCCTGGAGAAGGAAATGGCAACCCACTCCAGTATTCTTGCCTGGACAGTCCCATGGATGGAGGAGCTTGGTGGGCTACAGTCCACGGGTCGCAAAGAGTTGGAAATGACTGAGCAACTTCACTTTCACTTTGATGAGGACTGCCAGGTTTGTGTGTGTGTTTTAACTCTGTGTTCTGTGTTGTGATTTTTGATGGCCATTTTGCTTTGTCTGGCCACCATTTGGTTTAGACCTGCCGCCATTTTGTTAGAATTTGATTTTCTTTCCCTGTACCTTGAGACCAGGGCTCTCGGGAACACTTATCTAGACCATCTCTAACTTCTGACACTGAGGAAAAAGGGAAAAAAGACTTGAAGCTAGATCTTTCACTGTGTCTGTCTAAATATGTCGGTATGTCTTTGTCTCTGGGTATGAGATGGCTGGATGGCATCACTGACTCAATGGACGTGAGTCTGAGTGAGCTCCGGGAGTTGGTAATGGACAGGGAGGCCTGTCGTGCTGCGATTCATGGGGTTGCAAAGAGTCAGACACGACTGAGCAACTGAACTGAACTAGCAACTGAACAACAAGAGTTGATTATTTGGTGTGAGCTGCCGAGACCCCTCTCCTTGTGACCTTTTCCACCCTCACTCGGGACTCCAAACGTTATTTTAGGCACACTCAGCTGAAGGAACAAAGGAGGATGTTATGCATCACTTTGAAAGTCATCATCTGCTTAAGATGACAAACGGGAGTTGCACTTACGCTCTCCTTATAAAATGATCAGCCCTGGAAAGAGGAGGTGCTGCCTGCGGGGACGCTCGGCAAGCATGGGGTGTGGGCGGCGGGGCAAAGGGGCTGGAGGTTTGGCCCACGCACAGCAGGGGCCACATAGATGCTCCCTCGGAAATTGATCAGTGGGGCCGGGGCCACAGTTCAGCACAGTGAGGACGCGGCTGTCTCCCACCACGACAGTGCTCCCCGATATTCCCAACTTGCTCTGGGATGTCTGCTTGGGGTCCACGGGGACAGGAGAGGTGACTGAAGAAGTCACTCCTGGGGCAAATAAGCCTGTGCACCTCAGCAACTGAGCCTGCACTCTAGAGCCGACGGCCACAACCCCCTGAAGTCCGAGCACCCCAGAGCCCACGCTCCACCACGAGAAGCCACTGCAGTGAGCCGCCCGCTTGCCGCAAGTAGAAAACACCTACTCAGCAACAAAGACCCAGCACAGCCAAAAATAAATAAAATAGAAATATTACACCCATAAAAAACAAACACAAAAAAAGAACTCACTCTTATGCTCTGAACCTTCCTCCCGCTGATGCCATCCCAGAGTTGCAGGGCACGCTCCTAAAAGCGGTCCTCTAAGCCCCATGAATTAAATATTTTGGTAACTGGAACCTATTTATCAATAGCTAATTAATAAGGTCTAAGTCCTGTGATGACAGAGTGATTGAAGTGTTTTCGAAAATAATCCATTTTTAATTAAAATGCTGCCCCTCTCTTGGTTTCTGGATAGATTCAAAAGAAAACCTTAACAGATGTCTCGTTTTTAAATATACATTATATAAAGCCAATAATTAGAAGAATTCATGCTTTTAATTATATTTTAATTATTCTTTGCGTATTGATGCAAAGTTAAATGATCTTTCTTCATGGTACTAATGCTGCTAACCAAAGCCGGTAGACGAGTAGCTGGTGTGAAATCCCCTTGCAGGGAGCTGGAGCGCAGCAGAGGTGCTTAAAGGAACTCTTATGCCCTGGTCCTAGCAGACGGCAGTCTAATTCCAGCAAACCGCCTGGTGTGGAAGTGCTCTCTTGGTTCTGGGTCTGAGTGAGGCAGACATGCCAGTTATGTGATAAGGGTCAGGGTTTCCCCTTCTGCTGCGCAGTCACAAGGCAGAAAAGCCCCTTGACGTTTCCATTCCCTTCCCGGCACACCCTGCAAAGCATCTCACCAGAGCAAACTGCACGAGCCACCAGATCAGTCACCAAAATTCAGAAAAACTCACGAGAGCCTGGAGCATGAGGAAGAGGGGGCCACCCTGAGAGGCGTGCTTCCCCCCGCAGCATGCTGACCACCGCAGGGAGCACCACCCCGTCCAGCCTGCCCGGAGCGCTCCTTCCTGGGCTCCACCTCCAGCACTGGCCCCCGCCAGCCCCTCGGCCCCCGCCAGGTCCCGTCTCCCCAGCACCACTGCAGCCCCTCCTCGTGGTTCCCTCCAGGCCACCTGGCTGCCCTGCTAGCCTTAGCCAGGTTCTCTCAGGGCCCATCTGCCCACTCTGCAGCCTCTCCCACCTCTCCCCATCACAAGCCCTTCCCAGGTGAGCCCTTTCCTCCTCCTCCCCCCTCCCCCCCGCTCCCCAGCACGCCCTCATGGCTGGTAGTCTTGCACATGCCTGTGTCACGGTGCCTGTCCTTTCCCCCTGTAAGGCTCAGAGGGAGCTCCTAGAGGCAGGCCCAAGTCACCATGTACTCAAGGCTAGGCACAGTGAGGAGCACGTGGCCAGTCCTCATCTAGGGGAAAGGGTAACAGGTGGCATGGATGGTTGGCCTGCACATGCCTAATGACCAAAACAGAACATGCACACACGTGAGTACACACTCACAGCCTTAAGCCTCGCCTGCCCAAGTGAAGCCCCGGGTGGAGACCTGGCCACATGTTCACCACTCCACTTCCTCTTTCTAGGCACGTTTTTCAGATTCCCTGCAGTTAGGCTGGGACCAAGGGTTGACTCTTGTCAATGGCGGTAGGAGGGGAAGGAACGTGTGCTGCTTCCTACGAGACTTTTAAGTGGATGCACGTTCTCGGTGCTCTCTCCCCTCTCAAAGGGGACAGAGCCGGACAATACAACTGACCCAACACTTCTGGAGGAAGGCTTGATCAGACTTCAGCGTAAGCCAGAAACAAACTGTTCCTGGGCTAAGTCACTGAGATCTGGGGTTTTATTGTTACTGCAGCAAAGGCTATCCTATGCTGACTGGCACACACGGGAGTTTAGAACACGGTAAAGGTGAAATTATGGCATCACAGATTCAATGGACATGAAACTGGGCAAACTCCAGGAGATGGTGAGAGACAGGGAGGCCTGGCATGCTGCAGTCCATGGGGTCACAAAGAGTCGGAGACGACTTGGCAATGGAACAACAACAGCACGAAAGGTGAAATTATAAGCCAATAGGAAAAGACATTATTCCAAAGACAGCGGATCAACTAGTCACTTTGTGAGGGCACAACGGCCAGGATCCTCACTTGCTCATCACTCTTAAACGCACTTTAAATAAAAAGTTAAAAGTAAAAAATGAAATCACACGGATACATGGATATGTGAAACTACACATACCCGTGTCAAAATATTTCATAACCATACAGAAAATATTGTTAAAAGAAAATCACGAAATCATAAAGACAGATGAAAACATAGGCAAATAACTGAACTGTGCTGAAGTGGCAGAAATGAGCTAACTATGCAAAAGGCAAAGACTATACAATAAAGCTCAATTTGACTATTATATTTAAATTTTCCGTATATCAAACTGGGAAAAATATTTTAACGGGTGGAACAGTAACACAAAGAGCCCTGTTATAAAGTGTTCTTGTAGAAAGTCAACCTACAAATATGTCCCAAGGGCAAATTGTGCCAAGGACGGACAAGCCACAAAACCAAATGCCCAGGAAATACCTTTAAGAGAAGTTTAATCTCACCAGTAAACAAAGAAGTACAAATAAAGGTGGAATACTTTTATCAGGCTGGTAAGATGATTAATAATAAAAACAATACTAATTAACTTTGAAGCCCAAGAGGGCACAGGCACTTAAGGATGGATGCATCGCATGTGTGTGTCCAGCTCAGCAGGTGAGAACTCGGTCTCTGAACAGAGGCCACCTGGCCCCTCTAAGACCCATCTGTCTGCTGTGGGATCTTGGGCCAGTTCCTTAAAGCTCGGTGGCTATAAAGTTCAGAGGATGCCATCCCCACCTTACAGGATTAAATGAGAAAATCCCCAGGAAGCACGTAGCGTGTGCTCACCAGATACTGACATTAAGGTCACCCAAGCTGTGTGGGAGAACAGCTTTGAGAAGGCAGTTATGCTTTGCACATCAAATTCCTACCCCCGCCCCAACCCCAGAATTTACCCCTGAAGAGATTATCAGTTAAACACCCAAGAGGGGGATAGATAAGACTGATCATCACAGTGTCATTCACACCGTAAAGTCGGAAAGCACCTGGCCGCCCCAACGGAGGGCTGGATAAGCGGATTATGACACAGCCTGGCAGGTGCAGCAGGCCCCGGCTCACTGATGGGAGGGATTTCCACCTCTCAGAAGGAGGAGGGAAAACTCTGCCCGGTGTGATCCCAGCAGACCTAAGTCTGTGTATTTGTGCCCCCGGAGAGATCCACAACACATTTACTGAAGCAACAGGGGTGAGCAAACTTTTTGCATCACAGGAGATTTTTCATAGCTTGCCTCTAATGTTTTGTGCTGACTGAATTTCCTGCTGGCACAAGCAATATCTCTTCATCTTTTCATCCGAGAAAGCTGTTTTCATTTTGACAATATTTTCTGGAAGAAATGAAAGCTACTTGTTAAAGAACAGCTCCCCTGCAGCCAGCCTTGCTGCCCCAGCCCCAGTAGGCCTCTTGAAAGACCCATGTGCCGGACTCAGTGGACACGACCCGCAAAGCCACCAACTAGGATGATGCTACGAAGCTGCCACAAGGGGTCGCTAGTGCACACTGTGTGCTGCCCATACTGAGTACCTTGAGAAACCTTCAGTCTGGCTTGAGGGACCCACGGTTCAGAAACAAACTCTGCAGGAACTCTTGGGTATGGGGTGTGAAGAATTCAAGTCACAAGAATGTCTGCTCAGTCTTGCTTCAAAAGGCCACTTAACTTGTCTTCTCTGGAACGGGATTCTGTCTGCATGAGGAGGCACCCCCACTGCTGTGTGAGCTGGGAACGTCAGAACCCCCTCTGTCTGCCCCCAGCGTGCACATTGCCCTTCCTGGACCACATGCCCACCTCTCGGCAAACACACAGGGCTTGGCTTCCCTCTGGGTGGAAGGAGCTGCTGGGAAACCCCAGCTCTCTCTCTCTCCTGGGAGGGGAAGGAAGCTTCTCTGCCCTGGGGACTGGGCTGTCCCGTGGAGGCAAGCCTGCTACTGTAAACAGACTCGGCAGGTCCAGGTCAAACCCCACCCAGGACTCGTTAGGCATGAAAGTGAAAAAAACAAGTTGAAGTGATAGTTGCTTGGTCGTGTCAGACTCTTTGCAATCCTATGGACTGTAGCCTGCCAGGCTCCTCTGTCCATGGAATTCTCCAGACAAGAATACTAGAGTGGGTTGCCATGCCCTCCTCCAGGGGCTCTTCCTGACCCAAGGATTGAACCTCCCGTCTCCTGCACTGCAGGCAGATTCTTTACTGTCCCAGCCACCAGGGAAGACCTGGATTTCCATTCATAGCTTCTAAATCCCCAATGTGACACACTGCTGCACAACAAAGGTGGGAAGCTGGGGCTCCCTGCACGTTGCAGCCTGGAGACGGTCCCCTGACACTGCCTGAGTCAAACGCACACACGTCTCCCAGAGGCCCCTGGTCCCTCTCTGCTGTACCAGCTGCTGCTGTGGCTGGGAGCATGGCATCAGACCCTTCCGCCAGCCTGCCAGCAGCAGGGCATGCTAGGGAAGGATACTTTAAGGGAATTGTTTCTGCCTACACCTCCCACCCCAGTTCTGAGACAACTGGTGATCCCCAGGGATTGGGGAGCTACACAAACACTTGTATGTGGCTTCCAACCAATTCTACCACTTGAATCTGGTCGTCTCTCCCAGCCTTCCTCGCTCGGGCACAGGACAGGCTTGGTGAGGCCACAAAATGCCAGCCTCCCCAGAAACTTCACCAACTAGAGAAGAGATTTCTCTATGAAATGTCTGTGGTCTGGCTGCTCGTTCTCGCCTCTTCCAGGGTAAGCAGGGGTTTTATCCTTAAGTATGGAGACAGAGCGTTCCCGCCCTGGCTGGGCATTCCCACTCCACACACACACACACACACACACACACACACAGGGCACACGGAGGCCCTTCAGACGGTCTTAGAATAATGATGCCCACTTGGTACCTCCAGGGGACTTAACTAATTTATAAGGCAATTTTAATAATAACTATATATTAATTTTACATTCCCTTTTTACCTATTTCAGTGACTACGAACTGATAGGAATTAGGTAATATATTACAATAGGCTTCTGGGGACTTTTTATTAACTAATGTCCCATATTTAAAAACCTTCCTGTCAAATGAGAAACATTAAAAAAAATGCTGTCCCTTTTATAATTGCTTCTAATAGACTCAATATTCAGGTCCTGGCCTTAGTAGACAGACTGGGTGGTGCTTCCCCAAATTACACTTAACTTTTCATTTTCTCCCTGTCACTGAACAACGGAATCATTCTGGAAGCACACAAACGGTCATCTTACTGTGTCAGCCTGTGGCTCCCGAGACGCCTATAAATTTATAAGATACGAGGCCCACTCAGGACCAGAGACACGCAGCAGCCTTCCTGCCTAGTTACTGCAGCAGCCTGCCTTGTGTAGCGTTGTTTAGTATTTCTTTCTTTTTGGTAACCCTATTTACTGAAATAGAACATACATGCAGTAAAATGCCTGCAATGCAGGAGACCCAGGTTCAATTCCTAGGTTGGGAAGATCTCCTGGAGAAGGAAATGGTAACCCATTTCAGTATTCATACCTGGGAAATCCCATGGACAGAGGAATTTGGCAGGCTACAGTCCATGGGGTTATAAGAGTTGGACATGATTTAGTAACTAAACCACCACCACAGAAAAAATGCACACACTGTGTGCAGACAGATGAGACTTTACAAACGTACCCTTTAGATCAAGACGCAGAACACTTCTAGTCCCCTGGCAGGGAACACGGCTGCCCCCTCTCCCTGCCCCTGCTCCTCCATCACCTGAGTTTTGCCTGTTGGGGAACCTGAGGGAATGGAATGGTCCTCCTTTCTCTCGACACTGCCCCCATGGGAGCTGCCCGACCTTGGTCTTGTGTGCAGAGACCTTTTGGTTCTTACTACGCAATGGTATTCATCGTGTGAACACACCATAGTCTATCCACCCCCACAGGCAGGCTTTGGGTCCCCCTGGTTTTAGGGAACTCCCAGCCCATACACACAGCATTCTCGTGTGCAGCTCTAGGCGTGTCTGCCGTGAGCCGAGTGGGCCTGCTAGTCATCAGGTAAGGGATGCTCAGCTTCCATGGACGCTGCCAACAGTCCTCCGGTGTCTCTGTTTTTCACGTTTGCTACTTTTCCCCTGGCACAGAAGAAACTTTCAAGCCCATCACTTTATGAACTAGAGGAATGAACCCGAGGTGAAGCCTGAGCACCTCACCAGGCCTGGGTCCTGCCTCCCTCGGTCATTTTGGGCAAAGCTGGAAGAAACTGCCCTCTCTGAAAGCCAGACCTGGGCTTCCCAGGTGGCACTAGTGGTAAAGAAACCACCTGCCAAAGCAGGAGACGTAAGAGACTCGTGTTTGATCCCTGGTTCAGGAAGATCCCCTGGAGAAGGAAATGGCAACCCACCCCAGTATTCTCGCCTGGAGAATCCCATGGGCAGAGGAGCCTGGCGGGCTACAGTCCCTGGGGTCACAAAGAGCTGGACACGACTGAGCGATTTAGGACGCAAAGCCAGACCTACCCACGGGATGATGGCATGACTGGTCTTCCCCCAAGCCCAGAGGCAGGACCACACGTTCCTGAAAAACAGAGCTGCAGGTGGACTCTGAGGCCCCCTCATCTGCAAGTAGAGACCTCTGCAGACACGGACACCGGATCCAGAACAAGGCAGAGGGCGTGAACAGTACACACCTGTCCAACTAGGAGAGAAAGGTGTCTGCTGGGGGCATCCAGAAGTGGCTGGGAAAGGTCACGTCTTTTGAGCGGCCACTCAGTCTTGGGAACAGAGTCAGGAAGGAGCAGGAGGAAGCCCAGTAAGTAACATGTGAGGTCCAGCCCTCCCTGCTCTGAACGATGGACTGAGGCAGGGCGGGCGTGGGGGTGGCGCGCAGACCCTGGACAAGCAAACGTGTGAGGACAAGCCGGGGAGAGGAAACAAAGAGATGCCAGCTTCCCTGGGAAGAAGCCTCAGGATGCAGGCCTGCTGCAGCACAAGGGAACAGGGACGACTAGAGCGCGGGCCAGAACAGACGCTGAGGGGCGACGTGGGACGGCGGAGGTGGCGGAGAGCCCTGGGCGCTGCGGGCGGCCAAGTGCAGGCGGCTGAGGCCACAGCCCTTGTTCAACCTGCACTTCCAGGCAGGGGAGAGGAGAGGCCCAGCCTCCCAGGGCTGCCGGAAGGACGTCGAGCTGGGGGTCCTTTGTTTTCCTTTCCCAGTTCAAAGGGCCCTGGGCTGGCGTCAGCCAGTGTCTGATCCTGACTCAAAGCCACAGCAGATCCCTGGTGAGCCCCAACACAGAGACTCAGCTGTGCCAGCCCGTGTGGGGGCAAGGGGAGGTTGGAAAATTAAGGCCCCAGAGGCCAGTTTTAGAAGTTTATGAATAATAAATGCAATTAATGTGATGGAAAACAGAAGCCGAGCGGAGGCCTCGGGGTGAATGACTCAGCAGGCGGCCTCCCCGCCAGTTCCGGCTGCCCAGTCCCGCACAAAGGACAGGCAGTCAGGAGGCGGGGCGCCGGGCCCCTCCCTCACCTGGCCTCAGCCCAGGACAAAGAACAACCGGGGTCTGGGTCTGGGTGGGAGACACAAGAACCCTCCCTCTGGTTCAGTGGCAGGCCCAGCCTGCCCTGGTGGTAGCAGGGGTCCTGGCTCCTGAGCGCACGCCTCTCCGGCCCAGGTCCCGTCAGCCATGACCCAGAATGAGGACCACGCTTAGACTGGATGTCGCCACCCCAGTGCTGATCCTGTGACCCTCCACTCTCACTCGCGTCAGCATCCTGGGGTCAGAACGGCCACGGGCTGCGAGGTGAGGGCTGCCCCGGGGGTCCCCACACCACATGCCCACGGTGGCCCCTGCCTGGCCTCCGACGCCGGCCCGGGGAGGTGCTCCCACTAGTCCGAGCTCCCGCCAGCCTGCAGGTGGGTACCCCGCCCCACCCCGGGCTCTCCGGAGCTCCTCTGCTTTCCTAGGGCCTGGCACCCTGTACCCCTCAACGAGCGTCACCGGAAGGCAGGGCAGGTGTGGAGGCGGAGAGGCTGGCCTCGAGGAGCAGTGAGGAGCGGGAAAGGTGGGTGGAGTTGGGGGCGGCGAGGAGAAGCCAGAGGTCAAAGTGGCTCAGAGCTCCTCCTGACTTCTGGGTTCCCAACTTGGTTTCCAGTTCCTTCTGGTGAGAGGACCAGGAGAGGGGAAGGGAAGGGAAGGGCAGGAGGGCTCAGACTGGAGTCTTCCCAGCGGGCCCCCAGCGCCCCACCTGCAGACTAGACTTAGCCTTCGCCAGCGTCTCCACTGGCCCAGCCCAGGCTGCTCCTGCCTGACCGAGACTAGCCCCGGCCTGAACTCCAGTGCTCTTGCACGCTGAGGAGACACCTTCCCCTGGCGTGGGCCGTGAGCTGAGTGT
Organism: Redunca redunca; assembly: GCA_006410935.1. Lineage (NCBI taxonomy): Eukaryota > Metazoa > Chordata > Mammalia > Artiodactyla > Bovidae > Redunca > Redunca redunca. Next base: position 298,982 of record SJYQ01000322.1, on the reverse strand, counting down.
CCATCACAGGGGGCGGGGGCGGTCTCAGTGGCTGCCCCCAGTGAGGTCAGCCGAGAGACGGTCCACTCCCCCCGGAGGGCCTCAGGGCCCACTGGTGAGGAATTGCCAGGAAGCTCCTCTTACTTACTATAAATTGTACCTTTATGGGAAAATCAATGATACTGTCTCCTCGATCTTCCACACTTGTTGCTGGTCTAAAGTAATTTCTCCGAAAGGCAACAGGCCAAAACTGGGCCAGTGCTCCTTGGAGCACCTGCTTGCCCCCGCCCCTGCATCCCAAGCAGGGCCTGGGATGGGAAGCTGCCAGAAGAGGCTCATCACACCCAGCTCCCGTGCTTGTCCACTAGGTCTGTGGGCAATACTGCTGCACACCTACCATATGCCAGCTGTGACACATTGTGACCACAGGATGAGAGAGACCCGGGCCCTCATCCACGGAGAGGTGGACGTAACTTCATTAACCGCAACAACGGGAAGTTGGACAAAGCACAGCCCAAGGGACGGAACTCACCAGAGGACTTCCTGGAGGAGGGGGCAGAGCAAGTGAGAAATCCAGAGGCAGAGGGAAGCAGAACACATGAGGGGTCAGCAACAAGGCCCAGGAGGCAGCCAGAGCTCAGGGGGCGAAGGGGACGGGGTCTGACCCTTACAACATGTGTGTCCCATGCCCTTGGCACTCTGAACACCAACTTCTCAAAACTGTCTACTTTTTCCTCTTTCAAGGTTCTTTGAAATGATAGCTTGTTTAACTAGCAACATCAATTGGCCAGCCATTCCATGAACAAATGGCTCTCTGCTTATCTCTGAGTTCAATCACTTTTATTTGTCCCCAAGTATTTGGCAGGAACCAGTTACATCAATAAAGAAACGTCAATTTTTAACAGCCACATGAGATGCAAAAGCTTCAGATGGATTTTCCTTCAGCAAACAGGGCGCCTGGAGGACTGTTATTAACAGCCATTAGAGACACGCGGGCGGGCCTGGGAGACAGGGCTCTAGATTTAGACTGGATTAAGGAGATACCATAGACCCGGGACTTCTCAGCATCATAAATAATGCTGAAATTTTAGACGGTGGCTGCACTCTCCGTTGTCACAATCGTTTAGGCCACCGTGTGTCTGATGCTGTATAGCAAAATGACAAATATCTTTCTCAACTGCTAAGTGCACAGAGCCCAGCGGAATAAATCCAACCAAATTCTCCTCTACAGTGGAGTAAGCAGGCAGCGACAGGGGGCTTGGGGGTGGGGGGCAGTGGTGGTATCAGAAGCGACTCAGACAGTGATTTCTGGAGGTGTGTGGGCCATGCAGAGAGAGGCCTGCTTTCTTGCTGATTCTCACCACTTCCTGTCATGTCATGTCAGTTTCCAACCCTCAATAACACGTGGGGTCCGATACTCAGCTTTCCCCAACAACCACCACATCACAGCAGAGCCAGTGAAATGGGAAGAAAAAAATAAATAAATACAGAGAATGATGGAGTGCAGTGTCCAACCGTGAAATATAAGGAGAGACATGCATTAAAGCAATGGCTGATGCTCCTGGACAGCTGGAAATCTCCCTCCACGTCCCGCTGGCTGACCCACTGCCAGGAGGCAAGCCCTCAAGGGTGTCGCCAACCAGTGAGACTTTACGCAACATCCAGGAACTGGGGTGGGTGCTCAGAGGGCAGCCCACCCCACCACCACCCCGGGGCACACGGGCTTCTGGTATAGACATTCAGCTGGGTGCACGGTGAACACGGCCATCTGCCCCCAGGTCTGGGAAAGAACTGTCAGAGGCAAGGACGCCACACCCCAACTCATGTGCTGTGCCTATCCCGCGGGAGAAACAACACCTGTCTTAGGATCCTGCCCCAGCTCAGAGCTTCAGCCAGCCCACTGGGCTGCTCCATTCTCTGGCCCCAGGCCAGCATGATTTAGTGGTTGCCAGAAAATGGAGCCTGTGGGGTTCAAGAGAAGAGACAGGTCAAAAGGGTCCCTTTAGTCCTATTTCCTGCAAGGCCAAGACCTCCCTCCACCAGGACCCGCTGTACCCCCAGCCCTGCTGGATGGGAGCTCTTCCACTGCCCAGCTGGCCAGGCCAAACTGGAGTGGCCCCTGGGAGACGGAGGTGGGAACGGCAGGGTCCTGCTCTCATCAACAGCTGGCCCTGGCAGAGCAGAGACACTGAAGGGAAATGTTCTCCCAGCACCGGTTGCTCTCCCCGGAGCAGAACTGTGCCCAACCAAAGACACCTCTGGGATTGAGGCGTTTTGCTCTAAGGTCAGATGCTTTATAACCAAGAGGAGCCTGTGCTCCATGACAGGCCGGTGACACAGTTCTCCTCCCTGGCAGTGCAAGAGTGGCTGCTCTCTTGGGACTTCCGTGGCGGTCCAGAGGTCAGGACTCTGCTTCCATTGCAGGGGGCGTGGGTTCGATTCCTGGTCGGGGAACTAAGATCCTGCATGTCATGTGGCATGGCCAGAAATTTAAAAAGCGGCTGCTCTTGGAGGGGAGCTGCAGGGGAGTTTTGAGGGGCTGCTCCAGACAGGTCACGGTCCAGGGAGGGAAAATCATGACCTGGCCGGGGCTCCCATAACCTGCCGCGTCTCACATGCACCCACAGGTCCCAGGGGGCACCGACACCTCCTGCAAACCCCAGCCCCACCTCTGCTGGCTGGGCACCCAAGACAAGGGGCCCCAGCTGTTGGTGGCCATGGCTTCTGATGGGACTGGGGCCCAGAGCCTCCAAATTCTCTCATGGAGGAGCCAAAGCCTCAGAGAAAGGCTTCCTCCGCTGTGCAGAGGGGCAGTAGGGTGGGAGGCAGGACACAGAACAGGCTAGCAAGCCTCCCCAAGCAGCTGGGGCTCTGCTGGGGGTTCAGTGGGGAGATCCAGCAGGGCTCCTGGGCCCAGGCAGTTGTGTTAGCTTCCTGGGGGCTCTTCAAAAACACTGGCCAGTGAGAGGCCTCGGCCACGAGATGCCCACCACAGCTGGCTTGTCAGGGGTCTGTGGGCCACACAGCCTGGCGCCATCCTTGAGAAGGGTGGCCGGTGACCCCAACTGTCAGCGCCTGTGATTAAATCAGATCATAGCCTCTCAGGCACTGCCACCCCTGGACCTTGCCTTTCATTTGCTCCCCAGAGAAAATGCTGAACTTCACAAGAAAACGGTTCCAAGAAACGTTCTGAATAACTTTATGCTGGCTTCTCCTGAAGCACAGCTGGTTCATTTATAAAGATTCGAAGTGACGTCCAGCGGGACCTGTCACAGGCCAGGTGACCCTGGCTAGAGATGAACTTTTCCCCTCAGTTGCCTCCATCTCCGTAGGGATGGGTGGTCTGGCTTCTCCCAACCAGACTTCCCCCCCCATCATTCATTATTTTTTTCTTTTAAGTTTTTATTGTTTAAATACCCATACTAGAGCAAAAGTCCCTGAAAATATCAGAGACAGATTTTTTTCCCCTTCATTCAGTAAATTAGAAGTAATGGGAATTTCTACACAATAGCTGCTTTGAGCCTGATTCTCTTTTCTAATGTTTTTCCTCTCCATCGTTTAATAGCAACTCTGTGCTTCCAGATACTCATGTCAAAAACCCTGTAGGCAACCTTGATCTGACAACAAACCCTGCTGGTCTCTACCTTCCAATAAGACAGGGTTCCTCGATAACCTCTGAGCTTTCGGGTTCACCAGGTCCGGCGTAAGGTATGCCCAAGAACCTGCCCGCTTCTCCCCTTGAACGTTCTGACCCTGGACTGAGGCCCTGTCACCTCTCACCAGTGCAGGGGCCTCCTCTCCAGGCCCCTGCTGGTGCCCTCGCCCCACTGCAGTCTCGGCTCAGCACAGCTGCCCAAGGCTACTCTTTGCCATCAGACTCTCCCTGTTCTGCCCAACCCGTCGCTTCTCGGCCCTCACCCCCAGCCCTCTCTTCCCTGCCACTCTGCTGTGGCCAGGGGCCCCTCTGGGTCCTACACAACCTCTCTGCAAGGCTGTGATGCCACCCTACTCAAAACTGCAAATCAATCCTAGAAGGGGCTTCCCTGGTGGTCCAGTGGTTAAGACTCCCCCTTCCAGTGGAAGGGGGTGCAGGTTTGATCCCTGGTTGGGGAACTAAGATCCCACATGCCTCGGGGTGCTGTCAAAAATAAAAATACAAGAAACAAACACACAAAATCACTCCCAGGACTCCCTCTATCACTCTCTATGGTTTTCCTTTTTCCTTAGAATTTGTCTCCATCAAATATTCTGTACATTTTACTTATTTGTTTATTCTTCCTTCCAGAGCTCCAGAGACAGGTTTCCCTCTCTTCTATCTCCCTGCTCCTAGAACACTGCTTGGCACCTGTGGTTCCCCAATAAAGGTCTATAATCCAACCAACTGGCATAGGCAAGCTGAGGCTGAGCCAATACTTGCTGGCCACTGGGCAGGATGGGCCCAGGGGTGGCCTGCTTGCCAAGGACGGGCAGTATGTCAGGGGGCATCTGTCAACCTGCTCGGCCAAGACAGGTAAGAGGGTCAGAGGGCTTCACTGCCCTTCCAGTGAAGCCTCTGCGTGGTCACATCAGCTCCCTCCAGTGCCCAACCCTAAAGGTAGTTTCGAGACACCCCCCACTACATCTGGAAATGACTTTGGAAAATCCTGGTGTTGAAGGGACAGTGAACCTGGCTTGGCAGATTCCACCAAACCCAGAGAGGTCAGCTCTGGCTCTCCTGGGCCCCTGGAGATGGCCTTGTCAGCCTGCCGTCTGAACATCTTTCCAATGAGGCTGGCCTTTGTCTGGCCCTGAGACCACCTGTGAACGACTGCCACACGCGCCTTGTTGCAACACCATCAGGCCTCTTATCTGCCAGCCCAGGGGCGTGGACCCGATTCCTTGATAACCTCCGGGCTATCAGGTTCGCCACGGCCAGAGACCACATCCACAGGAGGCGAGGCGCCTGGAAGAGTGCATGGCTGCGGGGCAGGGTGGGGGTGGCGTGTGACCTTGCCCTGACAGGCATGACTTCAGCCCCGTCCAGCCTGGACACTCCTTGGACCTTGAATCCTCCAAAAGTTAAGTGAGGAGCCTGAAGAGTCCTCCTCCTCCTCAGGAACACTTACTGAGCACCTGCTGTGTACCAGGCCTTGACCCTGACTAAGTGTGAGTGGGTAGGGGGTGTTTTGAATGCCCTGCCATTTCTTAGGCAATCTCTTTCCAATTTAGGGGGCAGAAGCTTCTTCCATACCTAGAGCTGGCTCCAGATCCCACCCCTCCCTCACTCTGGCATTAGGATATATGTCATCATAATTAATTCATAAAGTGATAGGTATTATCATTTTTAATCTGCATATTTAAACAAATAAGAACTCCCACAGAAGAGAAGTGGGCCTTTCCAGTCCCCTGCACTGTGCAGTGATCACTGCCAGGGTGAAAGCAGCAGCCCCCACCCACCAGGCAGAGGTTGCCTCGGCCAAGCAGCAAAGGCTGCAGGCTCTAGAGCCACTGGCCGGGGCTCCAGTCCTGGCTCCTCTGCATGTCAACGGTAGGGCCCTGGAAAAGTTCCCCAGTCTCTCTGTTCCTCGCTTTCCTTGCCTATGAAAGAGGCAACTCTCCCTACATGCAGAAGGCTGCTGGGAGGACGAAATGCACGGGCCCCTCCTCATTCAGTATGGGAAGTGCAGAAGGGCCTCTGGAAACTCCCGTGGGACTGCTGCTGCCGCCACCCCACATATCACACGCCACACACACACACACTCACACTCATACCCCACCACCACCACACACACTCACCCATACCCCCACGCACACAGCCCACCATCACCACACAAACATGCACACACTCCACACCCCACCACCGGCACACACACATCAATACACACCCCACCACCACACAGACACACTCACATCCCACCACACACACACTCACACACACCCCAACACCCCCCCACACACACACCCCCACACACACCCCACCACTACACAAACACGCACACACACATCAACACACACCCCACCACCACACACACACACACACTCACACACACCC
>SJYQ01000322.1:232173-291725 GCA_006410935.1 Redunca redunca | reverse complement strand
CCACCACCACCACACACACACACATACACACTCACGCCCGACCACAACCACACACACACCCCCCTCACCACCACACACACACACCTCCCCTCACCACCACACACACACACCCCACCACCACCATACACACACACCCCCACCATACACACACACCACCATACACACTGTACCACATATACACACCCCACCACCACCACCACACACACACACACACACACACCCCACCACCACACCCACACACCCACACACACCCCACCACCACCACACACAAACACACTCTTTCACACACCACACTCAAGGCAGATGTGAAATACAGCCAGGCCCTGAATGAAAGTGCAGTTCCCGGTCCCAACGGAGTCTCTGTCCCATCCAAACTCAGGATGTCATAAAAGCACAGCCTGAAGGCAGAGCCTCTGCATTCCGGGGGCCGAAACTACAAAGCCTGGGAGGTAGGAGGCAGGAGAGAGAAGAGCGGGCGTCTGGGGGAGTGGCACCTGCAGCTACCTGGACCAGACTCAGCTGTAAGAAGACAGGTGAGCGACGTCGGGGAGGCGTGACTCGGCCTGCCCAGCCTGGCCCGGGACCAGCAGGCAGCAAGTCAGGGGCCTGGGACTCCACCACTCCTTCCCCCTCACCCTCATGTGCCACTCGTCAGCGAGCCCTCAGCTCCAGCCCCAAACATCCTCGAACCCACCTTCTCCTCCCGCTGCCCCGCCACCCAGCCTGGCCCCATGGCAGCCCCGTCCCTGCTCTACGGTGGCCGCCTGTCTGCTCGCCACCCAAAGCCACAGCCTCAGCAGGCCACGTCACCCACTCACAGACACCCCCGCAGGGCGTCTCACTGAGGCCTGGCCCGCTCTCTTGTGCCCACCGGGCCCTGGTCACTGTGCCCCTCACCACGCGGTCAGTGCCAGGTTCGCTCCTCAGCCCTTCTCGGCCTCAACACGACCATCATGCTGGGCCATCAGCTCCCTGTTCCTTCCTAGATTCCAAATTGTCACCACGTACAATTCTCCTGCTTGTCTGTCTTCTCTGGAATGTCAGCGGTGCACTCTTAGGGGCTAACCTGTGTGCCCCCCAAATTCCTATGCTGACGCCCAAAGCCCAGTGCCTCAGAACGTGACTGTATGGAGATAGGGCCTTTGGAGGGGTGATTAAACTAAACTGAGGCCATTATGGGGGCTCTAATCCAATCTGACTGACATCCTTAGAGGAGGGGATTAGGGCACAGAGAGACAGCAGGGACATCTGCCTACTGAGGAGAGATCACGTGAGCAGACGGGGAGAAGGTGGCCGTCGGCAAGCCAAGGAGAGAGGCCTCAGAAGAAACTAAACCTGCCCGCACCTTGATGGTGGTCTCTTGCAGCTTACAAGGCTGTAAGAGCATAGATTTCTATGGCTGAAGCCCCAGTCTGGGATATTTTGTTATGGCAGTGCCAGCAAACCGCCACAGGGAAGGCAGAAGGCGAGCAGTCCCCAGAAGCTCTTGGGGAGGCTGGGGCACCAGGGCCTGAATTGCCCATGTCCTGAAAGCTGAACCAGAGCCCCATCAGGATCAGAGCCAAGACCTCAGAGGCCAGAGACAGGACGTGACAAGCCCAGCCCGCAGGCGAGCTCCAGCTACAGCTTTGTCGCCTGCCAGTAGGGGCCTGTGTCTCCACAGCAGAAGAGGGAAGCAGACCCGCCCCCTCACCCAGCCGGCCCCTGGCTGGCATTCTGGCAACCCCCTCCACTCCCACCCCAAGAAGGGCGGCCACTCTGAACCATCCAGACTGCAGCCTCTCAGAGATTCATTTCTTTCCTCTTCAAAGCATTACGGATTGATTGCCAAGTCTTGCTGTAAATCAAAAGAAAGTCACTACTCATTACCTACTTAGAATTCCCCGAGTTCTTCCTGGGAAACCATTTCTCAGCTGTTTGATCTCTGAGCCACCAGCACTATCTCCAGGCATGCCACCCATCACGGCAGCCACCAGACACTTTCTTCTTCCGGGCTCCTTTCTCAGCACCTAGATGAATTTTTACCTTCCTCCAGTTTCAAGAAGAGCTGCCAAGATAAATGATTCAAAGACTCCAGCTCATGCTGAAAATGTATGGACTGCATAGAGCCTATTCAGAATAACCCCATGCTGGGGGAAAAGGCTCTGACCACCCTCTCATCCCACAGGTAATGCTGGCAGGCGGGCCCCTGCACATTCCTTCCTGTGTCTTTTCACCTGCAGGACAGTGACACTTGTCCATCTGCAGCCAGCACCAGCTGCCCATGCCTCGGTCAAGTCCCTCCTACCCCTCAGCAGAATGTCACCCGTGGCCCTAGGGACATACGCCAGCTGTGGCTAGTGGGAACAAGGAGGTATCCCATTTTTCAAACTGTGAATGCAGGAGGACCCTCTTTCCCCAGTCCTGCAGCTGGTAACTCTTTCCCAAGAGACCCCTACCACGAAAGGGCTGCTCATCACCCAAGGGGGCAGGGCCCAGCCGACAGCAGCCTCCCCCACCCAGGGTACCCATCTCCACAGCCACCAGCCCAGCTACCGATCAAGCAGTCCAACCCCATTTCTCTTGCTGGGATGAACATCAAGACAAAGTAGAACAGAAGAAGCAAGCCCAGCAGGCCCCAGCCCCAAAAGCTACCAGGCGCCTGCCTGTGCAGGAGGCTGGATGGGCTGGAATGTCCACCAAGAAGCCATGGTCACCCCAGGCTGGAGGGACAGGTACAGCACGCCCAGCGCTGGCCGGGACACCCAGGCCACTGTGCTGCTCCTGATGGTCAGGATGTGAGAAGAGCCGCACCCCAGGCCTGGACACAGAAGGCAGGGGACTGTCACTCAGCAAGCGAGGGGACCCAAGGAGCAGTCAGGAGTGCAGCCTGGTGCTGTGGGTGGGACACATTTGAGGAGGATGCCGGGGAGGGGGTGGTGGTGAGAAGCACAGATGCAGGATGCTGGAGCAGAGGGGGATGAGGTGTGGCCGCCCTTTCCAGCAAAACGGTGGAATTAACATAAACGCAGCCCACTGAGTCTGGGGGCAGCAGTAACCACACTAGGTTCCTGCAGGTGCTGGCTGGGGTACACCAACCTTTTGCCCAGGGCCGTGACTGAGGGCAGAACCATTGTCTTATTCTCCTTAGGAAGCAATGGACAGAGGGAACTTGAGTCGTGGCAGTGCAGGGGCCTGAAGGAACCCAGGACGCTCCACAGGGACAACAGGTGAGCCCAGAACCCTGGCCTGAGGTCGATCACCAACACTGGCCTTGGCCCCCAGCCTGGCAGTGGCAGTCTGGTTCCCAGACATCCTCATGTCCTCCAAGCCTCAAGCACAGCATGCGGAAAGTCCCAGGTCCATGGGAGCTGCAAGAGCCCATCTCCTGACCGTCCACCCAATCCTGCACCCTTTTTCCCCTGTTCTGGGGCAGCTGTGGGAGGAGAGGCCATGGCAGGCCTTTCCACAACCGGAGAAACTCAGAGGTGCACCTGCCCACCCTCCAGGCCAGGGACCAAGGGGAGCCCGGGCGCAGGGCCTGGCCCAGGGTGGGTGGAGGTGGGGGCACTCCTGCATGGCACCTGATGTTGGAACCTCTAAGTGGGAAAACCTCTCTGTGGTTCCACCATCAATTACCTCTGGGTTGTAAAAGCACACAAGTCAGCTGGCAGATACGGAAACGGGTTTTCAGAGTTCCTGGATTAAACCCTTCATGACATCTACAGAATTCAGAGCTGGCAGGGAAAAACTCCCAGCCCAGAATAATTGCTCCCACAGGGAGCATCTTTCTGCACCAGAATGTAATAGGTCTGGATGAGAATATTCTAAAAACCGGCACCAAACCTTGCAGCAGAATCACAACTGTTTGCTTGTTTGGGGAGCCAAGCCGAAATAATGGCTCCTGCAGGGTAATTTCTCACTGGACGCTCCTGAGACCCTGGGTGATTGTTCTGATCATCAGACCCAGGCAGGGAAGACTGCCCTCCAAGATGGGCCCCTGGCCCACAGATAGCACCCCTCCCCATTCCTATCTATCTGCCATGGGGTTCCTCCTATACGGAAAAGCAGAAAAGCTACTCCCGGGTGTGCTTGAGGGCCAGGACCTGCTCAGAGGCCTGGGGGCACCTGCCTGGTAACTTGAAAAGGAGTGAAGTTGACCAGAGATTTATACACAAAATGAGAGCAGCCTTTTTTTTTTTCCCCATAGTGTTCCCATTTTTCTTGAAATACATGACCCCTTTGACTATCTTCTCTCTTCCCGTGTTTTTATAGAGACACTGGTATCTGAGAAATCTTTCTCAGTTATGAAAGAACCATTGGCATGAGAGCCGAGAGGAAAGGCGGGGGTGGGGTCTGCCTTCGTGCTTCGGGAGGCAGCAGGGCTCCGCCCTACCAGGCTGCTGCTCTGTGGGAGCTCCCGCCCAAGATTACTATTAATTTCAGTGTCTAGGAAAACCCAGAGAAGTTTCATGATTTTTAATTGTTGAGTTAGAATGACCAAAACAAAACAAAATCTCACTGTGTGAGCTAAACTAACTCTGCCTATGCCCTGGGTCTAGCCCAAAGGGCCACCCACTAGTATAAACCTCTGGATTTGGTAGAAAATAGTGGGGACACCAGAGGTTCTAACCCCTCTCCTACAAGACCTTAACCTGACAGAAGTTTCTGGAAGCCCACAGGGGCTGCAGGCCAATCTCACCCGGGCCCCAGGGGGAGGCAGGCCAGCTCAGGGGGTATGGCCTAAACCATCAGTGGCCAGGGCTGGGGAGATGTCTCCCACTGTCAGAAGGAGGAAGCCCGCTGCACCCATGGTGTGGCTCACACTCTCCTCAGCACCTCTGAGTGGCTCATCTTGACAGTGGATCCACAGGCAGCCCTAACCTTCCTCTCCTTTTCTTCTGGGCCTGAGCCATTTCTACAGCACCCAGCATCCCAGGGTCAATCAGACGGCTCTCAGCTGCGCAGAAGGAGCCAGAGCGAATCTCCCTGTGGGAAACGGGAGTCAATTTAAAGCGAGTCGCGAGCCCATGTATTTACGGGATTCACAAGGACAGCACACCCGAAGAGCAAGAGCCGACAGTCACGGATGGAGAAGGGGCCGTAGCAGGAAGGGGCTCTCAAGACCGCAGGCATAGTGGCCAGGTTATAAAACGGGTGTGTTTGGGAGGAGCAAAGCCTCTGCAGGGGGTGGCGGGAAGTGAATGGGAAGACAAGCCTGCAAGCTTTCCACCAATGCAGAAGTGCAAGAGAAAAGATGAGAGCCCCAAGACAATGGCCAGTGACCCAATACCTGTGGAATGAAGGCCCTAAATGAAGGCCCTGAGGAGAAGAAAGGTTGCATTGTTCAGATTAGAGAATCAGTTTCTAGACCATTCGGGAGCTCTAGGGACAACCCCAGGCATGTCTACACAGCTGCCGGCACCCAATGGGTCACCACAATCGCGCCTATTACTAAGAAGAAAGGAAGCCACAGAAAGATGGGGGCGTGAAACCTGTCCAGGGTAACATGATGAATAATTCCATCACAGGCCTCAGATAACATGACCTGGCGGGTAAATGCCTGAGCCTGGGTAATGACCAGCGGGATAACAGACAGGAAACACAGAGCGCGTGACACACTCACTTGAGAGTGAGTGCGAGCACTGCCTCTGGCCCGTCCTTGCTGGTGGCCCAGCTGCTCCTGACTCCACAGAGCTGCTGCTGACATCACCCAGATCACGGCTGGCAGGCTGTGTCCTCCAGCATCTTGTCTGGTCTGTGTGCAGGCGTGACTGCTTCCTTGCTCAACCCTTCACTGGCCTAAGTCAGAACACATCTGACTGGAGTCCTGCCACTTGAGCTGTGCTGTCCCCTGCACACACACACGCCGCCTGGCTAGAGAGCGGTCAGCTCACACGAAGCCCACTCACACCGCTTCTCCAGGCGCTGCCTACAGGGCTCCCACCCAGCTGGCGAGGCTGGCGGAACGGTGACTCCTGGAGTCTGGCTGAAGCACGCGACGGCGCCGAGACAGATCCTTGGGAGATACTGCTGCCCTCAAGACTCCTGTAAGCGGGACTCCCCTGGTGGCTCAGTGGTGAAGAGTCTGCCTGCCAATGCAGGAAATGTGGGTTCAATTCCTGATCCAGGAAGATCCCACATGCTGTGGAGCAACTAAGCCCGTGGGCCACTACCGAGCGGGTGCTCCAGCGCCCGAGAGATGCCACTAGTGAACCCCGGGCACTCTGGGGTTCCTGCTCCACAGTGAGAGCCACCACAGTGAGAAGCCTGTGTACCACCAGTAGAGAAAAGCCCACAGAGCAACAGAGACCCAGCACAGCCAAAAATAAACAGAAAATGTAAAAAGAAAAAGAATCCTGCACGCGTCAGGCAAGGAAATTAACAGCTCCCTAGAAAGGAAAAGCATATGATTTGCCTAAGGTCTTCAGCAACAACGAAGGGAATGTGTTCAAAGAACAGAGATTCAATACCTGGGAAGCCATGCTTCACACAGGAGGCAAGGAAAGGATCCTCTGACGTTCAAGGTTAAACTAAATGCTTTAAAGCAGGGGTCCCCAGCCTCTGAGATCTAATGCCTGATGATCTGAGGTGGAGCTGATGTAATAATAATAGAAATAAAGTGCCCAATACGTGTAATGTGCCTGAATCATCCCCAAACCATTCCCCCACCCTGGTCTGTAGAAAAATTCTTTTCCATGAAACTCGCCCCTCGTGGCAGAAAGGTTGGGGATTGCTGCTTTAGAGGAAAGGGGGAACAGAGGGCAAAATACGGGTCCACACTGTAACACAGTGACAACTAAATAATTATTAACCTAATTAACTTTTTAACAGAGAAATACAGGTCATTTTTTCTTAATTTAAGGATTTTTTCCTTAATTTAAGGATAAATTCTACAATAAAAGTGGAATGCATAAAAAAGAACAAAGGAAATTTCACCAACCTTCCAAAGACAAAAAAGTATTTTTCCCAAAGCCAGAACAGAAACCAGAATGTGCCAAAGGAGACTCTGATGAGAAACCAAACATACTGGTCATCACCACAGATGCCGCTGGCTCTCCTAACACTAGAGGGGCTCCGTTTGGAACAGGTAAACTGCAACCAATGAACAAAGTTTAAAATAAAGGAGTAAGCAAAGATATATTAGGCAAATTTCACAAAGAAAACATTTAATAGCAAAACCAGTATCAGTTAAAGTCAGACTTAAGATGAAAAGGATTAATTAGGTCAAAATGGTTCTTAAAAGCCATAAAAAGGCAAAATATCACAATAATGTCATAATCATCAACCTTTATGCATCAAACAACTTGGGATGGGCATGAACAAAACAAGAGCTACTAAGAATCACAAAGAGAATCATAAAACCATTTCTCTTAATCTTACATATAAAAAAATAAGGAAGGAGGCAGAGGATTGGAATAAGATAAGAAATCTGATTTAATGTACACCAAAGTAAAAAAAAAAACAGTTTCTAGTATTCCATAAAATACTGACCAAAAAGACGTCTACACAGGCCACAAAGAAAAATCTCAAAATTTACATAGACCACAATCTATCACTACAATGGTGATAAAACCAGAAACTAATAACAAGAAGTTAACAAACCACATTTACCTAAAAATTAAAAGAAATGCTTTTAGTTCATTTCTGGGGTTAAAACATGAGTCAATCAAAACTTCTTAGGATATGGTCAAGACAGTATTTAAAAATATATTAGCTAAAAGTCACATATTATTGAAGAAGAAAAAACAAAAAACTAAGATTCAACTAAACAAGTTAAAAGACGGACGTCCAAAACAAGGTGAAGAAGTCGGGGGAGAAAGGAACCAATAATGAAATTAGGAATCCATGAGTTAGATAAGCAGAACCAATACATACGTTTAATAGCTGGTTTATGACAATACCAATAAAGCTGATACAGTTTTAGCAGTGCTAATCAACAGAAAAAGAACAAGAATGAGAAAGGAAATACAACTACAGTTACAGAGAATTTGGGGGTGGGGGTGGGGGCCATGCTCTGTGGCAAGCAGGATCTTAGTTCCCCAATCAGGGATTGAACCTGGGCCCTGGCAGTGAATCCACTGTGTCTGAACCACTGGACCACCACGGAATTCCCTAGAGAATGCAGTTTTTAAAATTAAGAGAATAAAATTGATAACTTGCTTCTAAGAAGTTCGAAATTCTTGATGAAAACAAAAACTTTCCAGGAAAACGTACTGTATTGACTTTAAGAGGGATAAAGTCAGAATAAAACATCCTCTGTGAGAAACTTAAAAGGGCATCAGAGAAATTCTCCCCAAAGAAACAATGGGTTCTGACAGCACCAAAAGACTTCTTTATACCTTCAAGGAGCAGACAGCCCCGATGCTTTCTAAATTGTTAAGTTAGATCAATTTAGAAAGTGGAGAGCTTCCCAAATCATGGTCTCAAAAAAACAACACAGCTAAAGAAAAAAGAGAAGTATACCTCAATCTCCTATTTTGGAACCTACATACAATGCTAGTAAAAGAATATCATCAAAACCACCGTTATGATGCTCACTACCTACACTGTTCTATATAGCGTACATATATCAATCAACTCACCAAATCCTCCCAACCATCCTATGAAGTGCTGTTGTTATCCTTTTTTCCAGATGAGGAAACCATGGCACAACTGCGACCCAAACCCAGGACACCAGTCTGCAGAGACCATGCCCTAATCACTGAAGTACACTGCTTTCCTTTTCAGTCCTGCAGCTTATTAAAACAGAAATCCATCACAACAAAGTCAGGTGTACTAGGGATGCCAGGCTGGCTCTGCCCTGGGAAGTCTGCTCACAAAATTCATCTAAGGGACATCCAGTGCCTGGTCTTGGTATCAATACTGTGCTCCAATAAAAGCACAGAGCTTTTCAGGGCTTCTCAGAGAAATGGCTGATTTGAGGGACAGAAATATACAAGATGAGCCTGGAGCATCCTGCAGGGCCAGAAAGTACTCAAGAAGCAAAATTATGGTGTATATCAGAGGGACAAAGGAGCCTAATGAAAGAACCCCCAGTGACCAAGCTGGAACAATTTAAGCAATAAAATGGTGTAATACTGGTTTATAACCCAAGGTATAAAACACATTATCAGTGAATCCATACAGACAGAAGCAAATAAGCCACTGAATAAACAGGAAATAAGAGACAGATCTCCCCTACAGAAGAATTATAAACAGTGTATGTAGATAACTCCCCACTCAAGGAGACAGAGCATAGCGACCCCTCTCCTTAAGCATGAGCTGCACACTGTGACTTCTTCTGAAGAATACAGTATGGAAAGGGGGAAAACAAGTATGTTTACAGTGGAAAGACGTGACAAAACTACCTCAGTTAGGTGATCAAGGTCAATATCAGTGATGAGTCAGGTCGCTAGCATGTACTCTCACAATGATGAGATAGAAAAGTGTCCCTTTACCTTTGGGGTCCTCCTCCCAGTGACACATACCTCCAGTCTAACCAGCAGAAAAACATCAGAAAAACTAAAACTGAGGGACGTTCTGCAAAATACCTGACCACTCAAAATTTCAGGGCACTGAACACAGGGGAAGTTGTAGAAATTGCCACAAGCCAGGGGAGCCTATGGAGAAGGCAATGGCACCCCACTCCAGTACTCTTCGCCTAGGAACTCCCATGTATGGAGGAGCCTGGTGGGCTGTAGTCTATAGGGTCGCAAAGAGTCAGACACGACTGAGCGACTTCACTTTCACTTTTCACTTTCATGCATTGGAGAAGGAAATGGCAACCCGCTCCAGTGTTCTTGCCTGGAGAATCCCAGGGACCGGGGAGCCTGGTGGGCTGCCATCTATGGGGTCGCACAGAGTCCGACACGACTGAAGCAGCCCACCAGGCTCCTCCGTCTATGGGAGTTCCCAGGCAAAGAGTACTGGAGTGGGTTGCCATTGCCTTCTCCGAGCAGCAGCAGCAGGGGAGCCTAAATGTAACGTGGGATCCTGGAACAGAAGAAAGTTATTAGGTAAAAGCTAAGGAAGGAATTCCCTGGTGGTTCAGCAGTTAGGACTCAGGGCTTCCAATGCAGGGGGCAGGGGTTCGATCCCTGGTCAGGGAACTAAGATCCCACATTCTGCACTAGTGCAAATAAATAAAAGAAATAAAAGATATTACGGAAATTGGAATAAAGTATGGACTTTCAATAATGACAATGTATCAACACTGTCCCTTGGTTGTGACAGTGTATCACAAGCACATTAGTGATAGGGGAAAAAGAGAACTGTCTGTAACATTCCTTTAACTTTTCTGTGATCTAAAACTGTTCTGAAGTTGTAAGTTTATTAACTGCTTAAAACACAGAGACAAAAGGCTGATAAAATTCAACATCCTTTCCTGATAAAATCTCTTAGCAAGCCAGGAAGAAAACACTACTTCCTTACACTGATGATAAATATTTATCGAAAATAAACAGTCAGCACCAGGTTCAATGGTGACATACTAGAGGCAAATCCATAAAGATGCCAACCAGCACTACTGTTATTTAATGGGTTCTCCAGGGGCAATTCCCCTGGCATGTGAAAAGAAAATGCCTATTTTTGTTGGCTTTGCCCCCTAACCCTAATTAGGGTTGCATCAACGAGGGTGCATATTTGCAGAAGCCCTTCTCTCCAGCTCTTTGCTGAGCTTTCTGGCTGAATAGCAAGTAGTCTAGTTTCTGTCCTGAAAGTGAAAGTGTTAGTCACTCACTCATGTCTAACTAACTCTTCTCGACCCCATGGACAGTAGCCTACCAGGGTCCTCTGTCCATGGGATTTCCGAGGCAGGAATACTGAAGTAGACTGCCATTCCAATCTCTAGAGGATTTTCCTGACCCAGGGATCTAACCAGTGTCTCCTGCATTGCAGGGAGATTCTTTACAGTCTGAGCCACTTACCAGACACTTGGTTTATGTCCTAAATGTGCCCATTTCTCAGTTATTTTTCAAGCAAAATGAGCTATCCAGGCTTCAAGCCACAGATCCCCACAGCCTTCCCGGCCTCAAGGGCCACCCACACTCCAGACACTGGACTCTGCAGAGCCTCATAGTTCCCTTCTCTGATACTGGGTGGCTCAGGGTGAGGTCAAGTCTGTTCAGAATTCCAGGAATTCTCCACGCAAGACAGCTCTGACTTCTCAGAAAGGGCTCAGCTCGAACACCAAGGCGTGCATGGCTGGTGGGGGGGCAGGACTCATGGACGGCCTTCCTGAGGGGTGCACTGAACAGATGGGGGTTTCCTGACCCCCACGTGGTGGGCTGTGTGTGGTCCATCTCCAACAGCCGAGGAAGTGCTGGCAGGAAACCCGCACCAGCCTCACACAGCACAAGGCAAAGAGCCGGTTTGGCCACACCAGACGTGGGGGTCTCAGCGGGCTGGGCCACAGCCTCATCCCTCATGGTGGTGGGTGAGAGTGAGTGGTGTCTGCTGTGGAGGGTGCGAGGTACTCACTGCCCGGACAGCAGCCAGGCCCACGGAGAGGGCCCATTACCCCTGTACTTACCTAGTGGCTCTAGTCTCAGAGGTTGCCTGGACCCAGGCCTGCCCCAGAGGCCCCAGGCAAAAGTCTGGTACCTTCCCAGGGTAATAAACAGAGGGCAGTCTCACAGAGGCCCAAGCTCGTCCAGGCTGAGACCACATTAGGTTGGATCACTCCAGATGACATCTCCAGACCCTCCAGGAAAGCAGGAAGTAATAACGGCCTCTTGGTGATGTGCATCACCGATGAAGCCTGGATCTCCAGCGAGACCCATGGGGTGGCCAAAGACACACAGGGCCATGCATGCCTGATCACGCCAGGCAGGGAGAGCCCTGGGGAAGACCCAGAGCAGGAGGAGGACCATGCAGGCCCAAGAGTTTAAGAGATGGCCCCTCAGGGGCCACGAGGTGCACCGCGAGGGAAGGACAGAGAAAGAAGAGGGCCATAGGCTGAGAGCAGGAGACGCAGCTTCTGCAGATCTGAGAAGCTGGTCCAGACCAGTGAGGGCGGGGTGGCACTGCCGAGAATTTGGGCGGTGGGGTGGGGGGGAGTCAGGGTCAACTGTGCAGGCAAGGCCTGGGTTGGAGAGAGACCTCTCCACACCTGCCTACGCTCTCTGCGGCTGCGGCCACAATCACCACGGGTTCATAGGGCTGTGCGGCTTCCTGTAAACTCTCCCACCTTCCAATTATCCTCGCTGGAGTAACATTTTCTAATCCTCAGGAAAAACAAACAACATAGGCCTTGTTTAACAAGAACACAGCAAGGGTTTTTGTTTTTGTTTTTGCAGCCTATTCCCTGGGGTGGGTAAACTGAAAGCTCAATCGCCAGGTCCAGCAACACATGGCTTGGAGGGAATTCATGTGTGAGCGTATGGTGTGGCGTGTGGTATATGTGTGGCATGTGTCGGGGGGGTGGGGCGTGTGGGTGTGGTATGAGCAGTGGGGGGTGTGTGTGTATGACGGGATGTGAGTTTGTGAGGGAGTGTGTGTTGTAGTGCAAGTGTGTGTGAGAGTATGTGGTGGAGTGTGTGTGTACGAGGTGTGTGATATGTGATGTGAGAGCTGGGGTGTGTGTGAGAGAATGTGTGGCAGTGTGTATGTGTGGTATGAGTGCTGGGTGTGTGCGCATATGTGATGGGATGTGAGTCTGTGGAATATATGGTGCGGTGTGTGTGTGTGTGGTGTGAGTGATGGGGAGTTTGTGGGAGGATGTGTTGCAGAGTATGTGGTGGAGTGTGTGAGTGTGCATGTGTGGGATATGTGGTGTGAGTAGTGGGGAATGTGTGTGTGGTGTAAGTGGTGGGGTGTTTGTGAGACAGGACATGTGATAAGAGAGTGTGTGTGTGTGTGTATGAGTGGTGCGGTGTGTCTGCGTGACGGGTATGTGAGGAGGTTGCATATGGGGGGAAGCCCCCCTGCACCCCTGGGGAGAAGCCGCTCAGGCCAGGTCCCGTCTCCCCACCCCCAGTCCTGGCGCAGCGGGCACGTGGAACACACCGAACTGTGACTTCCTCCCTCTGACCAAAGGGCAGGAAGAAGCAAGGCCACTCTGAGCACAGAGCGGCCCGGCCAGGCAGCTGGTCACCAACAAATGGCTGAAAGAAGACAGGACTCTTACTGTGGGCTGCTGTCTGTGGCGGAGCACAGGGAAAATCAGGCCCTGACAGGGGTCTCCAGACAGGGTCGGGGGCCTGCCAAGAAGGACCCCAGCCAGGGGAGAAGGACAGCACTGTGCTTGTCCCTTGTAGCCTCACAGACCCCTCTGCCTAGTCAGTGACACCCACAGGCCCCATGGAAGCTGCCGGGAAAGGGCCCGAAATGCCCCCATTCACCGCTTGGAGAGAAAGAGAGCACAATTTCAATTAAGGTCCCAGACTGTCAAAAAATGTCAAGTTATTAATCTCCTCGTGGCGAATGTGAACCCGGACCTGCTTACACAGCCAATTGAGCGTGCTCTAAATTAGTGTTTGCAGGTAATTGATTCAGCTGCCAGCCCCACGCCGGCCGCTACAAGCCGGTGACGCCACCAACATTAAATAATATGGGGCGGTAAAGCGCATTGCCTGACTGGGCCTGCAGTCAGATGCCGTTGGCGCCCGATTTACCCAAACATTAACGTCTCATCGGTTTAACACAATTTACGACACCTCAATTGCAGAAACTGATTTTCATTTCCTCTGGAACCCTGCTCACAGGCACAGCGCGGAGGACGGGGGGAGTCTTAATAAATGGCAGCGGGTCACTTCCATTTTTCTAATGTGCCCTGAAGATTTTATGACAAACCTTTGATGATGAAACAGAACAAGAAGATGAGGCTTAGAACTGGGTCTCCTGGCCAGCAGCCCCTGTCTGGGTCTGAGCACCACTGTGCTAGGGGTGGTGTGCCCTCCTTCGGGAAAGTCAGTCCTGTCTCCTCCTCTTCAATCCTGACATGCAAGAGTCCCTGTGCTTCTTGCCCTGAGTCCCCCCTTCCGTGGTGCTGGGGCTTGGCCATGCTCCCAGCAGAACGTCCAAAAGATTCTAGGGATACTCCCAACCCAGGGGTCAGTGGCCTGCAGGGAAGTCGCTGCCTTGGACCATCCCGGGCATCAGTCCAGCCTGTGTAATGAGCACCACACCTCCAGGGGAACCTCTCTACCTGCTTCAGATGAGATCTCACACTCCCACTCAGTCAAGAGAAGAACACCGAAGTTTACAGCCGGCAGAGAGTACAGGAGAAAAGTAGTTCAGGACGTTTTCTTCTCTTGCGCACCCATCCATCTAACTCACCCATGTGTATTTCCTGACACCGACTGTGGGGCGGACGCTGCAGATTAATGAGATGCTGGGGCCTCTAAGGGGAAGTTCCTAGGCTCCAAGGACACAGGCCACCAAACTGCATTCTGGGCCATGACAGAGACGTGCCTGTGGGGAAATCGAGCCTGAGGCAGAGATCTGTGCCCACCTCACCGCTGAAGACTGAGTGGTGGCATGGGCCGTAGGGGGTGCCCTCCTCAACTCTGGCCAGGGACACCCCAAGATGCGACAGTGTCCCAGGACAGCTCAGTTCAGTCGCTCAGTCATGACTGACTCTTTGTGACCCCATGGACTGCAGCATGCCAGGCTTCCCTGTCCATCACCAACTCCCGGAGCTTGCTCAAACTCACGTCCATGGAGTTGGTGATGCCATCCAACTGTCTCATCCTCTGTTGTCCCCTTCTCCTCCACCTTCAATCTTTCCCAGGACGACCATCTTCCCATTGCCTCTAGTTGGGGGGGCAACATCATCTGCTCCCCAGGGTCACTTGTCCTGCCTCTCCCATCCCGCTTGCCCTTCAGGAACAGACTCCATCTCTTGTTCCCATCATCTCTGCCTCAGCTTTTCTCCAGGGGGAAAATCGCCACCCCCCCACCCCTACCCCAGGAAGCCCCTGCTCTCAGGGTCCAGGGACCCACAGAGCAGATGCCCCCTGCCCTGCCTGGCTGAGGCCGCGAAGGCAGGCACCGCTTCCCATCTGTATCCCCCATGGCCAGCTGCAGGGGGGGGCGCACAGCACACAGTAGGTGCACAATAGCGCACCCACCTGGCACTTGAGCTGGACTAATGCCCCTCATCACCCTCAGGGCAGCCGCTTCTGGCCCAGAGCCTCAGGGTCATTTCTCAGAGGGCCGCCCGGATCCACAGAGGCGGTGGCAGTGGGGCCAGCCTGGCATGGGTAGGGGGTGGGGTGGCGGAGACTAAGCAGTGCCCCGATCCACAGAGGAGGCGCCAGTGGGGCCAGCCTGGCAGGGGTAGGGGGCGGAGACCAAGCAGTGTGCAGACAGATGTAAGCTCTCACCAGAGCTCAGCTTGTCAAGAGGCTCTCCTTCAAAAGGCAGCCAAATGCAACATGTAGACGCTGAATCCCAACTCACACAGACCAACTCGAGAAGGACAGCTTGAGACAATGTGACCTAGACACCTGTAATATTAAAGATGACTGCTAACTTACTTAGTGGTTATGTGAAAAGGAAAAAAGTACCCCCGTCCACTGAGAGATCTGCTGACGTATTTACAGGTGAGATGACTCCATGTCTGGGCTTTGGTTTTAAACACTCCAGCAAAACAAAACTAAACAAAAGCCCTGACGGGGCCTTGGGTGTTCATTACACCCCTCTGTAGCTCCTGTTGTTCAGTCGCTCAGTTGTGTCTGACTCTTTGGGACACCACAGACGGCAGCCCGCTGGGCTTCCCTGTCCTTCACTGTCTCCTGGAGTTTGCTCAAAATGTCCACTGAGTCGGTGATGCTATCTAACATCTCATCCTCTGAAGTCCTCTTCTCCTTTTGCCTTCAATCTTTCCCCGCATCAGGGTCTTTCCAATGAGTCTACTTGGGGAGTATTTGAAATTTCTCATTAAAAGAAAAAAAAAGACCTCTATTGCCTGGGGTCAGGGAGTTAGGGAGCAGGAGTTATTTCAAGTGGCTGACCCCTGACCCAGGGCCCACACCCATAGGAATCCCAGGGCAGATACCGTATTTCAGCAGGAGACCACGGGGAGCCAAGAGTCCTCCTCTGGCAGGAGTGACAGAGCTGGGTCCTTGAAGACTCATCAGTTCTGTGCCCTCTTGTGGAAAGTCACAGTAGCAGGGCCTCTGAGGCCATGTTAACCTCTTATCTCCCAGGATAAGAAGAGAGGAGATACAGAGGACTCCTTTACAGGTTATTAGACTTTGGGAAAAAAGATGCCTACCCCCAAAGCCCAGGATGATGATGACCATGAACGTCCATGATGCCCACAGCTGACTCTGTCTGCACTTCACCCTCACCCTGAACTGATGAGGTGAGCTGTCAGAATAGGCTCGGGGTGTGGAGGTAGACCAACCCTGAGGGCACCTCAGGTAGACTTGGGCCCTGCAAGGGGGTAAGGGGAGCAGCACCAAGCTCTTACAAGGCCAGGCAGGAAGGCGCAGCCTAGGATGGATGGTACAGGGTAAAACATTTTTTTGTGCTCACAACATTTCTGACATCAAATAAGTGGGTTTTCCACACTAAGCAATTCTCCAGTTCTCGGTAACACCTTCTGACACTGCCTGCCGGAGTTGGTTGCAGACGCCACAGATTAAGGGCTCCGTACCACAGAACCGGCCCCTCTGCAGGCACCAAGCCCAAGCCCAGGCTCCTTTTACTAAACTCTGGCTGATCAGCCTGAAATCAGGGGTTCCCACCAAGCCTCACCTTGGGTTTCATAGTCTGCTAGCATGGCTTGCAGAACTCAGGAAAGTGCTTTACTTGCTACAACCACTTTATTATGAAAGATAAAACTCAGCAAGGGCTGAATGGGAGAGCAGCACAGGGCCAGGTGTTGGGGGAAGGGCAGAGCTTCCAAACCCTCTCCAGGGGCACCACCCTCCCACCACCTCCCCACGTTCGCCAACCAAGATGCTTTCCGAACTCTGTGGTTTAGGGCTTTTATGGAAGTGCCATTACCTCCTTAGATACACGACTGATTAAATCACAGTCAGAACTCAGTTTCAATCTCTAGTGCCTCTCTCCTCCCACTCTGAGGGTCCTTCATTAATAGAAGGGGCTTCCTTGAGGGCTCAGTTGGTAAAGAATCTGTCTGCAATGCAGGAGATCCCGGTTCGATTCCTGGGTCAGGAAGATCCGCTGGAGAAGGCATAGGCTACCTAATCTAGTGTTCTTGGGCTTCCCTTGAGGCCCAGCTGGTAAAGAATCCGCCTGCAAGCGGGAGACCTGGGTTCATCCCTGGGTTGGGAATTTCCCCTGAAGAAGGGAAAGGCTACCCACTCCAGTGCCTGGAGAATCCCATGGACTGTGTAGTCCATGGGGTCACAGAGTCGGACATGACTGAGCAACTTGCACACTCACTCATTAGTATAAACTCAGGTGTGGTGGAAAGGGGCTTCTTGTAAATAACCATATGCTCCTCTCTATGACGGGATTTAAAAGGTTTTACAAGCTCTGTGCCAGGAACTGGTGGCAGAGACAAAACACGCATTTCTTATTATGTCACTTGCGGAAAAATGGCAGCCTCTTCAGTGTCCTCTCTCCACGGGATGGGGGCTCCCACGTGGTGAGGCCACGAGTGGGAGACTTGGGAATCGGGGCTTCCTGCCTCAGGAGGGGGGTGGGAGGGCAGCCACTGGGGCAGCTTGGGGCTGACTCCAGGGCTTCTTCATGCCCTGGGGAGCAGCCTGCTGACCTCTGGGTCCCGGAGTGGGGCTGAGGAACTGGCCGGGCCACACCCAGGATAGTGGGGCAGCCCCCGCCCCACTTCAAGGCCCCCGGGTGGCAACAGGCTCAGCCTAATTGGAGCCACAGGACGACGGAGCTCTCCAGGACGCTTTATGAGCCACTTAACCATCCCTTGACCCAGTCGTCCAAGCACAGCAGACATAATGGCAGTGTTTACACATAAAAATGGCAAGCTGTTTTACTAGCGGCTTTCAGAGTCACAATAGCAGCTATTTGGTAAAGTTTCCCACAAATGGCAGAAAGTCCAAGAGTGGAATGCTGGGGCACTAAACCGCCCTGAAAAGTAATCAAAGACCATTACCATCAAACACTCTGCCAAGAGGCAAGGAGGTGGCCCCAGTCAGGAGAGAAATCCTCTCTGCCCACAACGTTGAGTCTGCCCCTAATCCCCACTCAATCTGTGTGCCGGCAGCCACGCCTCATCTGTCACTCGCTCGGGGAACATCAATTACTGCTTTTTACATTTTAATCTTTACCCAGAGAAACACGGCAGCTTACCTTTCCATCTCATATTCTTTCATTCCCACTTTTACAGCCTTCATTACCTGGAGGACAGATATTAAGCAAAGACATTTGTATTAAGGAGATAAGTAACACTGCCTTATAAATAATGTATAGCACTTTTTCCAAAGAATCACTTCTTTAAAAAAAAAGAAAGATACATGCACAGAGTGGTGCAGAAATGTGACAAATTAGAACTTTTTTTTTTAAAGCTCCAAAGTCATACAGTTTATTTAAACCACTCCGGAGCACTTCTGTTCAGCAGTCAATAAACACCTCGGCAGGCGAGTGAAGATTTAACCAAGAAGTGTTGGGTGAATACTTAATGCTCAGAAGGCCATGGCAACTATCCTAGAAGGTTTCCCTCCTTATAAAACACAGACAACATGAACTGGAACAACAGATTCTGTTGCTCCCAATGATCCCCATCTGTCTCCTGACACAAGGCTACAAAGGTCAGTGAGTAGGCACTGGGCTAGCCTACTCAGCCAGACTCATTTTGGGAAACAAACTTCCTTAGGTGAAAGTGGAAAGCTTTGGGAAAAAACCACGTGAGAGGGTTTTCAGAAAATGTATGATGGTAATAAATGTGCCTGATTCGTGGGTAAGGACCACAGATTATTTTTTTAACAGGTTTTATTTATTTATTTAAAATTTGGCCACACCCTGTGGCATGTGGGATCTTAGTTCCTCGACCAGGGAGCAAACCGCCCCCCCCTGCATTGGAAGGTGGTCTCTTAACCACCGGATCACCAGGGAAGTCCCAAGGACCACAGATTCAAAGGAGCTGGGACGGCCAGGATGCCAGGAAGGAGAGTCCTATTCTCCCAGAAGAGGGTACTTCTTGTTGGGAAATTCTCTGAGAGTGGGAGTTTTAATGTGAGAAACTGGGGCAGAGCCTCTGTCCTGCATGTCCTGTCCCTACTGGGGAACAGTAAGAAGCCAGCACTGTGTATCCGGCCTGCAGAGGCACTTCCTGCCTGCTGTTGTGGCCTGGAGACCAGTGCCACCCCGAGACGGTCCATCTCAACACTCCCCTCTCGGCCCACACAGAGCGAGGCTGCTTCCCTGGCCCTCCCGAATGGCAGGTCCAACGAGCCAGCGCCCAGCTTACCTCCCGGTGGGCCTCACTGGAGATTTTATTGGTGTAGCGCAAAACCTCCAGCTCCATGTCCGTCTTGAAGACCCGGCTGCAGAGAGGAGAGAAACAAAGCAGCAAGTCAGCGGCTTCCAGTGGGAGCTAGCCGACCTCTCCAGGGAGACCCTGCACCGCCTGAAGAGGAGCCCGGGGCTGCAGATGGGCTACCTGGGCATGGGGGTGGGCAGAGGATGGGCCACCAAGCCTCAGGGATAATAAACTGAGCAAGGCATGGCCCTTGAGACCCAACGCCAGTCTCAGGAGTGCGGGCTGTTTCCAGTGATGAGATTGGGAAGCCACTGTGGGTGGTAGAAGCCCAGATTCTATGGCCAGAGACAGCTTGCCTCATCTGGACTCAGCTTCCTCATCCATTAAATGGGAATACAGCTACTGTATTGTAAATGGGAATATGCGTGCAGGTAACACGGCACGCATGCATGCTAAGTTCAGTCATGTTCGACTCTTTGCGATCCTATGGGCTGTAGCCCACCAGACTCCTCTGTCACGGCATTCTTCAGGCAAGAATATTAGAGTGGGTTGAAGTGCCCTCCTCCAGCATGGCAAGGCTGCTGGACCTGAATCTTTAGTGTGCTGACTCCAAGCACTCTGCCCAGATGGCTCAAGAGTTCTCCCATTTCCTCCTCACCTAGCCCACAGGTCAGGCAGCCTTGGAAACACGTGACTCAGGCCCCTAACGTGAGGCAGGGTCATGGTGGGAACAGGGACAGGGCGGGCAATGCAACAAAGATAACCTGCCATCCCCTCAAGGCTCAACTGTGCCTCCTGCCAGCTGCACTCCAGGGGGGTCCTCTCAATAAACTCACGTTAGTTGCCCAAATTTGGTTTGGTTTCTGGTCTCTGCAACCAATCATAAGCCTAAGTCAGACTCCTGTAGAGAAGCTAAATAAATATTCATTTTCTATTTCTACTCATTTGAAATAAGCACCTGTAGTTCATGAGCATTTAAACAGCAGCCCGGTCCAGCCCTTATGTGCGTGGAGTCCTTGGTGCATCCCTGATGGCAAAGTCTGCTCTCTTTATGAAAGGTGACCTGGCTTCACCAAAGGGCCCACACAGCCACCTTTCCTCTCACAATGGGAACATGCTCAAGCCCCCTCAAGATCAGCATGGTAGGGGACTTCCCTGGTGGCCCAGGGGTTAAGAATCTGCCTTCCAATGCATGGGACATGCATTCCATCCTTGGTCGGGGGGACTAAGATCCCACGTGCCACAGAGCAGCTAAGCAATGGAAGATCCCTCGTGCTGCTACTGAGACCCGACACGGCCAAAAACAAGATCAGCACAGAATACTGTCATGGTGATAGACTAACACCTGCCCCTCCGTCCAGAATGCACCTGGTCTAACCACTGTCCTCCTCTGAAGCCTGGTGGCTCTGAGCTAGTCTCAGCCAAGGTGGCCAAGGATGGCATGGAGCACCCATCTCCACCAGATGCAGTCCCCAACACATGCTGTCTCCATGGTGCCCAGCTGGACAGCCACCAGCCATTTGTCACCAGGAATGAAGGAAGGCATTGTACAGCACAGGGACACCTTCCTAAGCCTATAAAACCTTCTGGGGGAACAGGGGAGAAAGATCAACCACCCACCCACTGAGACTCTGTCCAAACAAACACGCCTTCTTTATTGAGGACCAGACCCGGGAGTCTCAGCCTACTCTTTATCATCATAAAGGTACTCTGGCTCCACCTCCAGGTGCTGTGAGCAGTGCCACCTGGGGGAACCAAAAGCTGGCTCCTGTGCCCCGGAGGGTGAGGTCCAAATCCACTCGCAGGATAACCTATCGGCCCCTGGTGCTTTGATCCTGCCCTACTTAGCACCAGCCCTAAGATCTGTGAGGGGGAGCGGACATCTCTATTCTCCGACGCAGTAATGATCAGAGTGACAACACCATGGGGACCAGGCCCAGGCTGCCCAGCCTCTGACCCTCCACCTCTCTCTTCAGCCTGGTACAGTGCTCTAGTCACACTCTTGCTGCCGCTTAAACCCCTAGGCTCTGTGACCTTCCATCAGCACGAGCTTGGCCAAAGCCCCAAGAGGCACCAGCTCTGCTAGGATTCACAGCAGAGCGTGCAGGCTGCTCTCGACTTCCCCCACCACGGAGACCTCCCAGGGCTCCTTCTCACACGAATGAACTCACCTCCTACCTCCTGGAGAACGCAGAAGCCGGCAGGCAGGTGTGCTCTCACGTCTTCTCCAAACTCCCAAGCCATCCCCCCAATACACACCCCGGTAAAAGGCAAGGCGTGCCCTCTTACCAGTGAGGCTCAGCCCCGCAAGATGCAAACCTGGGCTCGGCACCTGCCGCTCTTCCTGGAAGCTCCATGGCTGCTCACCTCCTCCTCTGGCCAAGCTTTCTCCCCACCTCCTGGCCCCGTTTCCAGAAAGGAAACCCGGACAGTCCTTGCCCCGGGAGAAGAGCTTTTATGAGCCTCTCCCCTGGCTTGTCCCCTCTCCTTGTCTCCTTCAGGCCCCCGCCACTCTCCCAGCTCCCCAACCACCAATGTGTGGGATGATGACCTTCTCGCAAGCCCAGAGGCATCAGTGACCTCCTGAAAGCAAGAGGCACCATGACGACTGCCTCCACCGGCCCATCCTTGGCCGCCTCACCTCCTCCATCTCTCTTGGGTCCTCCCCTCCCTACCGCCCCCCAACCCCGCTGCCCTCGAGCTTTGCCGCACAACCTGCTCCCAAACCCCTGGCTCGGGTATAGACCTCTCAGCTGCACTCCACCTGCAGGACTCCCAAGGCACTCCCAGCTCAGTGAAGGAGAGACTCCCACCCTTCCTTGAGCTCCCATCTCCAGCCACAGCTCCCCATCCCCAATGCCTAATACACAGACCTGGGTGTCCTCTCTCTCATCGGTTCATCACTCCCACATCCAGCTGATGACCAAGGGCTATGATCCCACCTCTGCAACCTCTCGTGCCTCCCCTTTCTCTTTGCTCCACCCCACTCTCTCCAGCCTGGACCACCTCTCCCGGCTCTTCTGGTCTCCAGCCCTGTCTGCTTCCTGGACCACAGCTGTGGATCTTCAGACAGTGCAAATATGACCAGGCATTCCCGGGCTTAAAACCTTTAGTAGTCCCCAGATGTCCAGACGGAGTTCAAGGACGGACCTATACTCAAGATTTTGTAATAACCTATAAGGGAATATATGTGTGTGGAAAATAACTGGATCACTATGCTGCACGCCTGAAACTAACATGACACTGTAAATCAACTACTGTTGTCGTTCAGTCGCTCAGTCGTGTCCGACTCTGCAACCCTATGAACTGCTAGCATGCCAGGATTCCCTGTCCTTTACCAACTCCCAGAGCTTGCTCAAACTCACGTCCATTGAGTCAGTGATGCCATCCAACCACCTCATCCTCTGTCTTCCCCTTCTCATCCTGCCTTCAATCCTTTCCAGCATCAGGGTCTACTTCAGTTAAAAAACAACAACAACAAAACCTATCTGGTGACCCTGAGGCTCTCCAGGGCCCACCTGACCTATCTCCATCACCTAGCTACAGCCTCCTCCCCCGTCCCCCGACCCCTCTGCCTGGAACTGGTTTTTGCCCTTTCATTCTCTGGCTTTCACTTGAAATGCTCCCTTCTCAGGGCTGGTTCCATCCAGTCCCTCACCAGGAAAAATCCCCTCCCTCTATTCCCTGTGCAGTAAGTAATCATGCTTGTAATTTCTTTTTCATTTAAGTCTCCCTTTAAAAGCCCACAGTCCTGGAGAGCAGGGTCCCAGAGCCAGAACAGTGCCTGGCCCAGAGCAGGGAGACAAGACCTGGGCATTAAAACCAAAGCTGGAAAACACCTTACTTCCAACCAGGAGAAAGAATGGCTCATCTGAAAAAGAAAAAGAGGCCTCCCCATCTCGCCCACCCTGGGTTGTTCCCCAGGTCAGCGTGGGATGTTGCCCAGCCTGGCAGGTCCTGGGCAGAATAGGGAGACACAGCCTCCCCAGGCCTCAGCAGCCTAACCCCGCCCCACCACTGCCTGCCCCCCGCCACACAGGTAGGAAGAGGCAGCCCCAGTGATTGCTCCCCAGGAGCCCCCCTCACAGGCTCTTACACTTGCTTTGGCAGCATATATACTTCCCAGGCTCTCCATTCCCCTCCTCTCTGCAGCCTGGACACCCTCAGTCTTGAAATAAGCAGGGAAGAGACTCCACCAGCCAAGGACAGAGGGCACTGGGAGCCCCAAACCACGCTCCCTCCCAACAGAAGTGGTAAGCATGTCGAGCCATCTGAGGCCCGGAGTCCTGTTTTCTTTTCCAATTTCACTTTGGGGAAGATGACAAACTCAGCCTCTAGTTGATTTATTCAGGATTTGTATTTTCAGCCATGTTAAAACAAAAACAAAAACAAAAAACAAAAAACAAAACATCAAACAGAAGCAGGGTGAACTGTCCCGAGAAGGCAGTTCTCCGGCGAAGCCGGCCTGGTGAGCCCAGGCCTGGCCCTGTTGAACACAAGTTTTAAGGGCCCTGAAAGTAGACGGCTGCGTGTGCCGGCTAACCCGACTGCCCATGGGTGCTCTAGGGCTGATGTCTCGCCCTGGTGCTGGGGGTCTCAGCCTGGCCCTGTTAACTGCACAACACAAGCACGAGAAACTGTCTTTAGGATTGCAGCAGGAAGCAGTAAGACTTTCCCGTGTTCTGCACAGTTTCTCCTCATCTGCAAGACTCGATGCCCTGAGACTGAGAAAGCTATTTCCTTTACTGCTGCGCATAAAAAGGCAAGAAAGGGGATTCTGCCGTGGTTTGGCCTCTGTAGACCCAACAGCCTTGGAGTGACAGAAGGACGCTGAGTGTCATACTGAGTCCCAGCTTTGCCCAGCCCGAGGATGTATGGCGTGGGGCTTAGAAACATCACCTGCAAGGTGTCCGTCCCCAGGAGAGGATGGAGGTCACCTCCTCCATGAAGCATCAGAGGACCAACAATGCTCAGGACAGGATGGCACTGATGCCCCTTCAGATGTCTGGGCAGAAGGCAGTTCAGGCTCTTCTAGCAGCAAGAGGAGGTGCTTGATGCGTGCAGGAGGTGAGGACACTCAAGCAGAGCCCCCCCACTCGTGGCCAGGCCTGTGAGTACCACCACATCAGGAAGCCGCTCAAGGAGAAAAGTAGCCCCACATGAGAGGAGGGGAGAGGAGGGGAGAGGAGGGGAGAAGAGCAGAGAGGAGGGGAGAGGAGCGGAGAGGAGGGGAGAGGAGCGGAGAGGAGGGGAGAGGAGCGGAGAGGAGGCCCAGAATCCCTGGCTACAGGCCTAAAACGACAATAACTGGACCAGGCTGAGATTCATTTGTGCAGTCTCTCTTTTTTTTTTCTTTCCCTTAAATATTCACAGGTCACAAAACTGCCTCTGGGCATTAAACCCAGGATTAAGACATCAATTAAGCAAGGTCTGAATGCTCCACTGATTAAAACAGTAGCAAGACAGGATGAAGGATTTCCAAAATCAGTCTCTAAGCATCGAAGTGCCACAGTGTTGAACAAAAACCCATTTGAAAGGGACAGGAATTCCGTCTCTGCCAGAGATGGATGTGCAGAGGCAAGTTCTGCGGGAGCTGTGGGCAGGAGTTCAATACCCTGGGACCCCCACGGCCATTCCTTCCCTACGCCGCGACCCAGGGATGCAAAGGGTAAAAGCCGGGAACAACAGGAGGGAGGGAAAGGGAAAGAGCTGGTTGGAATTACATATTCTCAGGAGGCTCGATCAATACATCCTCTCAGAGAAACCAGAGCCAGGAAGAAAGAAAACAGTGGTTGAGCTCAGCTTTGAGTTGAGAGTGTCTGAGAACTGACTGGGGCCAGGCAGTCATGGGCCCCATGCGGGGAGGGCTGGGACCGGGCCTGAGGCCCCCACATCCTGTGTCCAGCCTTCTGGCCCACAGTAAGCCAGGTTCTCCCTCTAATCTCAGGTCCCCACTTTCCACTCCACTTTCTGGCTGACTTAGGGCTAAATGCCTATTCATTGGGAGGCAAAGACAGCAATCCTACCGGAATACTTTCCATATACACACCAGAGAATCTAGGTCATCATCCCCATACCCTTTCTAATTTGGGACACGTTACCCAGGATGCAGAATCCTGGTGCACGTCGGCCCCAAACCGTCCACACCTCACTGTCTCCTGGGCACAGACAGACAGGGCAGTAGAAACAGAAGGGTCGCCCCACTGCCTGATGAATACGCACCGGCCACCTCTGCTGGGTGTCCAACACTGGCACGGGACTCAAGTTAGCGTGGCATCACTTAAAACCCGAGAAGGTGCGTGGCAGTGGCTGACATGCTTGCCCTTTTGTGACACTTCCAGAGGTGCTGAACTGAAACCCACAGCACCGAGCTATTAGACAGCACAGAGGCATCTCCTTTTATTTCCTCACCCACCTTCAGATCAATTTAATCATCCGCCAAACAGGAAAGCAGAACCACTGCCTAAATTACGGAAGTGAGACGCCTGCTCTTATTAAGTTTCAAATTCTGACCTCCATGTTCCCACTGCAATACCCAGCGCAAGGAAAGAAATGATCAGTTATGATCTCGTGTTTGTGGGGGAAGAAGAGTATGATTATAGAGGAATTTACAAGAAATCAAAAATGTACTGCTCGAGTGAATGGAAAACAATAAAAGCAGTCACAGCAAGGAAGTGAATGACACCCAAACATAAATGGGAAGGGAAGCTTCTCCTGTGCTAGGAGAGGGCTCCGAATCAGACTGGCTCCGGGAAGGATCCCAGATCCCCAGGCCAGCTGCCACCTGGGAGCTGGGGTACGCATGGGTGGCACCACACCCTGGCCTCACATGAGATCTATTCCAGGGGCTCCGAGCAGGTTAGGTGGGCAAGAATGAACCAACTGATAGCGGCTGACTCTCAGGCACCCGCACAGCACAAGATGCTCCTCAGAGCCACATGGGGCGGTACCTGAGCCTGGAGCCACTGGCCTGGGCTCAGCTCCAGGCTTTTTCTTGGGCACATCACTTCCCTATGCCTCAGTCTGCCCACCTGAAGCATGGGGATGATCAGAGTCCTACCTTATAACATAAATAAAATGTCTCTTCAAGTGAGGTGATGGGTGTCAAGTGCTTAGCACAGCACCTGGCACACAGGAAGCCTCAAAAGGTGCCAGCTGGTGGTCCAGGGGTTCCAATGCATCGGACGTGGGCTCAATCCCTGGTCAGGGAACTAAGATCCCACATGTGCGTGTCCAGCTGCCCGGTCCTGTCTGGCTCTGTGCAGCCCTATGGACTGGAGCCCACCAGGCTCCTCTGTCCACGGGGTTTCCCAGGCAAGAATGCTGGAGTGGGTTGCCACTTCCTCCTCCAGGGGATCCTCCTAAATCAGAGGCTGAACCTGCATCTCCTGCATTGGCAGACAGATTCTTTATCACTGTGCCACCTGGGATGCCATAATTCCCACTCGCTGGGAGGCAACTAACCCCAGGTGCCACACAACTACAGAGCCTGTGGGCTGCTATGAGGACCCAGTGCTGCCGAAAAAGAAAGCGACCACCACTGCTATCAGGGTGTGTTGTCATCTGACTTTCGCCCTCAGACTTTGAGCCATTCGCCAAGGGAGACCACGTCTACCCTGCAGTGGAGGAAGCTGAGGTGTGCTGTGTTATGCACTGAATGCTGTGCTCCCCGCAAATTTCTAGGTTGAAACCTATCTCCAATGTGACGGTCTTTGCGGGTAGCATCTTTGTGGGGTGCTTTAGGTCATGTGGGTGGAACCCTCACAAATGGGGATTAACACCCTTGTGAAAGACACCCTAGAGGACTCCTTTACCCCTTCTGCCATTTGGGGACACAACATGAAGATGCCGTCTATGAGCCAGACAGCGGGTCCGGGCCTTGGCCTTGAACCTCTGTCTTCAGAGTTGCTTACAGGCCACTTGGTCTGTGGTAGTTGTCAGGCAGCAGGCATCTTCATGTCCATGCTGTGAGTTAGGCATTACATCCCCATTTTACAGATGAAGAAGCTGAGGCTCACAATAGTTCAGTGACTTCCCAGGGGGCGAGGGGGCATATACGGGTGGGCTGGGGATAGGCCTGACCAAACACTTTTCCCATCAACCCAGGTAACTTCTCTCTGTGGGGCCGAGAGAAAGAGGGTGGGAAAAGCAGCCAGGACACAGGGCCTGAAGACACATCAGTGAGCCATAATTTAACACCATGGAAGGCCAGCCTCTCCTGTAAATGAGGGGCCTGCCAGCCGTCCCACCCAGAGTCCTTCCATCAGGGACCAGAGAGGAGGGCGAGGGTGGTGACTCCTACAGAGCCCGCCAAGAATGACCGCCGTCACTACAGAGGCTGGAACCCACACTGCCAAACACCCCCGAGGCCGCAAGCGTGGTGTGACATTTCCAAAATAGTCCCGTGGCCATCAAATGCCAAGTAAGTCCCCTCTGCTAAAGGCTTTAATAAGACCGGGAAGTAGTTTATCAGTGAGGGATCTACCTCAGAGCACTGGAAATGTCACTAAGATTAAAGTGCGCTTGTTCCAAAATTACAAACTAATGACTTGTCCCTCGGGAGATGCGAGGTGCACAACCCAGCCCTGGCCTCCAAAGCATCCGGAGTGTCAGCAGCTGTGAGGGATGTCACGGGGAGGAGTGGACATGGTTCCTGGGCATCCAGGATCTGTTCTTCTGCCAGCTGCGGGTTACGGAAGGGCTGGGCATGTTACTTCATAAAAACAAGAAGAGATGGGGACTTCTCTGGTGGTCCACTGGCTAAGACGCTGTGCTCCCAATGCAGCCGGCCTGGGTTCAATTCCCAGTTAGGGAACTTGGTCCCAAGGGCTGCAACTAAGAGTTCGCATGCTGCAACTAAGAACTCCTGCACGCTGAAACTAAAGATTCCACATGCCGTAGTGGAGATCCCGCCTGCTGCAACTAAGACCCGGCGCTGCCAAATAAGTACATAAATATTTTTAAAAGAAAAAAAACAAGAAGAGGTGGCTGTGGACTGGCAGGACACAGGCCCTCATGCTCCAAGTGTGCGGCGGGGCCGGGCACTGGGCCAGGGCTGCCAACAGAGCTGCTGGCCAGCCTGCCCCCAGCTCTCCCAAGGGTTGGTACCGATGCCAGTCGACAGCCCTCAAATCTTTGCCTCTGGCTCAGCTCTCTCCCACCGGCACTTGCCTCAAACTCAACACACCACAAACAAGTCCCTCAACTGCCACAGCACCAGCCCCCTCTCAGTGACACAACACCCAGAGCTAATCAGGACAAAAACCCAGAGTCACCTTAAACTGCCCTTCACTCGGGCATCAAGGCCAGTTCTTCTCAGGAGCGTTCTGTTTGCCTGCCCTTTACTCTCAACTCTGCCACCTACCCCCCACCCCCCCACAGCCACCTGGACCCTGCAGCAGCCTCCTAACTCGCAGCCTGCTCCCATTCCTGCCCCACGACTTAAAAAAATGCAAACCTGATCCCACCACTCTCCTGGTTCTACCGTCTCAAGACAAAGTCTGGGCAGACAGCACGGGCAGCCCGGCCCCTGCCCGTCTCTCTGACCAACTTCAGGGGCCACCTCCAGTGTGTGTCCCTAGGCTGGCCACACGGAGCCACCAAGCTTTTTCATCTCCAGCCTTTCAACAAGTGGCCCCTTGGCCTGGATCACACTCCTTCTCCCCGGCTCTACACTGCCCCCAACCTCATGAGCCAATCCGTGCTCACGATCAGGCCATAATGTTCCCAAGCCCCAAGACTAGATGAGCCAGATGGTGAACCTGACGAATGGCCTTAGGGTCAGACATGAGGCACCCACACACCTCGCAGTCAGGGGATGATGTGGCAAAGGCCCTGCCTCTCCTCTCTCCTACCTTCACAGTAAGTGAAGCCATATGGCAAATAAAACACATTTTCGTGCTATCCAAGGGTAACTCGATGGCTTAGGAAAACTGGCAGCAATCAGAGCTAAAGGGGCTCTTCTGGGACCCAACTGGAGGCACCTCGCCCCTCTGTGACCCCACAGAAAGAACACGGCAGGTAGGGGCTACCAGGACCAGCCAGGGAATAAAGTGGGCAACATAAGACCCATAGAAGGAGGCCAACGAGCCAAAACATACACGTGACATGCGGAAAACATGTTTTACCTTTTGGGTAATGGAATTATGTGTGAGGTTTATTTTTATCCCTTTCACTACTGACTTCAACTGAGCTACGTAAGTTTGGCTCCTTTACAGTAGAATTTTTTTTAAAAGTTCTAAATAAAGAAAGGGAGAAATACAATTGACATTCAATGACTTGGGCCCTTCTGGAAAAACAGACCAACTGACAAAAAGAACAAAACAGAAGAGGCTGAGAGAAGAGTTTCTAGGGACCAGCTTGTCTGAGGGGCTCCCTGAGACAGGGTGGGTGGGAACAGCGGGGTCTCTCCCCTTCCTGGGCTGAGCACAACAAACAGCCACAAGCCATACTCACCACTCCACGATCTCTGGATGAAGAATAGTATTGTTGACATTGAACCTACAAAGAGAAAACAAGTCCATTAGTTCAATGGTCTATTCATCTCCCAGCAAGAAATACTTCATTCAAGACATATCCAGAGGGCTTCCCGGGTGGCTCGGTGGTAAAGAATCCACCTGCCAATGCAGGAGACACAGGTTTGATCCCTGATCCAGGAAGATCCCACACCCTTCGGAGCAACTAAGCCTGTGTGTCACGACTATTAAACCTGTGCTCTAGAGCCCAGGAGCCACAACTACTGAGCCTAAGGGTCCGAGGGCGCATGCTCTGCAGTAAGAGAAGCCGCCGTAATGAGGAGTCCGCGCGCCACAACTAGGAAGCAGCTCCCGCCAGCCACAGCTAGAGAAAAGCCTGTGCAGCAACGAAGACGTGCCCTGGACAAAAGTGAGTAAATAAATAAGCCAAAGACACACCCAGAGAAGATCTGGTCAGGAGAACTTTTAACCTCATGACTCTCTGGACAACAGCAGGCCTGCTGCTCACTTCCTGCAGCAAACGTGGCAGCTCAAGCCATGTTCTCCAGGCGCAGTCGGCTGGAGAACAAGCTGCCTGGCTGCAAAACACAATCTTCCACCCTCACAGACAGGTAGCAGAGCCGCTTCCATCAAGTGTACCAACATATATATAACAGAAGTCCCAGAAGAAAAGGAGAGTGATAGTGAAGCAGAATATTTGAAAATATCATGGCCCAAAACTTTCCCAATTTAATGAAAAATACCAGTGTTAACTTCCATAATGCTTAATGAACTCCAAGTAGGATAAACTCAAAGAGATCCACACCCAGACATATAATCAAATTGTCAAAAGAAAATCTTTAAAGCAGTAAGAGAAAATAAATGTATCACATACAAAGGATCTTCAATAAAATTAAAGGCTGATTTCTCATTAGAAAATATAGAGGCCAGAAGACAGAATACAAGATGACAGAGAGAAAAAAAAAATCTGTCAATCAAGATTCCATACCCAGCAAAGCTATGCTTCAGAAATGAGAGAAATTAAAACAGTTCCAGATAAATGAAAACTGAGAGAATTCATCACTAGAAGATCTAGCCTACAAGAAATATCAAAAGGGATCTTTCAGACTATAGTGAAAGTTACTAGAGAGTAACTAGGATCCAGATGGGAAGAAAAAAGGCAGGGTAAAGTTAATTACATAGCTAAGTATACAAACAGTGTAAATGCATTATTTGTTTGTAAGTCCTAGTTTTCTCCTATCTGATTTAAAAGACAGTTGCATAAAGCGATAATTATAAACCTGTGTAGATCACCACAAGATATATAAAGATGCAATCTGTATGCAATAACAGCACAAAGGAAGAGAGCCTAATTTTCGTGTATTATTGAAACCAGCTGCTATTAATGCAAACTATATTATTATAAGTTTAAGAGGTCATTTGTAATCCCCTGGGTAACCACTGAGAAAATAACTAAAATATACAGAAAGCAAAATAAAAAAGGAATCAAAACTGAATACTGCAAAATCCTCAAACACAAAGAATGAGAGTAATGGAGAAACTGAGAAATAAAAACAGCATATGACACACAAAACTAAAAACAAAATGGCATAAAAAAGGTCTTCCTTGTCAGTAATTTAGATGTAAATGGATTAAAATTTCTAATTAGAAGACAAGGACTGACAGAATAGATGCAAAAAATAACTCAACTATATGCTCTAAAGAGATACTTTAGACTCAAAGACACAAGATGAAACTGAAAGGATAAGAAAAGATATATTATGCAAACAGAAACCAATACATCCATAGACTGGAATATTTTTCAGCCATAAAAATGAGCAAAGTACTGATTCATGCTACAATATGGATGAATTTTGAAAACACAGTAAGTGAATGAAGCCAGATATAGAAGGCCATGTATTGCAGGATTCCATTTATATCGAATGCTAAAGTAGGCAAATCTACAAAGATAGAAGATAGATTAGTGGTGGGCAAGGGAATGATTGCTAATAGATATAGGGTTTCTTTATGGATGATGAAAATATTCTAAAGTTGACTGTGATGATGACTGCACAAATCTACAAACATACAAAAAGCATTTAATTGTATAGTTTAAGGGAGTCAATTGGAAGGTTTATGAATTATATCCTGACAAAGCTGTTTTTAAAAACATACTGAATATATACATAATTTTATTACAAACAAATTTTATTCTAATAAAATTGATTTATAAAAATCGTCAGAACAGAAATGGAAACAGATAAAATCAACAAGAATGGTTTGAGATTTTCACATACCTCTTCTGAGAACAGAATAAGCAAACAGAGAAATCAGTAAAGATGCAGAAGATATGAACAATACAATTAATCAACTTAACTTCATTGACATACACAGAACATTACAGCCTANTGTAGACTATGCTCTCTTTAAGTACACATGAAACACTTATCATAATGAATGTATGTAGAAAGTGTCAACAGATTTCAAAGGGCTGACATACAGAGAACATTCACTGATTACAACAGAATTAAACTAGAAATCAGTAACAGAAAGAAAAATATAAAATCCAAAATCGAGAATTAAGCAATAAACTTCTAAATATCTACTCTTCAAAGAAGAGATAATAATAAAATTAGAAAATAAAAACATGAAATATCATAACTGGTGAACTGCAGCTAAAGCAGTGCTTAGAGGAAAATTTAAAGCTCTAAATGTAGATAGTAGAAAAGAACAATTGAAAACCAGTGATCCAAACTTCTATCCCAGGGATGCCTTCTTCTTTCTCAAGAAGCTAGAGAAAGAACAAACAAAATGTAAAGAGATTAGAAACTTTTCAAAGCGAAAATCAATGAAATAGAAAGCAAACACATAATTGAGAAAAACCAAGTTGTTCTTTGGTAAAATGAACATAACTGGAAAGGGAACCCAAGAAACAAAAAGATCAGGTTGGGGCAAATCCCTGACACTGGTGTCACATATGACTCAGAGCTCAAGCTGTCAGTGAGACAGCTGGAGAAGTGCAATGTAGCCCAGCACAATGTATGGGCCTCAGCAGAGAAGCCTTGGCAGGCCTTGGACCCTCGGGATTCCAAGTCCTGCTCCATCTCAAGCCAGGAGGTTGCACACATGGCATGCAGGATTGTGACCAATCAGGAATTCTCCGGGGCCTCAATGACAGGTGTTTGAAAGCACCTATCTAATGCCTTGGTTGTGTAGCTAGTACCCTAGTCCTGGCTGAAGAAGGGAAAAGGGAGAGGAGAGAGGAGGCACTAGCAGGCTGAGAGGTTTCTACAGTATGAAAGCTTTCAGGATCCCTACCTAGAAAAATAAGACTACTTCCTGAGAAGTCAAGCAAAATGCTGCAGAATCAAGCCCTACTTGTGAAATATCAAAGCAACCACAGACAGCCAATGCGGTGCAGAGTGAAGGACAGAGAAGCAGGTGACATAAATAAAGATGGCAATAGAGACTCCGTCTCCCATTCTGCCAAATGTCACTTCGATGCTGGGAAAAGCAAGGGCCTATCTCTTCAAAAGCCAAACATGCCAATAAAATCTCACATTATAAAACATACATACACATACACACGTGCTCACACACACATACGAACAGCAAGGTGACCCAGCACAAAGACCCAGATGCAAACACACAGACACACACAGGCAGGGTTTTGCTTAGGAAAGAGGCACACACAGACACACAGACAGATGGATATTCACAGACATGGGCAAATACACACAGACACACAAAGGCATACACTTAAACTAACAAAGGTCCAAATATACACACACACAGAAATACACAGATTCGCACACAGGCACACTCAGACACAAAAACACTCAGACACACACATAAGAGTCCAAAAGACATTCACTACAATATCAATTTTTAACTCAGGGTCATGAAACTGGAACGCTCTCTGTGCTAGTTAGACCATTCTACAAGGAACATGTAATTATTATGTTAAAAAAAAAAATGTCCACCAGAGTCCATGAGGGTGAGGAGTATCCTAGAAGCAGAGGATACCTCCCTGGTGGGCTCCACCTGTGGGCTGAATGATGCAAAGTGAGCAGTAGGGGCCCAGCCAGCCCTGCCCCAGCCCCCAGACTCCTCCCTACAGTTTCC
Source organism: Redunca redunca (assembly GCA_006410935.1). Taxonomy (NCBI): domain Eukaryota; kingdom Metazoa; phylum Chordata; class Mammalia; order Artiodactyla; family Bovidae; genus Redunca; species Redunca redunca. The sequence goes on along the minus strand of SJYQ01000322.1, from coordinate 257,813 downwards.
AGCTTGAGGATGGAGAGCAGGCCCTGAACAGGCCTCCCACTCCACCAACTCTGGGGGCTGGGATGGGCTCTTGCCTCTTCAGGAGACTCATGGAAATTCCACGAGCCATAATCAGAACCTCAATCTGAACTGTTGCCTTGATACATAAGTTAACAGGAACCAGAAAGCCACTGGTCCCCACATCACAGACCGGCATTTTATTGTAATTGTCAAGTTTTAATAATGTCCTTCTACTTCTTGGGTTTAAAAATTCATATCTCTGAACATTAATATTCCTGCATTAATAACCCCCAAATTCAGCAATTTCATATTTAACTACTTATTTAAACGGAATTAATTTGTAACCGATTGTCTTCAAGTACGCAAGGCAATTTAAGTAAATGCCAAAAGATAAGAAATATGCTTATCCACAACTACCAGCTGATATAAAATATCGACCATATTTCTCTGTCAGACAATGGCATGAAACAAAGTGCTCTGTACTCATGGGCCCCGCCCGGGGCTCCCGGGCAGCCTGCCTGCCTTGGAAGGAACGTCTCCGGCCAGGAAGGTGGCCCCCCACAGATAATCTCGTTCCCTTAACAGCTGGGGTCTGTTTCTCAGGAAAATCAAGTCTGCCCTCTCAGATTGCTAACAGAGACTTATCATGTCTGCCTTGGCGCCCAAGGTGCAGGAACCCTCTACGGCAGGCCACGGTGGTATGTGCGGCCCACGGGAAGAAGCCGTGTTTACTGCGGGGCTGTCCTCTCCACAGACCAGCCTTGGCCTTGCCCTCGCCAGCACCTGGCAATGAACGCTGGACCCTATCCAGTGTCCAGAACCCCCTCGGGGCCTGCTTCTCCTACACCTCTGTGGGAGCTGTGGCCTGGGCCGGAGTCCAGCTCAGCAGGAGGCCTGCCCCCACCCTGCTCCCTTCAGACCAGCACAGCACACCCTCCTCCCCAGGAAGGACAGAGCCCTACCTTGCTTTAGCCTCTGCATTAAGAGCTCTCTACATGAGCATGTCATAATTATGTAAAAAAAAAAAAAAAAAGCCCACCAGAGCCCATGAGGGTGGGGAGTGTCCCAGAAGCAGAGAGTACCTCCCTGATGAGTCCAGGGGCCCCAGGCCATGGGGAGATCCCAGCACATGTCTACCACCCCCAACCCGCCTCTGCCTCCCTGCTCCTGGTCCTCTGCCGATGCCACTGTGATGCCTGGCACAAACCCTGCTGTGGGCCGCAGGTGGCCTGGCCCTGACCTGGGAAGGCTGAGGGAGGCCTAAAGGCTCCCAGGATCAAACCCACAGCCCCCCACCCCCACCCCCACCAGGTGACAGGCCCGAGGCAGGCAACCCTGAGGAGCCACACCTGGAGACAAGGTCACAGGCCGACCACTCGGTGAGACCAGGGCCAGGAGGCTCGGGCCAGGGTGGACAGGCAAGGCTTCCGCCACAGGCTCCCTCCTACCCCAAGTCAAGGGGTCAAGGTGGCAGCGGGTGGCCCATTAGGACAAACTGAGAGGCCAGATCCTGAACTTCTGCCAGAGGTCAAATAAGGATCTAAGGTGGGAAGGTCTACAGAGAAGTTCAAAACAGTTAAAAACAAAATTCCAGGAATGAGCCACTTCATTAGGGCAGTGAGAAGTGACCGAGGATAGAAGCAGCTTAATACTGGAAACTAGGACGACAGCAAGATTCATCTTGCTTAGGAAACAGGCTATTATTATCCCCGAAAACAGCTGGAGAGGCTTGCGGCAGCCAGGTGAACTCGGTCACTGAGCTTTGGAGGACAAGGGCCCCTCCAGCCCGGCAACAGGGTCTGAGAGGTGGCCGAACTACAGTGCTGGCAGTGGGCTGGACTGCACCTAGACCCCAGGAAGATGAACATGACTTTTCCACAGGGAAGGCACTGGCAGGGGACCTGAGGTCGGCAACCACAGCATGTGGGGTGAGGGCACCCAAACGGAGCAACCCCCTGAGGGCAGAGCTACATGAAAGGTGCCACACTGGGGTGTGGGGCCCAGAGGGAGGTGTGAGGGGACAGGACAGGGGTGAGCGCTGCAGGTGGGCCTGGGGACCCCAAGGCAGGGAGGGCTCTCACCTGCAGCCAAGTCAGAAAACTCTGCTGCCACGTGGGCATGGGAATGAATCCCCCCAGCTTGGCGGTGGCACTCAGCCCGGCAGGGAGGGGCCTGGGGAGCAGCCCCTAGCCAGCCTGTCTGGACTGGACCATGGGTTGGAGAGGGCCCACCTAGTGCCTGAGAACGTGTGCAAAGATAAGGCAGGCCCTGGCTCTCCAAAGAGAGTCCCACGGTGAGGTGGCCAAGCACAGGCTCCTCTGGGCTCTTGGCAGGGACTGTGGGGAATCCGGGGGCAGCAGGGAACAGAGGCTGGGTCTACTCCATGGAGGGAGGGGTTGGTCCACAGCGGGAATCCTCCCAGGGGGAGTGGGGAGGAGGCCTCAGCTTTCACTGCTAGGGTCCCCTGCCTCTCCCCCCAGAAAACTTCAGGGAGTAGCCAGGAGCCACTCCAGCCTTACCACCTGTGCCCAGGGTGCTAAGGAGGCAATCTCCACGCAGAGACCTTGGCTCAGGGGCTGGGCAAGCAAAGAGCCCACAGCCAAGAAGCCCGACAGCTCACTGACATCAGGGAATCTTGTCATCAGAGATCGTGAAGTTCACTGGCCCACTACACAGCTGGGGAAACTGAGGCTTATAGAGGCACTGGGGCATAATGGGGGTTTGCTCATGGGTAACTGTTTACTAAGCACTGGCTCCACACCAGGCTCTGGATGAGTGGGGTCTCATTTCATCACGTGGCAAGCCCTCCCTTCTGCCAGCTTGGGGCCCTCCCCACGAGGGAGCAACCCAAGCTGAGACCAGAGGGGCCAGCCCGCAGGACCAGAGATATTCCATGGTGCTGGCGGAGGCAGGTGAACAGGGCATGGGAGCATCAGGCGGTGCTGGGGGAGCAGGGGAGACTTGGGACGGGAAGGAGCCGGCTGCGCCCACACTACCCTCTCAAGGGCCCGGGGAAGAGACGGCGGCTCCGAAGGCAGCATCTCAACAAGCTGGGCTAATCACCGCTGGTGTGGGAGGAAGACCGCTGTGGGGAACTCCCGAGAGGATGCGGAGATCTGTGCAATGAAAAGCAGCAAACCTGATACCCGCTCCCCCGACCCCGCCGCTCTTATCATTGGGGGAAGTGATACATATTTATGAGCTCATAATCCCGGCTAATCACCCGACATCACACATACACACAAACTCCCATGGCTCGGGCTCATACATAGTTATAAGGCGCTTCCTCTGCTGCCACCGTGGTCCACCAAAGGACGACAGGGGACGCCCTGGTGCAGAGCACGGGAGGTGCAGGAGGGGCTGGGGCCCGAGGAACAGGCCAGCGAGCCGGCCACACTTGGCAGCCCTGAGGGGTAGGTGCTCTCCTCAAGGGCTCGCTTGCTGCAGCCTGGAGCCCCGCAGATACCCCCATGCCAAGGCCAGTCAGCAGCCAGCCCAGAGACACAAGGGTGGCTGGCCGGCCACATTCTTTGGGGGTCAGGGTGTGAGGGTGGCAAGGCGGGCTCTCTGTGTCCAACATCTGCCCTCCTGTGTGTAGAGGCCTAAAGTGGGGAGCACAGCTCCAGGGCCCCGCCTGGGGCTACACTGTGAGTGAGGGCAGGAAAGGCAGGGGCCCCTGCCCGGGACTGGGGCAGCAGGGGCCACAGAAGAAACCTGTGAGCCAGACTGAGGGAGGTTCATTGGCCAAGAGTGAGCGGAGGGGGCTGATAAGAATGAAGAGAAGACCAAAGGTCAGAGCAGGTCCCTGGAGGAAAACAGCCGCCTGCTGTGTGTGCTCAGCCCCGAGTGTGCACGGCCCCCTGAGTGTGCCCGGAGGCCAGGGCTCCCTAAGCACTCAGTCGCTGGTGCTTTGATGATGGAGCTCCATGGGGAAGTAGCGTCGGTCCTTAAAGTCAAACTTGAACTGAATGTAAGAAAATATTTTTTTCTAAGCATTTCCTCAAAAGTACCAAACTGAGCCCCTTTCTATAAATATCCTTCTGGTTTTTGTTTTTTCTTTTTAACTTTTTGGCCACGCTCTGCGGCATGTGGGATCTAGTTCCCTGATCAGGGATAGAACCCATGCCGCCTGCATTGGAAGCAGGGAGCCTTAACCAATGGACTGCCAAGGGAAGTCCCCTGCGTGTGTGTTTTGTGTCTAGTTTATATAAATAGACTGGGTCAGGCCTGCCGGGGAAGATGTGAGCTGATGGAGTAAGAAGACAGTTCCTGGGGCCCCAGGACTCACTTGCTGATGCCCTCGAAGGAGGCCTCCCTGCAGATGCTGCCGCTGTCGGTGTTGACGCCGCGCTGGGGAGAGAGACGGAGAGTGAGGGCATAGGCCTGCCACAAGGGGCCTTGCGGGACTGGGTAAGGACCGGGAGCCCCCACCCTGGCCCAGCCAACCCATCCCTCCCAGCAGAAGGGCAGCCCTCCTTTCTTTGCTGTAGCTTGAAAAGCAGAGGAAACCAAGGTCTCCTCAGTCCAAGCACTTTGCTGACCCTGGCTCGGGCTGCCTGGGACCACCTCCGACCACAAGCCCCTGCCCCCAAGCCTGGCCCATCTCCCTTGCACACATGTGTGTGCACACACGCTCCTCACAGACAGTGTCCCAAGAACACAGTCAAATCTGATCCTGCCAGAGATGCCGGTGTGACCCGCCTCGGGAGGGATGGGACTCTCCCGGTGACGCTGGGGCTCTGCTGCATTCCTCTCCTTTCCCTAATTGTAAGGAGACTCCAAGTAGAACTCAGACAGGGAAGGAGAGAAGACAAAAGACTCAGAGGAAAATGTGCTGTCCCCAGAGAGGCCAGGCCTTTTAAATCCCCCTTTAATTCTTCCTCAAGACCTTCAGGTAGATGTCTGATTGAGTCCCCCCAAATAAAACACACTGGACCCCCTGTGACCACAATCTTAACTTCTTTTCTCAGCCATCAAAACAGCAGCGTGGAAAAAAGAGACCATGCAAAGTGCTAACAAAAATAACCTAGAGAAAACTATTCCTGTAAAAATCAATTAACAAAGGAGAGAAGGGTCACTTTCTGTACACTCTTCATATTGGAAGCTCCCCAAGGCTGAAGAAGTGCATGAAGGCAGGCTTCTTCTCGGAGCCGTTTCACAGGCCCCAGCATTCCCACCCCGCTGGGGGGCACTGTGCATCCCTGACAGCCGCAGGCTTCCCACCCCGCTGGGAGGCACTGTGCATCCCTGCCAGCCGCAGGCTTCCCACCCCCTGGGGGCCACTGTGCATCCCTGCCGGCCGCAGGCTGCTGCAGATCCTCTGTCATTCGGCGCCCCGGGTCCAAAATCTGATGCCACACAGCCCAGCACCTTCATGGGCTGATGCGAAGGGTGTGTTTTTCCAACTTCTATCAACAATGAGGGAGACACAGGGTGGAAGCAAATTGATAAACAAACCCCGATAGCTCAACCTGACCCAACTACATCCTCTAGTCGGGTTTTAACTCTTGGAGCACGCACGGCGCCTTGTCCACAGTGGCCTCAGGACAGGACTCGGCCCAAGGCGACTGGAGAACAGAGGGTGTGATGCTGGACATGACTAGTAACCCAGACTGCGGAGTCACTACTGACCACCAGTGAGTGCTGCTCTCGGGTTTCCATCCCACCCCAAGGCCCCGACCTCTGCAGAGTGAAGTGGCTCCCCAGAGCCCCTCTCCATACACAGACGCTGCCTGGTCCTTGAACACCAGCCACTTACCAAAGTGAGGAGCACAGAGGGGCTCCGGGATGTCAGAACACTGGCGATCTGAAAGGTCAGAAAGAAAACATCCACTTTAGTGCCACCGCATGAAGCCTGATGGAGGTGACGTACCGGGGTTATTAAGGGCTGACAACTCACACTGATCAAGCACATCCTTCAAACAGGAAACTTACAGAGAATAAGGGACTTCAGAAAGCCGCGGAGCTATCAGGGGGCAGAGAGGGATTCAAGCTTAAACCTGGCATGCTTCCCTATGTGCTGCCCAGCCTCCGGGACCCACATGGACCCCAGCTCCAAAGAGCCAGACCCACCCGTCTGCCAAGGGCAGCACCTCTGTTCATCTGCCTGGTCCCCTGCAAAAGACCCATTCCAGCCAGCTTAGGCACCGGACCCACCCGGCTCTGGTCCCCTGGGTGGACACCCGCCTCCCAGCCCCTATTCATCCCCTTGACCACATGGACTCAGCCACTCCCGACCCCACATCCTTGCACTCCATCCCTTCCATGGCCCACTCAGGCCCTTGATTGCTGGCTGCTTCCTAACCAACCCCCTTGAACAACCACCCCCCTCCCCCCTGCCCCATCCCTGCCACGTAGGCTCATCCCCATGCCTGTGCCTGGGCTCTCACTGCTGCCTGGCACACTTTTCCCCATCTCAGCTACTTCCTCAATTTGTATTAGGTCCCTGGCCCCCTCCCAAGCAGACTGGTTCACTCCCTCCTCTCCTGCCCCCAACAGCCCTCATTCCCCTGGCAACATGCCCATCACACTGCATTGGCCATGACATCCAAGGTGCCTGCCACTCCCGTGGGGCCGCCTGCTTCCTCTCCCGGCTCCACCCCTCAGTCCACTCTGCGTCTTGGCCATGGCAGCTCCCACTGTATTTGAGCCCCCTCCCCACGCTCCGACCCTAAACTCTGACACTCTGACACAGGGTGAGAGTGAGAGGGATTTGTTTGTTGTTTCAACTGCTTTATGGAGCCATCACTGACACATTCTACACTGCACATTATTTGAAGCTCATGTTTTGATAAGCTTTGACATATGTAATATATATGCTTTTTAATACTGAGAGGCTCCCAGAGAAAATCTGGAAGATACTGAAAACTATAAAAAACATAAAATACACCTACAAAACCATCCCTTGAGACTTTTTACCTCTGCACATAAAAACAGAGCTGTAATGACATTTGGATCACATGAAGTTACACGCTTCGCTTATTTCCTGTCATTAAATATTCTTCAAACATGCCATTTCTACCAGTCACTACCGAGGGGGATGGTAAACGTCCAGGGAGACCTTGATTATGGCCTGCATCAGTCACTGCAGACTCAGCTCATGTAACCTCTCATGAAACTAGTGCTGCAAATTCAGGTTCCACTAGTGAAAAAGTTTAAGGGGCACTTCCTGGTGACCCCAGAACCTGCCTTGAAATGCAGGGGATGTGGGCTCAATCCCTGGTCAGGAAACTAAGATCCCACCCACATGCCACAAAGCAACAAAGCCCATGCGCCATAACTGCTGGGCCTGCGCACTCCAGAGCCCTCTCACCACAACCAGAGGGCCTGTGCACCGCAGAGAAGACTCTGCATGACACGGTGAGGATCCTGTGTGCTGCAGCCAAGATCTGATGCAGCAAATAAAGAAACACTGCGTGCACACAGGCTCAGTTGCTCAGTCGATTCCGACTCTCTGACCCCATGGACTGTAGCCTGCCAGGCTCCTCTGGGATTTCCCAGGCAAGGATACTTGAGTAGGTTGCCATTGCCTTCTGCAGGGGATCTTCCCGACCCCGGGATCAAACCCACATTTCTTCCCACATCTCTTGCATTGACACGTGGATGCTTTACCACTGAGCCACCTGGGAAGCCCCCAAATAAACAGCAAAATAAAATAAAAAACTTAAGACTTCATCTGCCCAGGTTCACCAGTTAAAAGACAGCAGAGCGCAGAGTTGCGCCGTGTCCTAGTCTCTTAACAGAGCTGGCATAGTTTATTTACTCATTCCTCTGTGGGCACTTACATTATTTCTAATGATGATTATAAATCATGACGATGGACATCCTGGTATAGAGTCTTTACTTCTTTAAAATAAATTACCTTAAAAATAAGGCTTTCTTTAAAAAAAAAAAAAAAACTGATTTAGGGAAACTGCTGTCTGACAAGCCCCACACTTTGTCAAGATTTTGATGAGTCCCGGATGTGTACCAACCACCCTCCCACCAACGCTCCATCTCCCCAGGCCCTCCTCGTTTGCTCAGTAACTGCTCTGAGAATGACTGAAGTCCGGCCCTGGAGCTGCATGCCCCACAGCACGCTGAGTCACCGACACTCCCCAGGCCCTCCTTGAGGAGGGGGCGGCTCATTAGAAGGAAGCGGAGCCATGCCTGTCGGCCCTGGGCGTGTTGTTACGGCGACTGAAGGGTCTACATTCATCAGCGTGGAGCGCGTCTGTCAATTGCTGCAGCAGAGCCAGAACGCAAGCGGGCACTTGGGGATTGTAGGCGCTATCGTCCTTGGGAGCGGGGCGGGGGATGACAAATGTGCTGGCTGCTGGTTTTCTTCGCAGCTACGACTCAGGATGTGCCAGTGGGGGATAATGGAGGAGAAGGAGCAGACGGATGGAGGAGGTCTGACGTGCAGGGCCAGGCGTCTGATGGTCCTGGCAGAACAGCGTCTTTTATTGATCACGACCTCTCAAGTGGGCTCTGCTTACTTCTGCGGCTGTGAAACCTCCCCAAGCTGGGCAGTTGCATCCTGTGGAGACCCATTACTGCTATGCTTTCATCGGCACACCCTGGTTCCACGCCTCTGAAATTAAGGTGACGGGAGGCAGCTATGCGTCACCAGCGGGAAATGCCACTCCACATACAGGATGACACAGCTCCGGCCACACAGGGCCTCGTTTCCATGGAGCAGCGGTCACTGGGGACCCACCAGCTCTCACAAACCAGTGCTATTAAACACCCCTGCCTTGCTTCATGCCACAGCACCTGTTTCCCAGGTAGCCTGGCCTCTCCAGCAGGTTGAGGTGGACAGCAAACACAGAATGCTTCAGAGCCCTGTGGACAAGGATCCTTCCCTGGGGACAGCCAGAGGCTTCTCTCTCGCCCCCTCGCCCCCAAGGCTTCCACCAGGCCTGCTGGCCACTCTTCCAGGGTGACGATCCAGAAAAGGGGGCTGGATGATCCTGGACCAGTGCTGTCAAAACAAGCTCCTACTGCTCCAGGAAGCTGGGTTCACCGTGCAAAAAGCAGAGCTTTTAAAAAAAATGAACCTTTTTCATGGCAGTCTGAAACAGGGCTGCACACCGGTTTTCAGTGCAGCAATGCATTTAAAATTTCAGATTGTTCCCAAAATTTAAATGTGGGGAACGACCACAAACAACGTGGACGTGCACCTACTCATGGACAACTGGGCATCCGGTAACCTGGGGCCAGTGGTCCCACAGAGCGATCGGGGGCACACCACTCCCTGATGCCTTTACCCACTGAGGTGGCGAGACAGGGGCTGTCAGCCACTGGGCTGCCACCAGGGTCTCCTATACCTGCATCAGTGACCTTCGCAACACCTGTCTGGTGCCACAAAAGAGGACACAAGACTTGCCCTCTGCCAGGCCAGCTCCCATCACCAGGGACACAGCCTCTGCACTGCACCTTGACGGCAACGCCTACCCCCTCTCGAGGTTTTCCCGAGCCCCATCCTCTCAGGGGAGCCACCGTTCACTTGACCTTCTCAATAATTAAACTCAGGATCACCGATAGGAGGAGGGAACCAGGCAGCCAGGCTTGCTACATCAGCCACCTGCATGTGGTATCGAGTGACAGGCCACGGCCTGGGGTGGGGGCTTCCTGCCCTCTTGCAGAGGAGACAAGTGTCAGCTGCTTTCTGTCTGTGATTTGTGTAGATGGCCAAGGCTGTCTGAGGGCTAGATCGAGCCAAGCTTCATAGAACTGGCCCAACACAAAGGGCTTCCTGTCACCGTCTGTAACAGAGCAGCCCCGGGCACCTAGAGTGCCTCCCAGCTCAGGCGTCTGTACTTTGGTTGGGCTCCAATTCAAGCCACAGAAAATCCAAGGCACTTGGGAGCCTTGTCAGCTCTACAGGCGTGTCCAGCAGCACCCGCTCAATTCTGACAGGGCCCAGGCGGGGGTGGAGGGTGCGCCTCTGGGGTCCACGGGTTCTGAGGCCACTTCCAAGTCTGGTTCTCCACACTGGTGGGGCTGTGGATGAGGCCCTTCACTGCTTGGAGCCTTGGCCTCCTCCTCTAATCAGGGTGAGACGCTGGCCCCCACAGCACAGGGCGGAGGGAGGAGGGAATCCTCGTGAGCTACTGAGCTTCCTAGAACCCGCAGGTGTTGCCGCAGAGTGAAGCACCTGTCCCCCAGTCCACAGGAGCCCTCGTTTCCAGTAAGACCCACAGCAGTAACAGGCACGACAAAGCCGATGACACAGACGATGCAGGGCCTGCAGAAAGCTCCCTGCTCTCAACTCCACTGACGCCTTCACTGAAGATTCTGCTTCCTAAACACAGACTCAGAATGAGCTGGTCTGTGGGGCTGTAATCCTAGACCATCATTACAGGCTTCCCTGTCCTGACACTCGAGACCTCTTCTGTTTTACGTCATCTAGAGGCCAGTTCTCCTCCCCAGAAATCACAGTGTAAGTGGAGCTGAGTTCACCCTCTTCCTGCCACTGCCCACCCCCTGGTCACAGAAGCAAAACCATCAGATTGTGGCTGGGAGGCTCTGAGTTGGTGGACTGAGCCCCAGGGCCCGTCCCAGACTGCCCACCTCCAGGTTTCACACCCAGGAGACCCAGAAGGTCAAGGTCCCCAAGGGCAATAATGTTACAATGCAGTTTACAAAGGCAGGAGGGACACACCCACCAAAGGAGAGGATCTAGGCATGGGTATCTCCCCCTGCTCTAACAGCAGTGGAAGTCAGGGGCACTCCTTCTGACTGCCTGGACTGGGGACAGATTCAGAGCTCCGGGAGGACAGCTGCATCCCCATCCTGGCCACACTCTACTGGCCAAGCACACTGGGAAGAAGGTTAAAGCTGGGGGGGAGTTCCCTGGTGGCCTAGTGGTGAGGATTCCACGCTTTCACTGCCATGACCCGGGTTCCATCCTTAGTTGGGGAACTAAGATCCCACAAACTGTGTGACACAGCCAATAAATAAATAAAAGTATAGCCAGGGGATCTCCAAGTCCACCCCATCCCACAGGCCTCTCACAGCCCGGGGCTTTTCTGACAGCAGCATCTGCAGCTGATGAGGGCCCGCGAGAGGGCCTCCCGACACGTGAAGGCCCAGACGAGCCTGATCAGACCTTCTCAGAGATAGCCTCCCCCGAGCAGCTCGGCGGCCACCTCCCAGGTACCGGACGCTTCCGGCACTGCTAAGGGAGCTGGTGGCTGGGCCATGCTGCCCTGCGATGCCAAGCCAGGCTGCGGCAGGGGGAGGGGTCGGCCAGTACTGACCTCGTCTGTGTACTGGACGTCATCCACGGCGTACTTCTCCTTGAAGTGCTCCTTGGAGTGGATCCTCAAAAGAAGCACAAGGAAGGCCAGGGTCAGGGTTTGGCCTTGGTTGGGCCCAGGCTGCCCTCCCACCCCCAAGTCTAGGGCCCATTCCTACCCTATCCAGCACTTGGCACCAAGCCAGTCTGCCCAACACAGACCCGGGGAGCGGGGGCAAAGGACACTGTGCCACAGTGAGACTGCTGAACCCCGCCTGCCTCCCTCCACCTCTCCCAGCCAACTTCTGCTCTTCCTTTGAGTCTGTGACCCTCGCTGCTTGCAGCAAGTAGCTGCAGACGGCCCTCCCTCCACCCGCCAGGGAGAGTCCATGGGGCAGCCCGCCAGCACACCCTACTCTTTGGGGAGTGAAATAAGCTGCCTCCCCGGCCCCCACGGAGCCTCTTTAAAGGAAAGTTTAAAAATTAAAAATTAACATTTTAAAGAAGTCAATAACAGTATTACTCACTGTGATGAGAAACACTCAAGCTTACTCATCATCCCTAAAAAATCAGCTGGTGAGAAGACAAAGACCCAGAGTGGAAGTAGCTGAGTCTCCCCTGCCCACCTCATGGTCACGTTTGTGCTGACCATAGTCATGGCTGTGCTGGGCAGGGCTGGTGGGTCCAGCAAGCACCACCCCCACCCCCCAGCCTCTTGGTGGGAAAATGAATCAATGTCACTACTGGTGACACAGCTCACATCAGGAGCATTAGCCACCCAGGAGAAGGGTGTCCAACCCATGTCTAGTCTCACACACACACACTGCCCTGTGCCATCCCATGCCTGGGCACTACATCAGCTTGGGGGGTTCGCCCTTCTCCTGCCTGCAATGTGTGGTACTCTAGTCACCAAGTGTCAGATCCAAAGGAGGCCTCAGAGGAAGCAGCAGATGGCTTTTAGAGTGTGTTTCCTGGGCTCTCAAGGATGAGCAGACAGGCAGGGGGAGGCACCAAGGACAGTGTGCCTGGGAGGATAAGGCACGGGGGATAAGGGAGAGAGGGCACTTGGAGACGATCACCTCTGAGAGCAAGCCCCACATACCTCCAAGGTGCCAGCATCACTACCCAGAAAACAGACTCCCATCCCCTCTCTGAGTGAGAATTTTCCTTCCATCCAAACAGGCATCCCAGACCAGACTGTGGCCAGGAAACACAGAGCATGATCCAGGGACAGACAGGTGGCCTTGGGGATTAGCAGAAGGGCACTCACAGCCCCAGGGGGCCAGCTGGGCTGGGGAGACAGTGGCTCCTGGCAATGGGCAGCTCCATGTTCCAGAACCCTCTTTGCTTCACCTCCCTTCTGGCTTCTCTGATGTGGGCACTGGGTGTCAAGCTCCCATCATTAATTAAACTTGCATGATCCAATTGCATCAGCTTCTGTGGTTGAGACAGGACTCAAAGGCAAATGGCCAAAGTCCGGTGCCTCCGTTAGCACTGACCATAGCAGCTACGTGGGGCAGGAACTGATGACAAGTGCCCCGCGTGGACACTGAAGGCCCTGGTTCCAAGGCTTACTGCCAAGAGCTCGCTGACCCTTTGCTGCCAAGGGGTGACACTCAGCACAGGTGACCCTGCAGCCACACAGAAGCACAGGCCAGAAGGGCAAAGGGTAGGCCCTTGGTGTTATCACCATGTTCCTGCTGACTGCTGTGGCTCCAGCCCCAGCTAAGGACAGACACTCACCACCCTCAGTGGGTCCCCAGTTCACCCGTGGGCCCCCATCATTCCATCTGCTCCAGCTGTGACAGGCATCAAAAGTAAACTCTCAAAACAGTCAGGAAGAGCTAAAAGCCTGCTTCCGAGGCCGGCCTCGATGATCCGACAGAGGGGCGTCTCGGCCATTAGCCTGTACACCGACCTTCTCATCTCACTTCCTGTCGGGGACCCTAACCCTCCCAGGTCTTCCAAACCATCTTGCCAAGGGACACCTCAGGAACCGTGCTCCTGCTGGCCCTGCCTGGGTGCGGGGCTGGGGTAGGGGGTGGGGTGGAGTGGCTCTTGGCAATCGGGATTCAGCAGAAACCCAGGAGACTTGAGACCTGGGAACATCTCCATGTATTCAGCCTGAGGTCAAGGTCTTAACAGGGAGGAACCGGTGGAGCAGGTCAGAGGAGGGAGTAAAGGAGAGAGAAGCATAAGGCAGCTGTGACCCCATGGGTGGCCCAGCCCTTTGCCCACCTCAACAAGTCCAGAGTGCACATGGGCCTCAAGGGCCCCGAGTCACCCAACTAGCCACAGGCCTGGCTTTCAATAGGAATAACCAACTGCATCTTCTCTGGCACTTAGCATGCCATTTCTTCCTAAAGGATAGGGATAGCTAAGTTTGAATAGTACTTATTTTTCATGTTTTGGGGCCAATTCTGGTAAAAATCATTTAAATGGCACCATAAGAGATAAGCGTGCAGGCCACCATGTCAAGCCAGCCACCAGAGGGATTCATAGGAGAAGGACTGGCATGTCCACACAAGCCCTGCAGGAGAGGTCACTGGGCAACTCCATGCCCACTGAGCACTGGGCTGGCCGCGGCCACACAGAGAGGTGCTTGCTGCCCTGACTGCCGTCTGGAGCCCAGCAGGGCAGCTCTGGCCAGATCCTGTCATATGGGAGATCCAAGTGGCAGCAACTGGATGCAAGAGACTGGGCCAGCAAGGAAGCCAATCCCACCCCAGAAACTCTCCCTTCAAAAGGAATGGGTGACCTGAATCTCCCACATTGTTAATCAGCTATACCTCAATGCAAAATATTTTTGGTATTAAAAATTAATAATAAAAAATTAAAATTAAAAAAAATTTACAAAAAAGGAAGGCGAAGCTATGGCAGGAGAGAGGAGGCAGGACCCCCCTCAAAGGGGTTCACATCTTCAGGAAGGAGCCGGTGTCTGCAGTCCCGGCCCATGCAGGCCTTCTCCACTGGCACCTGGGCCCAGCAGGCTATGGGGGAAGCATCTCCTAGAACTCAGGGTCAGGGTGGGCGCAGTGAGTGCCAACACCCTGTGCAGGGCCTCCCCTGAGAAGAAAACTTTCAACTAACGCCCATGGGGCAGACACAGTGGAACCCTCTAGAAAATGAAACTTCTAAGCACAGGTCTAGCTGGCAAGCTGACCACCTGCATGTGGCTAATGAACCAGTAACGGCCGAATTACAGCCGTCAGCATCCACGTCCAGGGGCTGGAGCCTGCCTGCAGCTGTTCTCCTCGTGCTCACCGCCCAGGACCCCGCACCAGCTCCGGAATGAAGGGGGCAACCATGTCGGGGTTCTGTTAGCTTGAGAGAGACGAGCAGGCCTCTCCAGAGTGCAGGTCACTGATCCTGGGGGCAGGGCGGCACTTCTCAGAGAGGCTGGTGTCGGGAGTAGAGGTGATGGAGAGGAGCCCGGCTGAGTGTCCCGGCAAAACCCCTCGCCAGGCCTCAGGCTGCCTGGGGTCAGGTTCCTCACGAACCGCCTGGGGTCAGAGCCAAAGGAACTCCCTTGGTCTTCCTCCTCTGGGAGGCATGCACCCGTCATCACTACCCTGAAGACAGGGGAGCCAGGACCAGGCCACCAGACAGGCTGAGGCAGCCATCATCCTGTGATCCAGCTGTGTGTACGGGGTGGGGGGCAGGGGCTGTGAAAACACCCCACACACCCCACATACGCACCACACCACAACCACACAACATACACACACTGCACCACACATACTATGCTGCACCCCACTCCCAGGCCATCCACCCCCCCCACACACACACACCACCCCACACACATACTACACCACATATACCCCCTATACGCCCCGCACACAGACCCACACACATCACACACACCACACACACTGCAGACACACCACACATGCCATAGCACACAGCACACACACACGTCAGTTCCCACACCAGGAAGCGCCATGTGCAGAGCCTCAGCCCCAGACACAGCTCCCTCCTCCCTACAAAGCCCAGGCTAGCCACACTCTCTCAGCCAGGGGTGGGAGCAGAACACAGCCAGGCTGCTGAGGTCCTAGAAGGGTCCCCCACCCGGGACCAGAGTCGCTCACCCTCCATCCGTGCTGAAGCTTCCCCAGGGTGCCAATTTCCCACCTGCTCAGAGGACCCCAGACACCCCGGGGGCCAAAACTGCCATCAGCTGAGCCGGATTCTGACGGAAATGACAGGAAACACTCTCACATCAAAAAACCCACCAGACTTGTACAAGCAAAAATGCCAAATAAAAACAAAATAGAAGCTACCACATTCCTGTCCCCACAATGGCCCGGGGTGAGGAACAGCCTGAGCCCCCAGCTCCCGCAGGCCCCTCACGTCTTGAAGCCTTGATGACAGGACAGGCTGTTTACACAGGAAGCAGCAAATGTGAAGACGGGGGTGCTGTTTCCCTGGGCGACTTTGGATTGCAGTATCTGCCAGCAGGATTTTCAAAAGCCATCAGAGAGAGACTCAGAAGGAAGCTGAGGAGCTGAAGGTCAAATGTGCAGGCTGGTGGGTTTTGATCACAAAGGCCAGGTAACCCTGCCAGCCTCGCTCCCGCCCTATTGATCAGGAGTGTCTGATCAGCTCTGCACATCAGATCCAGCTGCTCCCCACTCCAGCCCCAGACAGCCCACCCCTTCCACTGCCCTGTCCCTGACATGCCGCCTTCTCTCCCGAAGGCTTGGGACATGCGGACTAGTAGAAGGTCACACCAGAGCAGAGGGAGGGAAAGGCCAGATGGGGTAGGCACCGAGGGGAGCCAGGTCTGCCAGAGACAAGGGGCTAGCTTTCTGCTGCAGAGCCAGAATGCCCCTGGAGACCGGCCTGCTCCATCTGGCCTGCCCAGACCACCTGGAGCCTTCCCGACAGGGAGACGCACTCTGCAGACCCATCTGTACCCTCCAAAATCCGTACCACACAGTCAGTTGCCCTGGCAAAGCAGGGACAGAGTAGAGAAGAACTTCTTAACAGCAGCTCTGAAACGCAGCCATGGTCAAAGTGCAGAAGATCATTCCTGTATTACTGAAGACTGTGCTCTAGAACAGGCAACCGCTAATGGCTGCTCCCTGACCAGTCAGGTCCGGAGTTTTAAACCCTCATGTTGGGACGGCCCTGGTGGCCCAGTGGTTAAGACTCAGCACTTCCACCTCAGGGGACAAGGGTTAGATCCCTAGTCGGGGAATGAGATCCCACACGTCATGCCAAGCAGCCAAAACATGCCACGGCTCCTGATGGAAACTCACCACTGTCCACACCCACATCTCATGGGGCTGCGTCTCTGATGCTATGGGCGTCTCAGCACACCTGGGGCCAGGAGGCAGGGCCACGGGGAGGCTGAGAGGGTGGGCAGGCCAAGGCCATGGGGGCTGCCCATGCACAGGGGCCCCGGACATGCCACTGGCAGGAAGGGCTGAGGCTACAGCTCTGTGATCACCTCAGGGTGCAGGGAGGGCTCTGGGAGAATCTTCTCACCCAGACCAGATCTAAACTCTCACCAGGAAACTCCTGCAGTCCCCAGGGCTTTGTGACAAGCCACCCTGACCCGTAGCGCAGCAAAAAACCATGTATCATACCCACAGACCCTGAAGGTCAGGGCTCAGGACAGAGTCCCAAGAGGGCCGAGGCTGCAGCGGGTGGTGCTGGCTGGGGGCCGGGCCCTGGGCCCTCCACACAGGTGAGCCTGGGTTCCTCACCACGTGGCAGCTGGGCTCGAGGAGCAGGAGCCTGGTGGAAACTAGAGCTTAACTTACAGTCTAGCCTCAGAAATCACAGGCTTCCCTGGTGGCTCAGATGGTAAAGAATCCGCCTGCCATGCAGAAGACGTGGGTTCAATTCCTGGGTTGGGTAGATCCCCTGGAGAAGGGAATGGCTGCCCACTCCAGTACTCTCGCCTGGGAAATCCCGTGGACAGAGGAGTCTGGAGGGCTATGGTCCATGGGGTCACAAAAAGTCAGATACAACTGAGCGACTAACACTCACTTCACTCAGAAGTCACACAGTGACCCAGCCACGTTTATGCATTGAGGCTGTGACCCAGGTCCTGACCAAGTCAGGCAGGAGGGAAATGAGTCCAGCTCTCCATAGGAAACGGCCATAAATACTGGGGACATTACAAGCCGCCTGTCCCCAGCATCCTCACTGCCTCACTCCAGTGTCACACCGCAGTGGCCGTTCCACAGTGTGACCACCGCACAGTGGCTAACTGACTAAAGCCCTGCTGATGCCTCGTGAGTGGCATCACGGCTGTTCCATAGATAAGGCATCAGAGGCGCCAACGGTGGTCAGACCCGCTTCCCGGAGAAGCCCACTGAGGCTGGGGGGCCCTGCCCTGGCCCTCTGCACAGATGCCTCGTCATTCGAACCAGCCACAGACCCGCCAGCCTACTTGGCAATGAGCGTTGGGACCAGGAGGCAGCGAAGGCTGCAATTTGTACATTAGCCCAGAATAAGCACTCTCCTGGCAGAAATGACACGCTAGAAGGTGGAGAGCATCTAGCGGAATCCTCTGATCGCCTCAAGCATGCCCAGTTAAGTACAGCCTCCATCTCAGCACCTCAGAGCCAGCAGGAATGGCTCCTGGGAGCAGTGGATGTGGCCAAGGGTCCCGGCGCTGGCAGACACCCTAGATGATGAGTGTGGCAGCCTCTCAGCCTCAGCCAGGCCTCTGGCCCCAAGAGCATGACCTTGTCTCCCAGCTGAGCCACCAGAGTCAGGGCCTACATCTTAGCCCAGAGGCCGGCACATGGGAAGCACGCTATGACAGCATGCAGTCCGTGACAGGCCTCAGAGAAGGGTCCCAGGCTGTCCTCCCTGACCAGAGCCAACCCCAGCACACCAGGGTGGGGCTACCTCCCAGGGACGCTACCCAAGAGTGACGGTCCCCCCTACCCAGAGCCAAGGCCTCAGGCATCTCAACACAGCCGGGAATCCAGAATCTCAGTATTAACAAACAGCACCTCCAAACGAACGTGAAAACGGTCTGCAGCTCCGCCTCTGACACTCCTTCCCATCCAAGGGCACAGGGCTCCGGCCCAGAGCAGGCTGTTAATACGCTTGCCCGCTAACCCTTGCCCCTTGCTAACCCTCCCCCGTTGCCACTCATAGCAGGCCCTGCCCCCGCCCCCAGCCAGCCAGCCAGTGGTCAGCAGGCACGGTCACAGCCCCAGATTGCTCCTTACTTTCCCATCCAGGTGGCATGGCTGGGAGGAAGCCTGGGCACAAACAGAGTCGATGTCCCGGTGTCCACATTGATCACGCCATAGCAGCCTGGTTCAGTGACACCAAACGCCCAGTGAAAGAAGGACTCCTGTGGTGGGAACAAGGACCCAGGTCACCCAGTCGGCAGGACAGAAACTTAAAGCACAAGGAGAGAGGTGGACGGTCTGACCGAGCACCTTCCTTCCCACACCCCAGAGTCGGCTTGGGCTCACCAGCTCTTGAAATCTGACCTCAGTCTCACACCACCCTGCACCTTAGCACTGTGCCCCCCTCTAACCAACTGCCATCTTCTCCTTCCTCCTGGCTGGCTGCTTGGACCCCGCTTCATGCCCATGTCCCAGCCCCACCCGCCACCCCCACCTCCCCTGCCACATCCCTCAGGTCCCAGACGGGACAGGTTAAGACGGATGCCCACGAGCATCACAGATCTAGCAACGCCCTACCTGCATCCCCCTGTCCCTCCCCACCTCTCTGCCACCCCCACTGCCTGCAGGCAGGCAAGGTGCCACCTTGACTTAAGACGCCCAGGCCAGGCATCTGCTCAGAAGCAGATTCCTCCATTTAAGACTTCTTCCTTCCTTCTCCCGCCCCCGGGGCAGCTGATGACTCCAGTGTTTAGCATTAAACACGGAGCTAAAATATCGTTGTAAAGGTATGAAGTGGAGGAGGCGCTCTTCTAAAATTAATCTTGCATAAAACATCAGTAAGGGAGCCAACAGCTGAATTTAGGAGATTGGTTTTTAAACCGCAGACTATGAAAACCTCAAGAAGCATCAGGACAAGGCAGAGAAAACTTATTTAGACCTCCATGTCTCCAGCAACCCGGGGACGACAGGAACGAAGAGGCAGAGGGAAGCCCCCCAGTAGGAGACACTTCCCGTGGAGGATGGCGCGTGCGTCATAGCTCCCAGCAGTGGACCTAGGCCTACGCCCCGCAGGGTGGACACTGTCCAGCTGCGGAGGCCACGCCCTGCTGCCCGCTCTCCATGCTCAGCTCCCTTCCCACTCCCCTGCCTGCCCCCTGACCTGGATGCTCAACAACCATGTCCTCTAGGCCTTGCCTGGCCCCAGGGAGTTCCCAGTGCGACAGATCCCTGCTCTGGGAGACTTGGAGTCAGCAGATGGGTTCTAGTTAATCCCAGCTCCCCCTCTGTTTCCTCATCTGTAAAGTGGGGCCAGCCTAGGGCCCCCTGGGTGAGCCTCTGACGACTGTCCTTGTTCCTGTCCCCGGGAACTGAGTGATGCCAGAGGCCATCACGTCCAGGAGGGCTTTCTACAGCTTGGCCCCCACCACCATCCCCCAGGGCTCTAGAACCTTGCGGAGCCCCTGGATCGCTTCCCAGGGGAGGAAACCAAACCCAAGGCATCAGCACTGGCAAAGCTGGGATGAATACCGGGGCACTGGACTCCTGCTCAGACCCTGCTCCCACGCCTCCTCCTTCCAGGACCTCTGCAGCGCCAGTCCATTCTCCTTGCTGCGGCAAAATCTGGTTGCAGGAACTCAGTCCTCCCCATCAGCACCTCTCCCGGCCCAGGGAAGGCTGCCCAGCCCCGGCTCTGGGGTCCAATCCTGTGGATACCATTCCCCCACCTAGAACACACAACCCCAGCTGCACCTGTCAGAATGCATGCTGACCTTCAGGATCCACACCCAATACTGCCTCCTCCAGGAAGCCTTGCCTGCTTGCTCCCCAGGAACATCATCCCTCTGTACTCTGATCTGAGAGAGCTGAGGCTGATTGGTGACAGCGCTGCCCTCCGGAGTGGGGCCCCCCTTGGGACCTCAGCCTTGGCCTGCCTTCAGAGAACTTCCTCCGGGTCCCTCAGGAGGGCAGAGTTGCCCAGACCCACCAGGCCTGATGCTGGAGGAGGGCAGACGGCCCACAGGAGGCCCAGTGCACACCCAGAGAGGCGGGAAGCTGCAGGCAGGCCTCACCTGGCGGAAGAGCACCCCGGTGTCGGTGCAGTAGCGCTGCGTCTCCTCGCCGCCTTGCAGCACCACCGCGGAGCCCACCTGCACCGCCGGGTTCTTCCGCAGCCGCTCACACAGGCGCTGCCTGTTCAGCGCGAAGAGTGCCAGCGGCACCTTCAGGGTTTCGTTCCCCAGCCAAAACGAGGGTCTGCAAAGACACAAGCAGGCTTCTGTTAGCACCACCAGGCACGTGCCCTATGCACAGTCTGGGGCGGCCACAGGGTCCAGCCTGGCACCAGACCCCCATTAGCATGTGGCAGGCTGATCCAGGCTCGACCTGCGTTGTGACCCAGAAACAGCTCCTCGCTGGGCTGCCAGTGGACCACAGGGGCTGTCAAACACACCCTCCCCTCCTGGCCCTGAGCGCCAGACAAGTGGGATGAGGGGCAGCTGGGTCCGTTTAACCAGTAAGATGAGCCCACAGAGGGCTACGCTATAACGGTGCCCAGACACATCCCCTACCCTCCAGTTCCTGCCCTCAAGGAGCTTCCCATCCATGTGAGATTTGGCCGAGACGACACTGGATCCCTGTCCACGTGTCTGCAGGCTGCATCTTCTCTGTAGGTCACAGCCCCGGCAGCCCGGGCTGTTTCTCACCTGAGCTGGGACACCCTCCTATCCTCCACACACACACACACACACACACACACACACACGCACGCACGCACACACGTGCGGTACTCAGCACCAGGCACTGAGCCAAACCAGGCCTATATGTGCCAAATGACTGCGGGGGAACCATGACAAGATGGACCTGGAAGTTGCGGCCTTTGGGCTGAGGTTTCCCCTTCACCTGGGCGTGGCCTGCGCTACCCTTCATGTTTCTCCGCACCCCCCAACCCCCTGAGTTGCTCCAGCATCAATTTTCCCCTCTGGGGACCATTCTCAGAATTCAGATGTACAGGAACCTCACCCATCTTTAAAATAAATAAGTAAAAACACGCCCCTTGATCCCCACACCCACCAGCATCTACTTCTCTCTCTGTGCAATAAAATCCTCTGAAGAGTCGTTCCCCATGTCCTGGCCACCCCAGAGCACTTAGAACCCAGTGCAGACTTCCTCCCAGCCACAAGGTGCTGAGGCGGGCCACACGGCATAATACTCTTCCCTAAACCCCAAGAACACTCCCACCTGGGACCTTCCTGTTCCCCGTAAGGAACACCCTCTCCCAGTGCCAACCAGGTTCATGTTCTCACTTCATCCAGGCCTCTGCAGAAATACCCCCTCTTCCCCGAAGCTTTTCCAACAACCCCACCCAAACCTATCCACTGCTCTCTTCCCACCTCTCCAGATCACACATACTGTCTAACAGTATACGTCTACTTGCTCGTTGTCTCCCCAGGTAAAATGTAAGCTCCATGAGGTCGGGGACCGCCCCGTTCTAGGCCCCTAAAACAGTGCTGCATGCATGCTAAGTCACTCCAGTTGTGTCCGACTCCTTGCGACCCCGTGGACCGTAGCCCACCAACCTCCTCTGTCCATGGGATTCTCCAGGCAAGAATACTGGAGTAGGGTTCCCATGCCCTCCTCCAGGGGATCTTCCACACCCAGGGATTGAGCCCAGGTCTGTTACATCTCCTGAATTGGCAGGTGGGTTTTTTATCACTGGGGTCACCTGGGAAGCCCAAAACAGCGCTGTATGAATGACAGTCCCAGTGAGTGGGCTGCTGGCCAGCAAGATCGGGGCCAGGGGGCTGGAGTTAGGCAGGGGCATGTGACCTGTGTGGAGGGAGGCCCTGCAGGCTCTCTGGCCAGCAGAGGTCCAGGAGGGCAGGGACAGCCCAGAGAGAGGGGGTGCTGCCTGGGGCTGCAGTGAGAGATGGTGCTCACAGGCGAGGTCCGCCTCCGTCTGCTAGAACGGAAACCCCACGAGCCCAGAGAGCTGGGTCTGCCCTGGTCCGAGCCGCCCCACATCACGCTCTGTGCTGGGCATGTGGCCAGTGCTCTATAAAAGTCTGCTGAGTGAGCACCTGTCACAGCGTGGGCCACCACACAGCTGTGCAGAGCTGCCACATCAGCCCCAGAGGGGAAGGAAGCCCCACCCTTAGACCAGCCTGGCCAGGAAGGGTAGAGGGGTCCTGCCCACCCCAACGTGCTGACAGGACTAGAGCCTCCCTGGGCACAGCCCTTCCTCACCCTCCCGGGAGGGTGGACACAAGGGGCCAGGGCTTGCTCTCAGCCAGGCCACTTGCCTGCCATGCTCAGCACCAGGATGAAAGGAAGGGGTGACCACTCACAAACAGGCCAGCATCCCAGCTGGCCGTGCCATCAGGAACTGAAAGTGCAGCCGCCAGCACCCCTGCAGAGTTCCCTGTGCTCCCCCATTCTTTCCCCTCACTCAGCAAAGCCCATGGGGTGGGCTCAGGAAAAAGCCTCGTCTCTCTGGACTCCCCACAGCACAGAAGGGGCAGCAGCGCTGCAGAGGCCCCGCCCAAAGATGCCTAGACCCGTGCAGGCTCTACAGCACCAGTGCCTAAAAATGCCCAGCCTCGGCCCCCAGCCTGCAGAGCACCCCCCTCCCCCACCTCCTTCCTTAAACACACCAGGTACCAGTTCCCGGGGTGGCTCAGTGGTAAAGAATCCGCCTGTGACACAGAAGACGTGAGCTCGATCCCTGGGTTGGGAAGCTCCCCTGGAGAAGGAAATGGCAACCCACTCCAGTAGTCTTGCCTGGAAAATCCCAAGGATGGAACAGCCTGGTGGGCTACAGTCCATGGGGTGGCAAAAGAGTCGGACATGACTTAGCAACGAAACAACAACAAAGCCAGCTGACACTGCATCCCTGGATCCCTGGAACCCGGAAGGCTCTCAGAAGGGCTAAGCATCATCTGATCTGGGCTTCCTTGGTGGCTCAAATGGTAAAAAATCCACCCACAATGGGGGAGACCTGGGTTCGATCCCTGGGTTGAGAAGATCCCCCTGGAGAATGGAAGGGCTACCCACTCCAGTATTCTGGCCCGGAGAATTCCATGGACAGAGGAGCCTGGAAGGCTACAGTCTGTGGGGTCAAAAAGAGTTGGACGCAACTGAGTGACTTTCACTTCATCTTATCCAGAACTTTCTGAGAGACCTAAACTCCTCAGGGCACCTGAAGAGGAGTTTTCTGGCCCATGGGCTGAGCAGTCCAGGTCAAGACAGGAAACTCAACAAGCTGCCCTCCCTGGGAGCATGAGCTGCTGCTGCAAAGGAAATCGACAATACTACCTAATCCTAAGCCAGAACAGGGAAAGGCAGCCTGGCCAGAGCCCCCAGGCAGGCCGACAGCTGCAGTCATTTATTACTGCAGGGCACCCCAGAATCCAGGGGTATAGAGACATGCCCTTTGACTTCTCATGGCATTAAACAACCCTCAGAGAGAACGTTGGGCCCAGAGCCATCGCAGGTGGCTTCTCCCTGCAAGTTCAGCAAAAGCAGCACTAATAAAACCTCCCCATCTGGTTTCTGCTGGAGCTTTTGCTAACTGGCATCTGGAATTTAAAAGGCAAAAGCCAGGTCATCTCCAAGTCCAAGTGTAAATAAGGCACACTTTACTGCAGGCAGTCGAGGGCACGGGCAATGCCCAGGGGAGATAGTAGGGGCTGGCAGAGAAAGACTCCAGGGTATCAAAGAGACCCACAGAATGAACTTTAGCCCACATGGGCCAGCCCACTCCCTGTCAACAGCCAGAGCCCAGGAAACAGCCAGTGACCTGCCCCCATGGAAGGTGTGACACTGATGCCCAGGAAAACCTCTCCTGTCCCCCAATTCAGTACCAAGCCACCTCTCCTTTCCTTCAATGGCTACATGCTGGGTTCTCACCCAAGGGATTAATGCACAGAGTTTAGGGACTCCACCTACGTGAATGGGAAAAAAAAAGTTATATCTTTATTTTCTCTAACCTCTCTTTCAAATTAACATTTTCTTCAATTATTAACATAAGCAAAAACCACAACAGTATCAGCAGTGCATGAATCTATCAACAGAAATCAGAAGTATTTTCATGTCACCTTATTGATGTCACCATATCTCAAGATTACCACTTTTACTCATCACTACTTCAACATTAAGGTTAGACCTGCTGCTTTTACTATTTAATGTGTTAATAAAGAAGCATATATTACTATACCACAAATTTGTTTCCTAACATCTTAGTAACTGTGTTCCTATATAACTGGTTCTCTCTGTGAAGTGAAGTCGCTCAGTCATGCCCGACTCTTTGCGACCCCATGGACAGTAGCCTGCACCAAGCTCCTCCGCCCATGGGATTTTCAAGGCAAGAGCACTGGAGTGGGTTGCCATTTCCTTCTCCAGGGAATCTTCCCGACCCAGGGACCAAACCCTGGTCTCTCGCACTGTAGACAGACGCTTTACCATCTGAGCCACCAGGGAAGTCCTCCTCTGTAATTTATTTCATGATGTTGTTGTTGTGAGCGCACGCTCAGCGTGTCCAACTCTTTGAAACCCCATGGACTACTGCATGCCAGGCTCCTATGACAATGGGATTTCCCAGGCAAGAATACTGGAGTAGACTGCCATTTCCTTCTCCAGGGGACCTTCCCGACCCAGGGATTGAACCTGCATCTTCTGCATCGGCAGGCGGATTCTTCACTGGGCCACCTGGGAGTCATGCTGGGAGGGATAAAAAGGTCTCATGGATGCCCATGGGGTCCATAGCATGGATGAGCACAACATCCTTGGCCTGTGATGTGACACCACTTCTGAATGGGGCCATGCTGCTAAGCTCCCAGCAAGAGAGGCCAGACAAAGACTGGCCTAATTCCTCAGCTACAGCCTCTAGCTCAGGCCAGGCACTGAACCCTCTGGCTGACTGACAGCAAGGCCGGCCATCACACCGTGGCTGAAGGGGCCTCCCAGCAGCTGGCCGGTATCTCCCACCCTGCCTACCCTTCTCCTGAGGAGGGTCAGCAGGGCTAAGCACACCCAGGGACCTGTGTGGAGGCAGACCAGGCCTGAGAAGGCCCTGGGAGAGCAAAGGAGCACTCACTGGCCAGTCTGCCTCCCACAGACCCACCCCTCACCCCAGCCCCCAAGGTCAGCCCATTGTCTCTTCTCCAAGAGCACAAGGTTCATATCAGCGTGGAGACAGGCTCTGATTCAGAATCTAACTCCTCCAGATACTTGCTCTCCAGAAATGCTGACTCCGCTGTGACCTATGAACCCACAGGGACACATCCAGGATAGCTCACCTGCTGCTCCTCGCTGGGCAAATC